>CM076580.1:867784709-868384709 GCA_034641835.2 Pinus albicaulis
TAACCGTAAATATATATAATTGCACAACCAATGTATAAACTCTAAACAAAACAACGGCTTTATAACTTTTCTCTCGCCATATATTTCAATTCCCGTGGCCCTTACAATTTTGCTGAAGGCTTACAGCCTTGCTGTACAACCCTACTCTCACACTCTTTCACAATCTCAATGTTGTTTTTCTCACAAATCCCTTTCCTATTTATACAATTTTAAAAATCATTTAATTAAATTCTCAATCCCTTCAATTCCTCAACAAACCCCTAAATCTCTCAACATCCCTAAAGGATAGGTTTTTATCCCTAAAATCCTTCAATTTATTAAATTTCCTCATATCCTTTTATTAATAAAAAGATATTTACATAAATCCTCACCTTCTCCTATTTAATTCAAATTAATTAATAAAATATTAAAAATCATCACACCCCCTATTTACAAATTAATATTATCACACCCCATATTTACAAATGGAGAAAAAGGTCTTGATGCTCCTGCATCAGACTCCCCATGTAAGAAAATTTATGACCACCTGGTCATAAGTCTGGATATCTCCTCCTGGATCCCAAATTTTATTTTGTAATCTTCCCATGCTTGTTGATTGCTTCACTGTTGTTGTCATCTGCTGTTGTCTTCCAGGTTTCCATATTTTGTGTTGTAGTGCTCCACCTGCTCTGCTCTTGCAGTCTTTCACTGTCTTTCTCTTGTTGTCGCTCCTTTTCTTTCTTTCGGCTGTCTTTCTCTGGGATGTTTTTACCATTAACCTCCTTATCATCTCAATTTCTTTGTCCAGTATGTCCTCTGTCCACTGATTGTTTCCAACATCTTCAATAAAACATGTTGCTCTTGTTTTCACTATGGATGTTGCGGCCTCCCAATCTTCCTTTCCCTCTGCAACATTCCTTTGTTCGTCACCTGCAATTTCATCTGCAATTTCTTCTTGATTATCATTTATGACAACTGCTTTGTCATCCTTTATCAGCAATCTATCCTGGACATTCATCCTCTGTTCTTCCAATTTCCTCCTTCGAAAGTCTAATTCTCTATATAACTCAATGATTTTACTCGGAGTAGACTTTGGAAACTTTACACGATCTTCCATTTCCTCATATGGTCTTTCTTCTGCTAAATCTTCCTTAACATCCTTCAGTAGATGTTCTTCCTCTTCTTCCAAACCTGCAATCACACACAAATCATTAGTTTTAAAATCACAAGACCTTACGGTCTTATTTGATGCTTCAGTCATCAAATCTTCCGGCTGCTTCGAATCATTCATATGATTCAACTCCTCTAGCTCTTCATCACTTTCAAAAAGTAATGGTCCACTCTCTGGATAACATATCGAAACTTCAACATCTTCTTCAGCATCTTCATTTTGCTGTAGCTCAACTCTTTCGAGCTTCTCTATCCTCTGTCTGGCATCTATGACCTGTTCAAGTTCCCTTAGTTCCTTTATCAACTGCATATTTACCTGATGATTCCACTTCTCTTGTAGCCTCTGCCACCTCAACTTCTTTCTCATGACATAACCACGCTTCTGGTCTTCCTCATTTCTTTGCAACATCTCCATTAACACCTCAAGCTGAACTGCTATCTCAGCCTTCTCCCTCTCATATTCCTCTTTGCATAACTGTCTCTGTATGCCAATTGACTTGACATCCTTCTTCTTTTGTCCTCTGCTGTGGTTGATTTCAGAACCTCTGTTATGACTGTCACTAGTCATCATCCTTTCCATCTCTATGAGTCCCTCACTCACTTTACTATGAGTTGCACTAAAGCCTCTTCAGCAGCAAGTCCTGTCCTGCCGCCACTTACCTCACCAAGCTCTCCTCACTCAGTCTTTTGGCAAGCCATTGGTTCTCTATCTACGGAACCTCCTTTGAGCACTTCTCTTTGCTCTTCCTGGGCTTCAACTCATCTGCCTGTTCACAACTGTTCTCCTTTTCCAATCTCTATTGGAATTCCCAAGGTTCTGCCACTTTCACCAGCTTTCGTTATCTGTTAGCAATCTTAATCACATTGCCTTTTGGGAGTTTGCAATAATACTTCAATGCAAAGACTACAATATTCTATTCTTCAAATCCAAATAAAACCATATCATCTTACCTCCAAGATCTCGGCTGATCTTGTCCTTCCATTCACCTGTACTTCAATCTCATCATTCCTGCAATCTGTTCCAACAAATCTTTATGCTTCCTCTGCACAAATTCACTGTCAATCATATTTTAAAATCTGATCCTCTCTTCCAACCTTCTGGCTTGATCTGGCAAACTTTAGCTGTCAGCAACAATTCCTTCTTTGCTGAGTTTCTTCTTTGCTGCAACCATCAATCCTCAGTCTGTTTCTTGTCAGTAAAACCCAAATCAAAATTAACCAAACACAATACCTGCATGACTCTTCATTCCTTCAGCTGTACTCTGGTTGCTTGTCTTTCAGATTAGAATCTGATCTCCTTTACCTGCATTCTATTCACTTGCAATTTATATGCTGTATTTCAGATTTAAAATCTGATCTTCATCATTCATCACACATTCAGAAATACATTTCAGTTCAACAAATCTTTTGTCTTCATTCAAAAACAAAACATCTTCAACAGAGCATTCCAGCTCTGATACCAAATGATGCAGGCAGAGCCTGCAAAACCAAGATCTTCAATAACCATGCATAAATGATTGCATACTCAGCAAAATTCCCAATTCAAACATCAATCAAGGGCAATTTCACTCTTTCCTATTTCAACATACCGAAGCTTTCCCATATATGATTCAAGATCATTTAACACCATCTCATATAATATTAATCTCAATCCACTCATCTTCAAGCAATTTTTGAATACACGGCAATTTTGGAAGCTTCAAACAACAATGATTATACATCATCCCAAATCTTTCATCATAATTCCCTTTATATTCGCAAACCTTCATTCAATAAATATCATTCCACCTCACCATTACATAGGACTTTTAAAAGCCACATTCCCAATTCAAAATCACCTCTTGAATCAACATTCAGATGCGCCCTTAAAATTCCCAATTTGAATGCACTCACATAGTCATGGTAAATTTCACAATTTAATGTCAATAACCCATACGTAACTTACCAATACAATTAGCTCTCCTCAATTGTCTATTTTCCATTCAACCTATCACTGTGAATTTATTCAACAATTTAATTTCATTTCAATATTATCCAGAATCGAAAGTAACTAACAAGACTTTTTCAAACCTCAGATCCGTTTTTCTCGCCATAAACTTCATTCGGTTTCACTTGCAACTGTTTAACGTTTTCTTCAGCAAATCATCGCCCATTGCATTAACATGCTTACTCTGGAAAACTGCGTCTTTGTTCACGCTGTCAATCGAACCTCTTGATTCCACTGCATTCTGCAATTGAATTTCTTCAACTATCTGGCAATCTCTGCGGTTTCCTCAACAACTGAAAATCCATATCAATTACAACAAGCATTTTTACAAATCATTACAAATTATTTTCGCCCAACTTGGAACAGATTCTGTTTGCAAATTATCAAACGGATTGGAACAGAACTCATCGTTTTCAACGCATTTACTATCGAACTCAATTTTATTATATATCCTTGTATTAACATTCAAATGTTCACCAAAATTCACATCCAAGTTCAACAACAAATGCGCCAACATTATTGAACCAAATATATATAAGAGCGCCCATTCTGCTTACCCATTTATAAAATCGAATGTCAGAATTCCATTCAACAGCGCTTTACAACTGAATATTTTTACTGAGTTTTAAAAACCATTGACACCATTTCAACAGAGCATCCTGCTGTCTTCGTTTAAAAACTCATTGGTAATTAAATACCATTGTTGGACTTAATTGTGCCTTCCAAAAACTCACAATACATAGAAGATTCGATAGCAAATTTAATTCACTTCCATACCTGTATACTGCGCCCTTTCAACTCGATTAGGTTGCAAACAGAGATATTACCGTGGCTTCAACAATTATTGCTTACTGCGCCCTTTCAACTCGATTAGGTTGCAAACAGAGGTATTACCGTAGCTTCAACAATTACTGCTGTCGACTGGTTCAGCAATTTCACGTATTCATTAATTTGTGACTTAAAATATTCATGCCAGCACAATGCGTATTCAAATAATAGTATTTTAATTACAACATAAAAACCAACATTCCAACAGAGTTGTAAACCATAGCTTTGCACCATCAATATTTAATTCCCAATTATGAATTTTCCATCCACTTTGTCTTAAACCATTACTGTTGTTTCTCCAATTGGAAAACCTGTTACAATCTTGCCACAGAAACTCACAAATACTACAAAGGCGCAAATAAGTCACATAGGAAACATGATCGATTCAAAAGCTCTTAAATTCTCATTATTTCACACTTCCTTTTGGTCGATTTTTCAACAATTGATATCTCAATCATACATTTAACCAGAAATATATATAATTGCACAACCAATAAATGTATATAAACTGAAACAAAACAACGACTTACAACTTTTTCTGGCCAGATATTTCAATTCTGTGGCCCTTACAATTTTGCTGAAGGCTTACAGCCTTGCTGTACAACCCTACTCTCACACTCTTTCACAATCTCAATGTTGTTTTTCTCACAAATCCCTTTCCTATTTATACAATTTTAAAAATCATTTAATTAAATGCTCAATCCCTTCAATTCCTCAACAAACCCCTAAATCTCTCAACATCCCTAAAGGATAGGTTTTTATCCCTAAAATCCTTCAATTTATTAAATTTCCTCATATCCTTTTATAAATAAAAAGATATTTACATAAATCCTCACCTTCTCCTATTTAATTCAAATTAATTAATAAAATATTAAAAATCATCACACCCCATATTTACAAATTAATATTATCACACCCCATATTTACAAATGGAGAAAAAGGTCTTGATGCTCCTGCATCACTTGAACTTGTACTTTTTTCAGGTCGAGATGGAGCGCAAGACCCTGGATTCTGCTTGTTATAATCTAGGCTGCGATTTTGTGGATTATAATGATTAGTCACATGACTCACTGATTGGATGGCTGCGACCATACCTGAGTCTATTTACCGATCCTCACTGGATGGCTGCGTCCATGCCTCAGATCTGGATTATTACATACTTTGTTATGGATGGCCGCGTCCATACCACGTATATATCATGTATTTGAGATATCAGTTGTACTTCTATATGTAGGTTTTTCGACGGCGGTGTTTTCAGTTGGACACGTTCTCGTAAAGCATTTCACCCCTCTCTCTCTCTCTCGGGCCTTATGATTTAGGGGGCATCTATTACACAACAATTTGTCACCGTCCCTGCAATCCCCCATCCCGCACAATTGGAGGGCTCATTCCGTGACTTGTGAGCAGTGACATAACTTGAAAATACTTTCATGGCATTCCCCTAAACATGTACTTTCACTGCCTTGAAGACAACTCCTTGTGAAAAACCCTAAAAACACCCCTTTTTTCATTGGCGCGGGAAGCCAGTTCATTACCCGCGCCAATGGGGGAAATCCTTCAAAGAGGGCGCGCCAATTGGCGCCCTGTCTCAGAGTCGCACTCATGCCAGCCATTTTAAGGAGTGCTTTTTAAAAATAAATGGCAGAAGTTTCGTCCTAACCAATCCATAAACTTGTATCTAATTTGAGTTGGGAGGTTTGGCTCTGGATCTCCATGTAGAGGAAGTGGTTTGCCACCTCTCATGGAAGCTTCCTTGAGGATAGGGCCAATCCCATGATTATAGGGATCCCAACTCCCCTTCCTCCATCTATAAAAGCTTGCTCATTCCCTTTGCAAGCTAGTATCCAAGTTCCCAAGAGCCATCAGAGCCTTATGCTACAAGAGCCTTGATTCATTCCCTTAAGGCCAAATCCAAGTAAGGAGATTATTGTCGAGACATCCTAAGAGAGAGGTTTGTCCCATCCCCGACAGGCTTTTTCGAGACGTGTTCCACTGGCGACCCTCCGAAGGAGAATTTAGCATCAGAGCTATGGTTGTATTTTTCTTTGATTGATTAATGATAAGTGACTATTGGTTATGGTTCCACTCCTGTTGTTGATTATGATGATGAGTTATGTCTTCTCTGACTGACATATAGTTGCATATACTGGATTTTACGCTTGCGTTTGTTTTGTTACTTGCACGTGTAGGTGTCCGATCATGGAGATCGTGAGGATTGTGAACTACCGGAGCTAAGGAATGGGAGCGCTACTTTCTCTACGAGCGACAGCGTTGGATTCCAGGTAAACCTCCATCGCTAGTTGGTTTATTTGCAATTACGAACCTGCACTGTAGCGTGAACGATTGTTGCTAGACCCGGTCTGGGCTAGTAGGGATCGCCTCTGTCCGCAGAGGGGATTTACCTCCACAAAAAAGGCATAAAAGAACAAGAACCTCCGGAGGCACATGGAGAAACACTACTTCACTAGGAACCAAATTTCCAAATTCAGGGTTAAAAATTTGAAGAAAAAGCTTAAAGAAACCCTAATTAAGCTAAAGGAGAAAGGAAACTTGGATTTTCTAGTTGAGGAATATCTAGCTGTCTAGATCATCATTCAAGGATTCCATGGACCAAAATTCAGTAAGTTTTGAGCATTTTTGATATTTTTTGTGATTTTTGGCAAATTCTAGAAATTTCACGCTTATAGAAGCGTTGCGTATCCATGCGGCCCTTTTCCTCAGAGATTCCAATGAAGGTTTTATCTACATGGATGGATTGCACTTGAAATGTTCATTATAGATATGGTCTTGGTTTTGCATAACACCTCCTATTTTTTCATAAAAACTCAAAATATACCCTATTTTTCATGTTTCTGCCACTAATTTTCACTACACGCGGCGCTTCTAGAGTAAGCTTGGAAAAATGAAGTTTTGAAGGCCTTGCAGGAGGCATTTTATCAGTTTTAAGATTGGGTTGGATAGAGGACATCTAGGGATACCTTTCCCAATCTTCAAATCTGAAAGTGGATGCCTAAAAGTAAACTCAAAATTCCCTCCAAGTCATGCGACGCTTCTGCTAAAAAAATCGATGCTTCTGTGTGCCACACGATGCTTCTGTCTTGGATTCTTTCTGGATAGGTGTCAGTGAAAAATAATCAAAATCTCAAGGTTAAAACTGTCCCAAGATATTTTTTATGGATAAGAAAGTCTATTTATGCCCCTAATTTTTGAGGAATAATGTAATTACTCAAAGAGACAAAGACTCCTAATTATTAGCTAAATTTGGGGGGACTGTTTCTAACTTCCCTAAATTCTAGGTAATGACTAATTAGGTTCATTTATGATGTATTTTGGATCAGTTTTCAATCCAATGAGGTGGAATCTTACCTATTTTCCACATGTACTCCAACTCAAGTATTTTCAGGGGCTGTATAGTTGATATTGTAGTGTGGAGCTTATGTACAATTTTTTACAGTGAAATCAAAGACATCTTGCAGCTATAATTTTGGGACTCCAGTGGTATGATTATTAGCATTGTTTTTTCTCAGTAACACCATCAAATTGAATGTTTATACTTCCATGAAATCACATGTATGATTCTATATGATAAATCTTATGATTCTATGAACATAATTCTTTCTTTTTGTGCTATGTTTTATAATATTTTCATAAACTTGTTCTACTTCCTTTGATGAATGAACTCATGTAATATTCTCATTCTGACTCTCTCTCTTTTAAAACCCTATACCAAAATGAAAGCATAAGTATGTTTCTCATTATACCTACCTGGCCTCATTTTCATCTCTACAGCTATTTATTTGAAATTGGATTTTAAAACCTAGACCTAGTTCCTAGGCTGACACTTCCTATCCAACAAAATTCAAAACAAAAACCTAGCTCACTGAGCTATATCTAGCCTAAGATAATTTCCTTTCAATTTATCTCATTGATTGTGAAATTTACATTGAGAGGGCCCTCTCTGGCTTGGTAGGGGGTTAGCTACCAAATCTAAAGATTGGTTTGAGTTTACCTCCTTCAGTCTCCTTTCTTAGCCTTGGGAAATGAAGGGAGTGATAACATTTTTGGCACCGTTGCTGGAGAGTGAAGGTTAAATCTTTCATCGGAAAGAACGACAAATATTAGCTCTGATTGTTGATGGTGAAAAGTGGTCAGGAATAAGAAGGTTTTGCATATTTCACTTAGCTACTCCAGTGTCTAAGAATCCAAAAGTTTAGATTTTTCATGGCGACTCCATTGTTCAAAAACTGTTAGCTTGAAGAAATTTTTGGTGACTTCACTATTTTCAAGATGGATTCAATTGCTAGAAGATATTATCCTATGAATCAAACCTATATTCTCGGTTTTACAAATCACATGCCTTGTGTTGATTGGCAGACTTATTTGCCAAAATTTAAGGATGAAGAAAGAAATGATGCTGCTTTGCATTTGATTAAGTTTCATATGCACATACATAGGCTAGGGGTTGAAATTCATGACGATTGCTTTATGAAGATATTTATGGCGAACTTAGAAGAAATAGAAAGGTTTTGGTATGAGAAGTTTCCATTTTCTAGTCTATGTTCTCTTAAATATTTCTACACAACATTTTGTAAAAATTATAAACAAAACTACCCTTCTCTAGTGCTGGTAGAAAACCTTTGTGGAAACCTTGATGATATTATTAAACATATGGGGATTGACATTCATGAAAAAGTTTTAATGGATGATGAGATTGAAGAAGCCTTGTTTGATTTATTTTATCATTAGGAGGAAGTAGTAGAGGATAACCATGACATTCAAGAAGATATTCAATAGTCGACAGTGTTCCCCTTTATTATAGATGAGGACATGGATGAAAATAGTCATTAAGATTTCCCTTCAAATCATACAGCTCTTGAATATTTCTTTCAAGAAGAGAAAAATTAAAAAGAAGAGTTTTTTCTAAAGCATCTTGCAAAAGAACATTGTATTCACGATAATTTCCAGCAAACAATGTCTTCTTTTACTAACGATGATAATAATCGGCAATCAATTGATGAAGATCACATTCATTCCCTTGAAATATATGAAGATATTCAGAAATGTCTAGGAGACCAAGACAATGATGAGGAGTGTCATTCAAATTCTTCTTCAAACATTTCATTTCTTGAATTTTTGTTTCAAGAGGAAACTTTTTCATCGATATGTTTAGAATTTTTTGAAGACCGAGAGCACACTCTTGCTGAAATTAATCATGAAGAGAAACCATATACAATTAGAATGATGGTTTTAAATCATCCAAAAAAGATTATGTTGCATGTTCTCCATGATCATTTGGTCAGTTTTTTGCAGCCATCTGGTAAGATGAATCTTCTTGTATTTATGGATCATGAGCACATGTTCAGTGAACACTTTGAGTTGCCTATCTTTTATTTCTTTTTCCTGCTTAAGGAAAGTGTGAGCATGATTTAAGTAAGTAGCCATTTGTTGGATTGGTTACATTGGAGGGATCATATCGCATGATTGTATATATATATATATATATATATATATATAGATAGTAGGTGGGCAATTATCATCAGGATTTTAAGCCCGAGGCAAAGGCCCTAAGATCTTGATGGTCTGCTGCCATAAGTAAGTTCAGTCAGTAGTCAAGTTTTTGAGTAAAAGTCAGCTTTTGTTTCAGTAGGTCATTTGAGTGTCTAGTGTTTTATTTTTTACTCCATTTCCAAATGGATGAGGCTACCTAGTCTATGGTGTTCTTGACACCTCCTAAAGGAGCTGCCATCCCCAGTTGGAGCCAATGTTAGTGTCTAAATATTTCAGTGATCAAATTCACTATTTTAGGTTTATTTGGTAGAAGTCCTTGGTCAAAATTTTATACTTCCAAATAAATTATCAAATAAATTTTTCTCACTGGAAGTTGTCTAGGTCGAATGTTTTTCCCTCCACCCAGTCATGGTCATAATCAATTTCAAGGTCATGTCATTCATTTAAGTATCTAGGGTCATAGATCAGTTAACATACCTCCATCTAGGTCGTGGTCTAGGCTCCTTTTGTTTCGACATCATAATTCCAATCATGTCATGTGAAGAAGGAAAATAAGAGTCATTTTCACCATCAAATCACCTTCATTGAGAGTTAGAGAATATATGAAAATAAAGCAAATGAAACTTTTCCTTTTTCAAGAAGTATGATACATGGTCAAAGTTTTTCAAAAAGAAATATTTATTAATTTTTTTTTCCTCAAAAGTGCTTATGATTTCACTAAAGACAAAAAGAAAATTTTGTGAGTTATAAAGGGAAATGAAGCTTTTTGAGTTCATTTAATCCTTTGGTTTTGAAAATATCTCCTCCCTTATGTTCACAACTCTCCACATCCATCAAAGATTGAAGACAACTAACAAGAAACTGATCCAAACTACCCTACGCTACGCTTCTGGCAGTGTGCTACGCTTTTGGCATCCAAGCTCCAAAAGCCATCATAAGGGTTAGTTCAAAAATTTTCAAGCTTCATAGGCTTCCAAACCAGTAAGTGAATCTTCCTCACCTTTCATTCAAGTCAATTTATTCAGAAAAGAGTGGACTCCCTCTTCTATGGTTTTCAACTTCGTTTTTGGATTTCTTTCATGTTTGATTTATTTCAATAAAAAAACCCTAGTTTCATCACCTAAAAACCTTCACATATCACTAATATACCTTACCAAGTCACTACATATCATTCATATCCATCCTTGCTACCATTTTCACTCAAACCTTAGTTTTCACTATGCTTTTGCAGAGAAACTAGGTAAACTCTGTGTTTCAATATTTTTTCCACCATTCCCATACCTATTTCCAAACATTTCACTTGCATTATGTAGATAACTCACCATCCTACTTCCCAAAATTTTTATGGATTTTTCCCTAACTCCATTCCATCTCATTTATGTGCCTAAAACCACTATATCATCATCCCATGTTTTCCTAAATTTTCACCTTCTCTTTCCTTCACAACAAGCTAGGGTTTTCTTCTGCTGATAAACATCATGGAAGGTGAGAAGAGAAAGCCCAATAAGAGGGGTCATCATTCCAGGTTTGAGCCATCCAATTTGCAGGAGATCCATGCTTCTCCCTATGTCAAGAAATCCTTTGAATAAAGTGGCTATTTAAGATTTTGTGAAAGAGTTCAAGAAGTAGGCTGTCATGCTCAACTGACAAGCCTTTTTTCCACTAGCTTAGGAGAGATAAGGATAACATATCAGGCATCAATACAATGAAAAGAACCTATAGAGGATGTTTTTGAGGAACCCCTTATAGAAATATCCCAGACATCCATTTGTAGCGGAGGTTACTAGAGGAGGTTGGCAGGTGGAGGTTTTTGTGGATTTTTTTATTTTTTTTATTTATTTTATTTTTTTTTATTTTTTTATTTTTTATTTTTTATTTTTTTTTTCTGGTGCATTTCTCATCCTAAACCGCACCGGTGCATTTCTCACCAGTGTGTTCCACTAGAGAAAGCATTGGTGCGTACTAAAAATTGGCACACCAAGACACTGTGCGCTTGGTAAAATTCCACTCGGTGCATCTCATTATTGTAGCGCACCGATGCTCTACACTGATTAAGAATCGGTGCGTCCTAAAACCCCGCACCAAAACTAAATAACCCGGTGCATTTGGAAGAAATTACCCGGTGTGCCTCGAAAACCCGCGCACTGGAACAAGGTTAAATAAAAAAAAATTATGGCAAAAAATCAGCATTTCTCACTTTTTAGTGCTCCATAGCTCTCAAGCACCGGTGCAAATTTACCTTGTGTGAGGCGCCTTGCCATTGGTGCTCCCATTGCATGCACTGCTGCTGTCCATTGCCCACCATCTCCATTTTTGCAAAATCGTGGGAAAATTTAGTTTTGAAAATTCTACAGCCAATATGCCTACTCAATGGGCAAATGTACATGTATTTTAATTTTTTTTTCCATAATTAAACAATTTAGAGGATTAGTTTTATAAAATAACTTAAAATTCACCTTATTAAATTTTTTTTTTTACAATGCGGTGTGCTCGAGCCATTCAACTCACATCGGTTCGCGGTGCTTCCTGTAAATTTATAGGCCACACCACGACCGATTTTAATGGTATCTGCACCAGTTCTAGGGTAGTACCAAAATGATGCACACTGATTTTTTAAAATTAAAAAAATTGCAGTGCGGTCGGTTACCCGGCCACACCGTTGACCATGTCGAAGTGTGGGAATGCAGTGCGTTGATGAAAATATGCGCCCATGGGCGAGTAGTTTTTTCAATGCATCGCCCTCCCAAAATAGACATAGTCAATGGTGCGGTCATGTAAATGACTGCACCATTGACTATGTCGTGATGTTAAGAGTGCGGTGCACTTCCTAAACTATATGCCCTGGGGCGTATAGTTTGGTCAGCGCACCACCCTCCCGATATTGGTTCATAGTCAATGGTGCAATTGGTTATACCACCGCACTTTTGACCGTGTAACTATGCCAAGAGAGTAATGTGTTGACGAAACTACTTGCCCCAGGGTGAGTAGTTTCGTCAGTGCACCACCCTCCTGAATTTGTTCAAAGTCAACGGTGTGATCGGTTAAACAACCACACTGTTGACCACTAGTTGATCTTTGGCAGTGCGTTTAGTCGACGCACCACTTGAGATAGGACAGGTCATGATTTGTGGTGCGCTGTAAATTTCCAGATGCACCACGTCCGGTGCGCGATAAAAATAGACGCACCATTACCGGTGCATACCTATTTATTATTGAAATAATTATTTTTTTTTTTTAAAAAATTATATATATATATATATATATATATATATATATATATATATATATATATATATATATATTCCTAAATACATGTCTCATTTTTTAATATGTGAATCATTCAATGACATCAAAGGAGAGAAGAGAGGGAACAACAACAACAATAGGTAGACCAGTATAACATGGTTCACCTGTGGGAGGCACGAGAGAGGGAGAGAAATATGTACCCTCGCCCTATTACAACAACTACCGAGGCGCTCCTAAGGGAGATAGGCCTCCTCAAGTTCTATGAGGAGGCTACATCCCTGAAGGGCCATGGTGGGTTATGGCTCCCCATTTGAATCGAACATTTATATGAACTCCTTCTCCTTCTATCTCTCATATGATCTAAGCCATTCAGCTGGTGTCGTTATTGGAGGCGTTTGGGTTCTCTCTCGTTTACCATTGAAAGCGGATGCTACTCTTCTGTAAGGGTGTTATTTTGGGAGGAATACCCTGGAGCAGTCATACACTGGCTTTCGTAGGTTGTTGGACCATCTAGATTTCAGATAAGGTCCACAACATTTACATCCAAAATACCCTTTTTTACAAGACATGAAATATTATTGTATACAGTTTATATGCACGGTACGTTAAAGAATAACATGAAGATCAGAACAATTACAATGAATTAATAACTAGTATGCAAAAGAATATTGTTACGTATATAAACAAATAAATAAACATTTAATTTACCAGAGAAAACTCCTAAGCCTGGATAATCATGTGTTGTGTAAGCACATATGCCATACAATGTAAAATATCTCTCTATTACGATGGGTCTTGATACATCATATACATTTATCCCATCCCATAATTCCTTCAATTCATCTACCAGTGGTTGTAAGTAGACTTCCATATTCTTCACTTTTCTTCTGTCAGGGACTATGAGAGCCAACATAAGATGTTCATTCTTCACAGACAACCATGGGAGGATATTTTTATTGATCACTATTGGTGAGCCCTGGTATTGCACCAAGAGTGCTGCAACTCCCAGGGGTTGCCCTACTTTACTTTATCAACTCAGGGTTCGTACAAACTTTGAGGTGATAGTGATATATACATAGCATATACATTTTGTTCATGTCATCCTCTTCTGCTTTACGAAAGGGTGCTACTTCTAGGGGTTCTCAATGAAGTTTTTCACACTTCAATGAAACTAAACTAAATTGCAGAAAGGAAATGACAGAAAGAGAACTAATTTAATGTGTAGGAAGGAAATGACTGTAAGAAACTAAATTAAATTTTTGAAAAGAAATGACAAGAAGGAAAATAATTTAATTTGCAGAAAACAAATAACAGAAAGGAAACTAATTCTAAACCACACTTAACTTGGCCAAATGACTAAATGGACTCTACTTATCCTCTAGTCTGTCTACCATACTTTCACCCATGCAATTAAGCTATCCATGACTGAATTCTGATTTAAAAAGTGTGATTTGCATCTTGGAGGATAGAAAAAGGGCTAAAGAGGCTAATGGAGGACTTAACACATGAAATGAGGCTTACAAGTGGAAAGCGGGGGTTAAAACCTTAGAAAAATTTAGAATACGACGCAAATGGCTTTGGAGTGGAAAGGATTGAAAAGTAAGATGGCGGAGATGCAATGGAGGAAAAGGTTGTGATATGCGATATGTGGTATCACAATCGCAATATCGCAAAGTTGGAGTAGTAATCGTTGAAGGAACAAGCTAAAAAGTGCGAAGTGCGACATGCGATGAGGTAAAACCTGCAGAGTGCGATATAGCAATTCTCAATATCACAAATCTGGAGGAATAGCGGAAGTGTTGGTTAAAAATTATGTGAAGTGTGATTTGAGGTAAGTCTCAAAAGAAAAAGGGAAAATGCATGATTTGCAACATGCGGTATCACAATATCGCAATCGGAAACAACGAGCGGTAGGTCTTAAGGGAAAAAGGTAAACGGTGCGACGTGCGATTGCGATGCGGCCGAGTTGCGGTAAGTCTTGAAAGAAAAAGAGAAAATGCGCGGTGAGTGATTTGAAATGTGGCTAATATTGCAATTGGCATCGGGAAGCAGTAAGTGTTAATGGAAATAAAATGAACACTGCGATTTGCGATTTGCGATGTACGGTAGCGGGAAGTTCAAGGAGGAAAGGCGGAAGATGAGTTTTAATGGCTTTTCAAGTATTTAGCATTAAAAACGTAAAGTAGTTAGAAAAAATAAAAAGAAAGGAATAAAGCGGGCTGAATGGTTTTAAGTGTTTTTATGAATCAAAAGGTGGGCGCGGTAGCTGCGATGAGAGAAAAAAAGGAGGAATGGAGGCGTAAAGGAAAGGTTCGGGAGCATAACACAGAGATGGAAGGAAGATGGAAGATGAAGTGGGATGTGATGGAAAAATTCTCCTAGGCTATGATGATCATACCTGTAATCAACCTGCCTATTTATGCAAGAAAGAAAGACAATATGTTCATGAAAATATAGGCACTGATCTAATCTATTTCCAAGAAATCATAAGCAAGAAAGAATTTTTGGTTTGTGGGGAAAGTTACACCCTCCTCGAGCTCTATTGAAAAAGTTGAGAGGGGAACGCTGGCCTCACAACTTTATGGAGTTTATCAACTATTATACCACTCAGTAAGTATATTAAATCTACAACAAAAGACAATGAGAAGCAAACTTAAACATTAATAAAAATACCAGCAAACTAGCTAAATGCTTAGAAGAAAAACTAGCTAAATGACATGAAAGAAAAGCATGAAACAACAGAGAAGCTGAGGCAAATGATTTTGGCCCTAACCCATGAGGCAAATGAGTTTGGCCCTAACCCATGTTATCAATAAAATAACATTTTACTACTCATTGCATTACAAAAAATATAGTCTTATTACATCCCGAAGGTTTTAAACAACAAAAGCCTAAGAGAATGGAAAATGAATGGAATGGGATGGAATGGAATGGAATTCAAATGGAATAGAATTCAACTAGAATCAACTCGTTGGCTAACTAAATAAATCCTTCCTAGCTCTATCTCTATTCTATTTGTTCTACAGGGAAACTACCAACAACTCCCTTGAAAATGGTGATTGAGTCGACTTTGACTCCAAGTAAACATAGATTGAGTGCCCTTCATCTTTAGTTGCTTGCCTGCCTCTTGGAATTCGATTTGCTAGAGACTCCAAGTGAAGTATGGCTTGAATGCACTTGGTCTTGAGTTTCTTGGTTGCCTCTTGGAATTCGATTTCCTGGAGACTCCAATCGAAGTATGGCTTGAGTGCACTTGGTCTTGAGTTTCTTGGCTACCTCTGAAATTCGAATAGATGGAGGGGGATCTCATGAGGATCCTTTGGTTGCATTTGAGACTTAAGGAGGGTGGACGATCCCTTTGAATCTCTCCAAGATTTCTCACTAATTTCCTGATGTTGTGCTCATTTATTCTCCAATAATGATCTTCTAGTGGCAGGGAGCAAGTCCCTAAATCATATCCTTCTCCAAATTTGTATAATCTACCAAATATTCTCACAATATCCTACAAAAATAACCAATATTAGGAAAAAATATGCAACTACCTTTAATCCTTCCTAAGAAAATATTAAAGCATAAGAAAAAATTATTAAGTGCGGAAGGAGAGATTTAATATATCCTTTTATGTGCGTAAGGAAGGTAGGTGGGCCTAAGAAAGGTTAGATGGACCTTATTTTATGTCTAATTTAGAGGCCCATCGACTACTACAGGCCAAAAATAATAGTTGGTATTATAGAGGGAATATGGGTTGATGCCATGCATGGCTATGCTAAGTCATAGACTTCGTACTTCATCCTTGAATTTTTCAGGCCATGTATCCTCTATATGCTTCATGGGTATTCAATCTATTGGGATTCACATAAATCCCAACTTACTTCTGTGTGAGGCATGCCATCCCTACAACATAGCTAATTATTTGCAACAAAAGAGCCTTTGAATCCTTGGGATTATAGGCATGTGCCTTAATATCTTAAAAGGAGGACCATGCAATTTACCCTTCTTTTTAGATTTATCATACCCTTCATGCCCACATTTTAGACATATCTCTTTGTTTTCATATTCTCCTTTATATATAATACAATCATTTGGACATGCATGATATGATATGTACTCAACACCTGAGATTTTCAACAATTTCTTTGCCTCTTCACAACTACCGGGCAAGACATTATCACTCGGAAGAACCTTATCTTTGAATAACCTGTATTTGGTGATCACGGACAATATTAAATGTATATTAATGCTAATATAATTATTAACGTTCATAAAATTGACCATTTTAATGTTCATTGTGTGATTATATTTCTCAAAATTATATAAGGGAGGAATTTATGGTAACTTACCTCAAAATTTCCGAGAAACATGCATTAGACAAGCCAAATTTTGCTTTCAAGTTGTACAGTAACATTTTTGTCCCCAACTGGGTAGAATTTGACTAACCGCTAGGGCCAAAGAGAGGGGTGGTGGAAGCAAATTTAAAGCTTTTGAAAAAGGTGTCAGTGATATGAGAATCATCCCCTAGCTGATCATCGTTTTGGAATGCATCTAAGAACATTGTATCCATGGAAGTTATATCCTTTAAGTAATCATCCATACCAACCTCTATTTGATTTTCTCCATTGCCAGCTTGTGAAGAAATACTATTGTTGTAGTTATTCCTAATTGGTGAATTTAGACATATTGGGAATTGAATTGGTGGTTGATTCAACCATTATTGGTATCATTCCTCTCCGATTTTTTCTCTTAAATCAACCTTCTCTTGATTTCACATTATTGTGGGGTGCAACAGAAGGTGGTACGTAGGTTTCTCATTGTTATGTAGGTAAATCCTCTCTGCGGACAAAGAAAATCCCTCTAGCCCTAGGGTGGGTCTAGTAATAAGGAATCATGCTAAGGTGTAGGTTCCTTGATATTTGAATGAAAAGAGGATGCGATAAGATAGCCTACTTGTGGTCCAATGCTGTTTTTAGTAATCATAGTGGTGATGAGAATTGCTTGCTCCCGATTCGGAAATTCACAATCCCTTCGGTTGTCACGCTTGGACACCTGCACAAAGATCAGAAAACGACAACTATATCCCACATACTAATTTCATCCAAAATCTGCTAGTCAGTCAGAGAAGACTAGCATATTGCATTCAATAAAGATAAAACACAAGATGAGAACCAGAGAATAGTCACTTATATTAAAAGGTAGAAAGAAGAGATATAACCATGCTTTGACGTTGCGGTCTCCTCCAGCGGGGCTTGGGTGAAGCACGTCTCAAAGCTCGTCGAGAAATTTAGACGGGATAAGGGACCTCTCGATGGATTTCTCCTTATTCTACCTTCTCAATAACTCGGTTATTCAACTATAGCTTAGTCTCTCAAGTTCATTACTTCATCTATAGCTAGTTCAACTGTATAATTCTCTTTTTTCAGCTAGTTTTCATAAAGAGAGAAGGCTTGTTTATATAGAGGCAAAAGAGGAGGTTGGGATCCCTACAAATGTGGAGGGGAGGCCTATCCTTTAGGAGTGTTCCAAGGGAGGTGGAAACTACTAGCTAAAGGAGGAGGCTCATGGTTGTTTCAGTTCAACTACTCCAAATGACTCATCCCCAAGGTGGTTGGAATAGAATCTCTGCCTCTATTTTAAAAAAAATTTCATAAATAGCTTAGCATGAGCATCACACTGGGACAGAGTTCCAAGTGGCATGGGCTTAGTGTAAAATTCCTAGGTAAGCGCGAGGAGGTAAAGGGCTACTCGCGCCAAGGAAAAAATAGGGATTTTCACAGCTCTACTTAGGGAAATGTCAACAAGAAGAATGTTGCCTTCATCAAAAGGGATGCAAGGATGTAATTTTCAAAGCATGACACTATGCATTGGTCATAATAATTACCCTCCAATGTGCGAGTTAGGGATTGCTAGGATAGTGACAAAATGCTGTGTAACAGATGCCCCCTAAAGCATGAGGTCCGAGGGAGAGGGAGGGGCGAAATGATTTATGAGAACTTGTTCGAACCAAACAATGCTGTCAGAAAACCTGCAATTAAAAATACAACTGATATCTCTGATACATGAACATGTGGCATGGGCACAAACATCGATAATAGAGTATACAAAAACTGAGATCTAGGAATGGACGCAGCCATCCAATAGTAAAGATCAACAAATAGACTTAGGTATGGTCACAACCATCAAATCAAAGAGTCATGCAATAAGTCATGATAATCCACAACGAACCCGCAGCCTGGATCTTATCAGAAAAAATCCATGTTCTTGCGCTCCATCTCGACCCGAACAAGTACCATTTCTAGCATGCGAATGTATGAGCTGAAGTCAAACATGCAAGAAAATCGTCTGATTACCAGCTAATGATGAAAGCTGTTAACAGACGTGAGAGGAACCACCAATAATGGAAATGGATCTCAAGGTATGAAATGTAAAATCCATGGAATGTGAACAGTGATATGGTGTTGAAAACCTGTGGAGTCAGTCGATCGAAGGAAAATGATGTGGACCTTGTGTTGAATGCGAAAAACCTGCCATTAAGGCATGTAGGCTCCAAGGTACCGGAAGAGAGTCTCTAGATCATATTCCTGGATAATGAGTTGAAGTCGACAGGAAGTGACCTGGTTGAAGGAGGGCCATAATGTTTCCCACGAAATTGACATGAGACAGAGGAATATGATTTTTTTGAATTAGGATCAACAGAGAATCAGAGGGAGGTTGAAAAAACTGCAGAGGCAAACTTCTCTTGAACATATCAGCAACACGACATTGTATTTGGCAGTATTTGACATCAAAGGATCTGAGGTCATGATAACGTGGCAAAGAGAAAATGAGAGATCAAAAGAGATTACCCAAACCCATGGAGGCAAGAATTTCGAAATGAGATGTCCCGAACCCGACATGAATGCAAACAAGTGCCATGTTAAAGAGTGACATACTGCCAACACAACTAAAATCTGGTTCCATTTTCCCCCGCCATTTCTGGCGAGTACCCCAATTATTTTAAAAAACAAGCTTGAAGGGGATAGCATTTGCTTGCACTATAAGTTTGTCCTTCAGGCAAATCCATCCTAGTACATTTTACGAGCCCTAGGAAAGAGGAACTCGAATAACATCATGGTGACGAGGTCTGATGTCATTAGGGCTTAACGAGTCTGATAAAGGGAGAACTTGGCATCTTTTCATGTTTAGAGAGTTTGAAAAGAAGGCAGAAAAGAAAACTCCAATAGTTCCTTTTCGTAGGTAGTCTCACAGATCCGAAAAGGTAGAAAACTGTGTCTGAGATAACCTCTTAGTCGCGATAGGCTAAGGTATTCCTTTTTCGTAAATAATCCATCCCAGCCTGAAAAAGGGGTAAAATTATACTAGATAGATATCGTTTCACAGTCATTTCACAAGTTCAAAATGACAAGTGTCTCAACAATATTTTCAATTTTAGAGAGTCAGAAAAGCGCTGAAAGATGACTCTAGTAGTGACTTTTTTCATGTTTTTAGCGAGTCCGAAAAAGTATAAAATATAACTCGTTAATTCATCCTTGTTGCATGAGGACCTGTTGCTGCACAAGAGACATGTAGAAAACGCGTTTTTCGAAAATAATATCATAAATTAATCGAAAAATATGCCTTAAAATCTAATTAGAGTTGTAAAAAGTTATAAAATGCCAAAAATAGTAAAAAACAATTACTTTTCACTTTTTACCTCTTGTGGAGAAGTTTTTACCCATTTTACTATGCAATCTTGTGGCGACAATAACGACTAATCTAGTACATCAATCGCAAATCCGTCAACTCCAGGTAAGAGCCAAGATCCTTCTTGTCATTTTAAGCTATTCCTTTTTTCCTGCATTTGTCAATTTTGAATTTGGGGGGAGAAAATTGTAAAAACTAGGGTTGCACGGTCGTTGCGGGTTTCAGGCACG
Source organism: Pinus albicaulis (assembly GCA_034641835.2). Taxonomy (NCBI): domain Eukaryota; kingdom Viridiplantae; phylum Streptophyta; class Pinopsida; order Pinales; family Pinaceae; genus Pinus; species Pinus albicaulis. Next base: position 867,805,335 of record CM076580.1, read on the forward strand.
GAGTCATGCCGACTGCCCTATTTTTAACATTAGGGCGCGCCCATTGGTGTGACTGTTTAAGAAAAGGTTGTGCCAACGGTGCAATGCAATTTCAAGAAATAATACTTATCAAATTTCCCAATTTTTTACAAATTCAAGGACAAATATTGACTAATATCCCTTGTATGTGTGTGTTTGTAGGTAGAACAGAGAAAAATGGTTATTGAATGGAAAGAAAGAGAAAATAGTGAGGAAGATGAATTAGCCATGGAAAATGAGGGAGTTATGGAAGCCCTCAGAAACTGTGGTTTGAAAAAATTCTTCCTCACACCATGTCTCCAAGGCCAACTGGAATTGCTACAATATATTATCAGTATATGGGACGAAGATCAAGAGAAGTTCATCCTAAGGGATCAGGAACTTGAGATTGATGTTTTTGATGTATACTTCATCACAGGATTATTACGGAGAGGTGTAGCACCACTCCTAACCGGCACTCGACCCTGCATGGAAAACATGTCCATGGTGATAGATAGGGTATGTCGAGGAGTGCGGAAAGGAACTGATAGTGGGAAATTTGATATACAAACAATCCCAGATTTGACACTACGCGTGGTATTGCATACCATCACACGTGCTGTAGGATCGCAAGAACCACACGAAGAAACAAAGACACAATTGCTTCTTGCTGTGGACTGCATGGCTTTGACCCTTTTTAGCTGGGCAGAGGCAGTGACCATAAACATGAAGTGCCAATTAAGCAAATGCAAGAAGACAAAACTGAAACAATTTGGTTATGGATCCATCCTGGTATCATTATTCTTGGAATGATTACCAAATTTTTAGCGACATGAGGTTATAGTTCCGAATCCACTAGCGAGAGAACCTCGGATGGCCCGATGGGCAGCACTGATGCCAAGGGTAGGGGAAGCCAACAGATGTCATGGAGGCCGGAAATTTTTGATTGGCTCCATTGACAACTGATTTTCGTGGAGGATTGGCCCTACTCTAGCACAGACTTCACTGGTGATCCAGACCTCCCACTCCTGGAGGGAGAAGATTGGGATGAAGATTTGGGTAAGACTCAATTTTTTAATTTTATGAGTATTATGTTTTTTTGTTTATGTATGTTCTGACATTAAATCCATGTGATGCAGATGTTGGCCCAGAGAGACCTACCTACATGTCACCAAGCGAGGCGAGTCCCTCGCGATTTCGACCCTCAAGGCGAGGGCATCGAGGAAGATGAGATAGTGCGCAACCTGGAGGGGATCACCCGAGGAGTCCTAAATTATGCATGTTTTGATGATGTTCCTCGCGCCTATCAAAGGCACACTATAGGAGTGTCTAGCTGAATCCACCACTTTCTGAGGTGGCTAGTACAGGCCGTGACATGTTATCACGAGCATCATGTTGATTAGACATCTAGGTTTATTTTATCTGCATATTTTTGCGAGACATGATGTCTCGGGATGTAACAGAAACATACAAATTTTTTGACGTTATGATGCACATAGTTGCAAACATGCAATATATATATATATATATATATATATATATATATATATATATATATATATATATATATATATATATATATATATTTACTTACATGGATCTTTTTACATATGATGATGTTTTTACAAATTATGAAAATGTCTATCTAATACAATGTTAGCCACTGTATCAGTTAACGTGTTCATTCGTCTAGGAATATGTTGATACATAATGAAATCAAAATGTATTTCCAACAAACGAATACGTAAATAAAATATCAGAATGTGCGGATTTCTAACCAAATAATGATTATTGAGTTGTAGAACAACAAGTTGTGAATCTAGATTTACAAGCAATGTGCGTATGCCGAGATTAATTGCCTCGCATAATAGCTCAATGAAAATGCTATATTCAGTGTCATTGTTTGTATTTCGTCTTAGAAAAATAAATTGCAGGTCAATCAACTCACCAGCAGGATTATAAATTTCCCAGGCTACTGAAGACAAATTCCTGGTACTGCGGGAAGCACCATCTGCGAAACTGACATAAGGGGTAATAGACATCTGCACGATAAGCAAGACCAAATAAGCAAGAAAACGCTCACAAAGCACACCAAACCCAAAAACATGTACAAAAAGGAAAATAACACCTATGTACATCTGATATGCACAAATGACTTATGCATAATATTTTTTGAGATACAACCCATTTATGGGTTTTTCAAGAGGATGGCCTTCATATTCAATTAGCTCATAGGCCCCATTTTGCAACAAACATTTAACGATGGAGGGTCCATGCCACATAGGTTGAAATTTACCTGCCCCCAACTTATCATGAGCTTGGTCATATAGAAGGATGAGATCTCCTTCAACGAAAGATCGAGGGGAAACTGATTGATCAAAATGAGCTTTGACTCGCTTCTTTTGTGCCTTGATGACCAAAGCAGCTAAGCGACAAGTTTCATCTAACCTCTCTAAGTAAAGGAGACACTCTTCTTCTGACAATGTATTAGGCAGTAATTCCAAAGCTAGATTGAGCGAAGGTATTTCACATTCAATCGGGAGAGCAGTTTCCAGACCGTAAACCAATCGAAAATGGGTGAATCCGGTCGCACTCTTCACTGAGGTTCAGTATGAACAGAGAGTCGAAAATAACATGAGATGTTAGTTTGATTTGTGGATCCAAATCGTACACTGAAGCATTGTGATAAGAACTTTGTTCACTGCTTCAACCTAGCCATTGGCTTGAGGGTAGTACGACATTGAGCTGTCGTGATGCAGACCCAACTTGTCAACTCCGCCACCATATAATGCCAAAAATGCGAACCATGATCGGTGAAGATGGCTTGAGGGACACCAAACCTAGAAATAATATGATTGAATATGAATTGAGTGGCTATCTTACCATCAACAGAAAGTGTAGGCATTTCTTCAGCCCATTTGGTGAAGTAGTCCACGACTATGATGATATAAGCATGCCCCCTGGCCGAGTGAGGGTTACACGTCATAAAATCGATGCCCCATTTGGAAAAGGGACCAACGGTGATGACAGGTTGAAGGGGAACAGGTGGCGCACACGTCTTTCATTGATAATTTTGGCAATCATGACATTTACAAATTGCGACAATACAGTATTTGAAAATGGAAGGCCAAAAATACCCGGCACGAAGTATATTTTGTGTAGTAGCGTAACCAGACATGTGACCACCACAGGTGCCACTCTGAAAATCATTCAACACTTTCTGAGCTTCGTCGAGGGTCAAACATCGGCGATGTATGGAATTAATGCCAACACGATAGAGCGTATCTCCGACTATACGATAAGGTTGCGAGTGATGACAGATACGACATCGGGAATCCTTAGTCAACTTAGACCGAAATGTGGAAGTCTGGAAATATATGATGATATCACCATACCAGGGAACGAGGTTGCTAATCAAGAAAAGTGTATCGTCTGGGATATGGTCCTCAGAATGAGATGGAGCGGAGTCATAAGGAGGGGAACAAATAAAATTAGTAAGAACCCGTGATTTCTTTGATTTGGCAGCAGTAAATTCCAAATTGAACCCTTGGAGGATAACGATCCACTTTGAGTATTTGTCCCCCAGCAATTTTTGAGACAAAATATAGGTCATGGGGTTGCAATCGGAAATCACAGTCACCGTACGCAAAAGGATATAATGACGAAAAATGCTGGACAGCCTGGACCGCAACCAGTGCTAACTTCTCGACATGAGCATAACACATTTCAAGATTGAGAAGGTTACGAGAAAAGTAATAAATGACATGTTCATGATCGTCATGATTGTCTTGAACCAAAACCATGGCAATGGTACTAAAAGCGGTAGCTAAGTAGAGGGAAAAATCATGATGATAATTGGGAGGACGTAACAAAGGAGCGTTAACCAACAATTTCTTGAGTGTATCAAAATATTGTTGAGCAGCCTCATCCCAACAGAAAGGGACATCCTATTTCAAAAGTCGCGTGTATCCTTTAGCTACTTCGGCGTAGTTCGGTATAAAACGACGTAGAAAATTGGCCTTACCTTGCAGAATCTATAACTGATGTAATGATGATGGAGAGTGGAGATTAGCAATAGCCTCAACCTTAAGTGGATCGTAGAAAATTCCATCTTTAGATACGATAAACCTAAAAGTCTACCAGAATCAATGCAGAAGACACACTTATGTGGATTAACTCGAATGTTGTAGTGTTGACAATGAAGAAAGATTTAACGAAGATGGTCCAGATGGTCCTTACACTTGGATGAATGAGCTGGAAGGTCATCCAGCTAAGGCTGAACGATGTGACGAATGTCATGAAAAGCGTAGGACATCGCTCGCTGGAAAGTGACCCCAACATTCTTCAAGCCAAAAGGGAGTTTCTTGTATGCGAAGGTACCCCAAGGATAGATAAAAGCCATATTATGTTGATAGGCAAGGAGAATTTTAATCTAATTATACCCAGAAAATCCGTCCATAAGGGAAAAAATCTCACTCCCATAACATTCGTCAACGATTTGATCGATGAAGGGAGTGGAATAATTATCCTTAGGACAGGCCTGATTTATGTCATGGTAATCAACATAGACACAGATAGTTCCTTGTTTCTTATTGATAGGAACGATGTTTGAAATCCAATCTGTCAAGGGAATTGGATAAATGAAACCATCTTTGAGAAGTTTTTCAAATTCAATTTTAATGGCTACAACCTTTCTAAGGTGCACCAGACGAAGACGCTGACGAACAAGTTGCGAATAGGGATAGGTAGGGATTTCATGCACCACTATAATAGGATAAATGCCGGTTATTTCTTCGTAGGAACATGCAAAAAAATCACAAAATTCACGGAAAAGGCTAGTGTAAACTTGGACTTCATCTGAAGAACAAGTGACTCCCATGTGGATGTTCTCGACGATTCCCGATTTCACGGAAATGTCAATAGGCATCGTTTGTGTGATATTGCTCAAGTTACCTTTTGTAAAGACTTCATATGTCAGAATTGGCATTTGAAGTGGAGGAGAAGGGACTTGAGACAAAAAACACTCAAGACATATAGACATAGCCCCGAGGCCAGGCATAAACGAAGAACGATGATGACCATCGTCCCACGACAAGTCTTCGAGAGACATGGTTTCCACGATAGCTTTGTCGGAAGGAAACACTTCTTTCAAAGGATTAGGCGAGTCTGAATCACCGAGCTAGGTGATTTAGAATACATGTCAAGAGACAATCTCAAAAGAGAACTATCAGAAGGTGAAGTATTTGATGTAGCAATGAGTTCACAATAATCGATTGCAATCGACCTCAAAGGCATCGAATATCCATATGAATAAAACTGTTCAGGTGAAGGAATAATCCATGGGTCATCCGACCAAGAGGTCATATTAATTTGAACACTCTTTGGTGGTGAAAGGGGAAAAATACCCATGAGGGCTGGATCCTTGAAGAGACTCGGTCCAATGCTCTCGAAGGGAGAAGGAATATTATCCACATATGGAATGTTGTTCTCAGAAGAAGAGGTAAGGAAATAAAATTGATCGACAGTAACTATCTTGCCCTCGTGTGGAAATTTCAAAACATGGAAGAGGATGGACGAAATGCAAAGCATAGCGTGAGTCCAACTGCGACCGAGTAGAAGATTTTGATTGAGTTTAGCATCAATGACTTCTACTTCAACATTGAATGTCTTCCCTTTCAATGTCATCAGCAAACTTGTGAGAACACCCAAAGGTTTTGATTCCCTTCCATCAAATTATTTAAGGGAATTTGGCGAGGAATTCAGGGCTGGAGAACCAATGGCCTTCCGGCATGAAGATGACATGACGCAGGTTGATGCACCTTCGTCCACAATGGCTCGATGGATGTCAAGGCCATTAACAACGACTTGTATAATGAGCGCAATCTGGTGTGGAAGTCGTGGGACGAAGTTCTTTAGATTGAAAGCAAGAAGGCTAGTATCAGTAGGATCAAACCCACCGATCATAGATAATAAAGCTTTCCTCTAAGATGGACAAATCTAGAGTACTTCTAACCCGGACATTGCGGATGGTGCCTGTGCTAAATCCTCAACAATACTATAATGTTGAGCATTGCGAGCATTGGGATTATAAGAATATTTCCGGAGAACACCTTTGGAATGTGGTTACACAACGGGTTCAGAATTGGGCCTTTCCATCTCAAGAGGGCCAAAAATAGGTTGAGGAGGAGGACCATCAATGATCTCCTTCCTCGTTTCCTGACGCAACCTTGCATAATCTTTCGACTGAGTAGAAATGGAAATGGATGCAAAACCATTCAACATGAACACTTGAGAGCCAGATGGAATAGATGATTGAGGCTGCTCGACCATCTGGGTCTGCTGAGATAGGAAAGGTTCTTTAAGAACAACAGAAGTACCGTGATTTCCTTTGAGCAACTTACTCACTTCGGACCATCGAGGACAATCCTTGGTGTAGTGGTCTTCATCACAAATTAGATAGGATACTTCGGCTTATGCTGCGAACCATCATCAACATGAGATTTGGACGAATATGGTTTTAGGGCATCGGCCTTGGTCTTGCCTTTACTCTTATTTTTCCCTTTAGTAGCCTTATCCGTAGGATTGGCCTGAACGACATTGACCTCCTAGGTTTTACGAGGATTTGAACTAGACTAAGGAGCAATATCATTGGAAGAATTAGACTTTTGCTTCCCAAGGTTGGAGGAAGAAGACTTACGTGAAGTCTGAGACACAAAACCAATAATACTGTCGACGGATGGGGTTGCTCATGTAGTAGAAGTTCCAGGTCGAGGGGCATCAGTCAAAATATCATAAAATATGCTCGATTGAGAGTACATGAGATCAAGATACTGGGCATGAGCAATGGCCTGTTCCTCGGTTACACATGCCCCCATGGCTATGTCTTTCAAAATCTGATTGACAAAGGAGGTAGTGAACCAATGAGTAAGAAGCTGATCAGGAATTTCAAATTTGATCAAGTGATGATGATGTCTCCATTCATGAATATGGTCCAAGATATGAGTAGCCCGGTCCTGTTTCAAGGAGGTGAGGAGATGCGTCCCGACTTCATAAAGAACCGGTAACTGAAAATGAGTAAGGAATGCCATAGCGAGAGAGTTGAAATCTTGAAAGATACCGCGAGAGAGCTCGATATACCACTTAGCAGTAGCACCAGTAAGATTCTGTTGGAAAAGACGAAGTCGAATGGAATCATCAACCCAAGAGTTAGAGGAACACCACAAGTGGCAAGTCATAACATGTGCTTGGGGGTCTTCTTCGGAATTGCCCTCAAATTTGGGATAATCAATAGGAATCTTAGTCAAAACCGAAGGATAATACGGGTTGTGAAGAATAGGATCATTTGTCAACTTTGACACATCCGGTAACTCCAACGTGGCGAGAAATGGTAATTGAGGGTTAAAAGGCATAGCAGGTCCTTGATAAGAACCTGTACTTGCATTCCATCCTGTTTGAGAAAAAATCTACCCCCATGGGTTCTGTCCCGAAGGATTCAGACGATATGGGGGATAAGTCGAATAAGTCTGTTGATATTGAGGACACTGATTTTGAGTAGACCATTGAGGTCCTTGTTGAGTATTTCTCAATGGAATGTAAGTATGGCCTTGTGGTTGATTATATGGCAACTGAGATTGAGGGTGATAAGTAAAACCTTGAGGCACACTATATACTGGTCGATATTTACCACGAGGATAATAAATGCCTTGGGGTTGAGCTGGCTGTTGATAAGTGGGTCCCTATTGAGTTGAATAAACAGGGTAAACCAGCTGATGAGTAGACTGAACAGGCTGCTGAAAATTAGGACCTTGCTATGAAGCAGAGTAAAATTGTTGTTGAGTAGACTAAGCCAGCTATTGGGCCAATTGAGTAGGTTTCCCCTGTAGAGCAGATTGAACTAGATACTGAGAGATACCAGGTTTCCCTAAATGAGTAGGTTGGCTTGATGGCTGCGATGAGCCAGGCTACCCCAGAGGAGGACCAGAGGGTTGTCCTTGTTGCCCAATGTTCAGACCAGTTTGAGTATATGATATCGGTTGTTGGAAAAAAGGTTGTCCCTGAGATGAATAGATTTTCCCCCTAGGACCGTAATAAGGTCCTGGTTGATACAAAGGTTGCCTAGAAGGCACCTAAGATTTTCCTTGTTGGACCATGGGCTGGCCTTGTAAAGGTTGGCCCTGTGGACGGTAAGGTTGTCCTTGTGGACTGTATACAAATCCCGTCTGAGCTAAAGGTTGTCCTTGTGGGCTAGGGGGTTGCACCTGATAATTCCTCCCAATCTCGGGAACGATTTCATAGGGGTCATAAATAGGAACACCACGCTCATCATAATGATGGGGAGTAAGAAACACATATATGGGGTTATCGACAACATCATAGTGATGAGGAGTAAGATATGGAAAATAAACATGATTACCATATTCATCATAATGGTGTGGCGGATTAACAAGAGCATGAGGCTGCTGAGAAAACTGAGAGTTATGTTGATGAATAGCCAATAGATACTCTTCAAAAGTGAGGCCACCAGGTATCTCAATCAAGGCCGCTGGTGACTGAGTGAATGGCACAGGCGTAGCCACATAGAAAATAGGTTGAACTGGGACATATGTAACTGTAATTGACAAAGTAGGCATCGTCGGTTACAATCCTAACGATGGAAGGACTGGACTCCTGGACGACGTAGATTCTGCCATGGAGGAAACACCAGAAATAATCTAACCCAAAGACCTATATCAGGCTGGAAGTGACACCGATGGTGAAGATTGAGCAGACACCTGAGTGGTGTTTTTAGGGACAAGTTGATATTCTTCTGTAAAAACAAGAATTCCATCACTGCCAATAGGACCTGATGTGTCCATATCTGACTCCTCCGTAAGATCTTCGAAAATACTATGAAGACTAGGAGGTATAACAACAGATAAAAATGGTGATCCCGACGTAAGAGGAGGGAATTCTTCCTCGTCTCCAAAACTAGACTAGGCACTCGCGGGAGGCCAATTGAACTCAACTGGCTCGTCAACAGGAGACTGGGTAGCAAGGGGTAAGATTGATGGGAGAATAGGCTGCTGAAGCTCGACAGACCTAAAGGATTGAGGAGTTTCAAATGAACTATTCGGTAAAGGACTACCTCTAGAAGGGAGCGAAGACGACGAAACTGGTGGTTCCGCCACTGTGAATACTTCTCAACAAGAAGGAAAAAGAACGATCCAAGTAAAGTCTCAAAAAACCAAGGCAAAAAAAAACAAGCCAAGTGCTAAAAATTTTATGGGCGTGTGATTGTGGGTAGTTTATTTTATGACATTGAAACCAAACTTGGCGGTTTCATGTTTTAAGAGTCAAGAAATAGGAAAAAGATGACTCTAGTCACTTTCAATGTTGAACGAGCGTGAAAGGACAAGTTATTGATGATATTTTCAAATTTAAGGATTCAGTAAAGATAAAAAATGACTGCTCAGGTAATCTAAGCAAGAGGGTATGCCAGGTTTACGTGAACTGCCATATACACCTTGGTGATCAAATGAAAGAGAAATGACCAAGGACTTGATGTATGTGCAGGTAGTCTCCCCGAATGCTGTGTTTGGTGTATCACGGTTACCGGGCAGTAGAATCAGCTTCCTATGGATGAAAGGATTGCAACCTAGAGGGGTCTTCCTTTATATACATGGTTGTACGAGGAGCACAATTCCGTACTAGCACTTTCTGAAGCCAGATGGCGAACGACAACTACTAGGTTTTAAGATGCCGAAACACGTCTCTAACTTAGACCACTAGAATATTTAACGTTAATTGAAACAAATTTTAACGTTGATCTTGGATTAAGTTTCAATTTCTAGGCCTTAATGTATGTCAGATCTGAAATCTTCCTAAATGAAAAACTATATGCAGAAGGATACCATATTCGTTCAATGAAAGCTATCTACGAGAAGGAATGAAAAATTTCAAGCAATAGTGAATACTGAAATCATGCGAAAACATCCACTAATGCATCTAATGCAATCTTATAGAAAACAAAAAACTCTTTCCTAGCCAATGCAATGGTATTTATGCGAGAGAACATTTCATTTTCAAAGAAAAAGAAATGCAATTTTGTTTTTGTTTGTTCAATGAAATAGAAAAAACAATACACTAAATGATATAAAAAACAAAACTAAACACTAGTTTGAGAGAGAGAATGTAAAAGTTGAAACGTAATGACTCCTCCAACACAAAACAAACACAACAATACCCAAACCAATGCTACAAAATTTTCAAATCAAAGAGAAATCTCGAAAATGACCCATGCAAGCAGTGTAATCAGTGCTTGGAGTAAGAGGAAGAAAAATCAAACAAGCAAGTCACTGATCATTCAACCAATGAACATACTAAACAGGATCAAAGAGACCAAGAGAAATTAAACAGGGAACGAATTTGACAACTATCAAGAAACTCGATCTCTGAACAGAAGGCTCAGTGCACTAAGGCACTCAAAAACCCTAAGACCTCAAGTTACACTAATAAGAAATGGACAAACAATTGCAGAAAATGAGCTTCCCACAATCAAAGACAATCCAAAACACTTCAATTACTCTCAATAATAACCCAGAAACAAGTACAATCAACCAAAAACTCATGAAAATCTCACACCCAAAAACTCACAGGGGTCGGCGCAACTGTGAGGCGGTATTCAGCACCAAACAGGCGATGGTGTGAGTGTTACAAAAGCAACATGTGCCAATCGACGCGATTATTCAAGGGAAAATGGCACCAAGCTAGTTAACCAATGAAAAGGGGTAAAACTCAATAGAGCAGAGGTCAATCTTGACACTCTGGGGTTGAACAAGGGTTTGAAGCACAGCTAAACAACCATAAAGGTAAACAACAAGACCAAAATCCCAAAAGTGACCTAACAATATCAAAGACAAACTGACACTGATCTCGAGTAGAGTTGCCAACTTGTTATGTAGGTAAATCCTCTCTATGGAGAGAGACGATCCCTATAGCCCGAGGGTGGGTCTAGTAACAAGGAATCATGCTAAGGTGTAGGTTCCTAGATATTTGAATGAAAATAGGACGTGAGAAGATAGCCTACCTGTGGTCCAATGTTTTTGTCAGCAATCATAGTGGTGATGAGAACTGCTCGCTCCTGATTCGACAAGTCACAATCCCTTCGCTTGTCACACTTGGACACCTGCACAAAGATAAAAAAACGACAACTATATCCCACATACTAATTTCATCCAAAATCTACTAGTTAGTCAGAGAAGACTAGTATATTGCATTCAATAAAGATAAAACACAAGACGGGAACCAGACAATAGTCACTTATATTAAAAGGTAGAAAGAAGAGAAACAACCATGCTCTAACGTTGCAGTATCCTCCAGCGGGGCTCGAGTGAAGCACATCTCAAAGCTCGTCGAGGTATTCAAACGGGATAGGGGACCTCTTGATGGATTTATCCTTGTTCTACCTTCTCAATAACTTAGTTATTCAACTATAGCTTAGTCTCTCAAGTTCAACACTTGATCTACAACTAGTTTAGCTATATAATTCTCTTTTTTCAACTAGTTTTCATAAAGAGAGAAGGCTTGTTTATATAGAGGCGAAAGAGGAGGTTGGGATCCCTACAAATGTGCAAGGGAGGCCTATCCTTTAGGAGTGTTCCAAGGGAGGTGGAAACTACTAGCTAAAGGAGGAGGTACGTGGTTGTTTTAGTTCAACCACTCCCAATGAATCATCCTCGAGGTGGTTGGAATAGAACCTTCGCTTCTATTTTAAAAAAAAAAATCATAAATAGCTTGGCGCGGGCATCACACTAGGATTGAGCACCAAGTGGCATGGTCTCAGTGTAAAATTCCTAGGTCGGCGCGAGGAGGTAAAGGGATACTCGCGCCAAGGCAAAAATAGGGATTTTCACAGCTCTGCTTAGGGAAATGTCAACAAGAAGAATGTTTCATTCATCAAAAGGGATGCAAGGATGTAATTTGTGAAGCATGACACTATGCATTGGTCACAAAAACGACCCTCCAATGTGCGAGTTTGGGATTGCAGGGACAGTGAAAAAATGCTGTGTAACACTCATCACTAGAATCCTAATAATTTCAAAAAAAATATTTGAACATGATTAGTACAAAATCTATGATATCAATTAGTAAGAACATTGACAATGCATGATTAATTGGTTTGACGTTGAAATAATTACATTAATATATCAAACAATTATTATTACCATCATTGTCTCGTGATTGTGGCTAGAAGATTCAATATTGTTACAATTGGCAGGGTGAAGCAATTTTCCATTTTCATCTACCAAATGCAGCTTGCGGTACGCTGCTCCTGATAAGATCTTCCGACGTTTTGGAGCTGTTTGAATATTTTGTGCATCTAAACTCGATTCTGAATCTGCATGAACTTGCAAATTTGTAAAAATTATAAATATTATTAAGCTGATTGACATGGATAAAAAACATAAATTCAATTAGATAATGAAAATATAAATAAAATCTAAAGTAAATATTATGTCTTGAGATGGATAGGGAGAACTCCATGATGGACTTTGAGAAATGTTATGGAATGAGCTAGATTTTGAAGAATTGTCCATTCGATATAATTATGATATTTTCTCCCTACATTTGAGAAAAATCAACAATAAATTTTGGTGTACACACCTAAAAGTAATATTAGTGCCTTAAAAATAGACTTATTGTTGTTGGTGCTAATGTGCAGATAACTACACCGATGCGTTTTAGTTACTACACACCGGTGTCGTGTTATTAACTGATGCACTAGTGCGGTGTTATTAATTGACGCTCCAGTGATGAATAGCTGCAAATAAAAAAGAGAAACTTTATTTTTTTAAAGTGAAAAAAAGTGGTAAATTGAAAAATGGGCGGAAAAATATTTTTGAAAATCTAATTTCATAAAACAATTCTTTAAATACAAAACACTTTTCATTATTTCACTATTTTTGCTAAAAATTTCAGCTATATATTTTCACGAGACATACCTGGAGCAAGAGAGCACGAGAGCACTGTGGAGCAACGAAATACTTTCGAACAAAAATATTCTAACAATCAAAATTCCAAACTTCTGGTGATTCAAACCCTATAGCATATAATTTCAAATGATCTCGTGATTAAATTTTATTGTTTTTTTTTACATTTTCTGTAGTATTTTTTACACAGTAAGTAAAAAATTTAAATTCAATTTTCGTTTTCAGAAAGAAACAAAAAAAATCCATTTTACTCTATACCCTTCATTATTTTTGTTTCTGCCCTTGCTTCTTCCTGTTTATGTGATTTCAGAATTAGGGCTTTTAATTTTATATTTATAAATTTTGTATTGCTATATATATAGGCCTATGACATCTAACCCACGAGACAAATTGCATAATTGGATCCCAATGCATGTCAGCCCTTGCTTAAATTTTTAAAAAACTGATTTTTTTTAATCGATGCGCCCTGCGTAAACTAGCGCACTGGTGGGTTGTCTTATCACAGCGCACCACGTACATACTTTTTGATTAAAAAAAATTAAAAAATTATTTTTTAAAAATCCGCGTGCCATATGTAAAATAGGGCACTAGTACGCTATTTCATTATAGCGCACCATGCACGTACTGTTTGGAAAAAACAATTTTTTATTTTATGTGTTAATCGGTGCACTGTTTAACATATAACACACCGAGTCTCCTTGTTGATAGAGAGCACCATATGGTGGTCCCCTATTTTCGCGATGCGTTCATAAGAATAGGTCGCACCGCCCCCTCCATGACACCATATGATACAAAAACTAACACTAGAGGATTCTTTTTAATTTTTCTGTGTTAATATATGCGCTGGTTAACATATAACGTACCGGTGCTCCTTGTTGACATAGAGCACCGTATGGTGTTTTATACTGTTTTGGCGGTTCGTTTATAAGAACACGGTGCACCGACGTCGGTGCATACAACATTAAAGGCGCACCGGTTTCTTGATTTTTTTTTTACCTGAAAATTTGATGATTTAATTATAAAATATATCAATGAATGATATGGTACAAGTTTCATATTGAGAAAGAAATGGCTGACAAGAGATCAAGTAACAAAAATAATGATAGCACATCAAGAAAAGAAAAAAAGGCAAGTTATTTGTAAATTATTTACAAAAAATATTATTTTGGAACTATATGTAAGTTTAACTACTATATATTGTTTACTATGTATCATGCAGAGCCACAAAATGATGAAGCTCGATAAGATTATTTCTAATATAGGACCAAAAGAGCATAAAAACTTGACGGAAAAATTGCAAAAGGATGAATAAGGTAAATGAAAAAATGCTATCGATCCTATATGAGTTTATTTTTTAAATTTTCATTAATAATATACTTAAAATTATTAGATAGCATGTTTCAAAAAATCTCTTAATTCACATATGTTTAATGTTCTTCAGGGACCAACAACTCAGAAAATGAATGTTTTTCTAAGAAAATAAAAAAAATAGAACATGCAAATGAAAATGAATTGTTCCTTAGCTCATCTGGAGTGGTGTTGGAGGTTAGAAAAAGGGGGAAAAGCTTTTACAAAAGTTTGAGGGATCTAGTGGAACGAATGTATAGATGTTCTTTCCACTTACAATACAAAAATCAATAAGTGATTCCAAGAACCAAATTTTATCTAAACTACAGGAAGAGTTTCCAGAGAATTGGTCAATGAGACATGTCAGACTTTTAATAGCAAAAACATACAACAACAAAAACGAAGGAATGAAAAATTAATATTCCTTTAAATGTTTTTCTAGAATTATTTATAAATATCATTTATAAATATCACTTTTGTTATATTTACTTTTCATATATCAATATAAAATTTAAATAGTTTATTGTCATGTTACATTTTCAGGAAGATTATGCAAATCTCAAAATATGAACAAGCTGATATCAGAAATATGCCAATAGGAATGTCCAAAAAGGTGTACAAGGAGATGGTCAAAGAAATGGACATAATTGCATCGCACGAGGAGCCATCTCAACAACAATGTGCTTCAAATGTAATATGTAATAATTGATTTTTTCTATTAAGTACAATAAATAAACAATTTAGCATTAAATATTAATTTTCAAATATTTTATTGCATAAAAGAAAATAAAATGGAACTCATTCAACACATAAAACAGGACGACAAGGAAGAAGATGGTCGATATCTAAGTTTGTGATTAATTGTTACTTCCTTATAACAACTTAACTAGATTTCCTTTTTGTATATTTTAAGTTGTTTTACAACAATCATCATTGAATGTCTCCAAACAGGTGCTAACATACAAAGAAGAACCATCAGACGAATTTATTGACATTGGGTTAAATATGGGTTGTGAGTATATGTTGGCATATCAGAAATTAATTGTGGAATTTGTAAGCATCTATCGATTTTGTTTTACTTAGCTCCATCTATAATTAATAGAAAAAAAAATCTTTTATATTAAATATATGATTTTTTATGGGGTATAAAACTTACAGGAAATAAAGTATGGAACTGCGCCAACAGATGAAATCTTGAAAGATGGCATAAAATTTGGTTTTGAAAGAATGTGTAGAGTTCATGAGTCAATTGTTGCTATGGTACGTAATTTATTTTTGATTTACATTGATGTATATTATTTAATGTTGCAATTTTCATTATTATCACCAATGTATATACACTCATTACAGTTTATTTTTATGTTTGTAGATGGAAGGTGAAGAAGAATAAAACAATCAACAACGTGAAAAAAACATTCCTCAAAATAACCCAAGTCATGGAAGTTGCTCGAGCAGTGACAAAAGTTCAAGCGAAGAATTATGATCATTATGTTTGGATATCAACGCAAGGTGTTTTATTTTTTCAAATATTTTTCTGTGAAATCAGACATTTTGTTTAATGTAATTGACATGGTGTCCCAATTGAAAGACAAAGGGATACCAATAACTGTGCCATTTTGTATGAAAAAGAGTGCCTTATAATAATAATAATAAAATATGTTTTAATTTATTCTATTGTGTTCTCCATTTTCACTGTGAAATGTAACACTACTGATTAAATATATGGATGATTATATATTATAATGAAGAGATGTGAAATCTGATGATATGATATAACAAATTAATCCAAAGATCACATTCAAATGCACTAATAAAAATTTATTGATACAGATACTGTTATAAGATATGTATCGTCTTTTGATGAATAATGAAATTTAAAAAATCACAATAATTATGATATGATATAACAAATTAATCCAAACACCACATTCAAATGCACTAATAAAAAATTAATTGATATGAGTACTCTTATAAGATATGTTTCGACTTTTGATTAATAATGAATTTTAAAAACTCACAATAATTGCACTGTCACATGTCGATGTTTCTAAAAAATACAAAATGAACACAAGTACATGTTAGTTACTGTAAACCAATGCATTTTTATGATAAAGCGCACTGGTTCATTTCTATGACCTATGGGCACCACAAAAATACCAATACCAACTATAAATCTCTGTGCGTTTGTGCGATACTGCACACCGGTGCGTTTCTACGACCTATGGGCATCACACAAATGCCAATATGAATTAGAAAAATCAATGCATTTTTGTGATACTGCACACCAATGCATTTCTATTATACTATGAACTGATGCGTTGATACAACCTCTGAGCACCACACAAATACCAATACCAATTAGAACAACCCGGTACGTTGTATCACCTACAATGCGCCCAATGCATTTTTAGACCTTTACGGCCCAGTGCATGCACCTTCGACTGCCCCGGGGTGACCATTTGGATGACACGCATGGGGACACTTCTAAATGTCTCGGGGTTTCCTTTATTTATTTTTCGTCCCGGTGCTTTGTATGTTTGCAAGATCGATGCGTTTACTCTAAAACGCACCATTCCATTGACACCTGAATAGCGCACCGATAAGAAAAACATCAGTAATAAGCTTCGTCCGCCAATTTTTTTAGTTGTGTTGAAATTCCGTTAGAATCTCTGCCAAAATCTCCATTAACAAAAATAGATGTTGTAGCAAATGTTTTTTGACAATTTTGGCCAATTTTATAACACTAAAAACCTCCGTTGTAACCTCCGCTAGAGGGTCTTTTCCTGGTAGTGCATTGAATTCACTATATCAGCAGATGCTATAGCCTTAGCCACAGGTATCCCGAACCATGGAGAAATCTGGTTCAAAGGGATGGAATTGGACATTGAGAACTATAAAATGTTCTTAATACCACATTTCAAAGATGCTCCCGAAGACATCTTTCATTTACTTGATAGGTATGCCCATTTGAAGCTGATTATGAAGTATTTTACATTTGACGGGAGGTTCTCAATATTGTACCAGTACCACATAAGGATATTTATGCATTTCACTGCCACCAAGCTAGTCAATTTGCCTCATTATCTATTCAGGAGTTTGGTCAAAATGACTGAAAAAGTACAGAATAAAAGCAAGGATCACCACACTAATTTGTTCCACCATGGTTTGGTCCAGGTTATAGTTTTTCATCAACTCTCACAAATCTTTATGTCTTGGGAATAATTCATGAAGATAGTTGCTTCTATGCCCACTACTAGTCCACCCATCATTCAGAGCATACCATCACTATCAACAAAGCCAAAAGAGGTTGGCTCTTCAAGTAGACCAACAAAAGTTCCAAAGATTCCAATTGCAGAAGTCACTCAAACTTATGAGAAGGGTAAGCAGATGGTTTTTGCTCCTATGATTACGAAAGTTGTGCTTTCACCTGAACCTAAAACTAAGCAAAGAGAAATCATGGAGCAACCACCTATGCATGAGATTGAGTCACCCTTGCAACAGCATGAAAAGAAAGCACCTATGGAGGTTTACATGGCAGATTAGGTGGAAAACAAGTTAGTTAAGGAGATATTCGAAGAAAAGGATGCATAGATAACAAATCTCAAACATAGCCTCTCAAGGGAAATTTTTATGATAAGCTTCCTAGAACAAGAAAACATGCAATTGAAGATGAAAAAATGCTCCAAATCAAACCAAAAGGAAAATCTTGAGGCAGAAAAAGTTAAGGGAAAAGAAGTGGTAGATTTTGATCATTTGGAAGACAAGGAGGGTGAAATAAATCCAAGGAGGCCAAGAACAAGAGGAGTAACCAAGTAAAAAGAACAAGAAAGAAAGCCATCTCCTCCATTAGGTCAACACAGATTTGATGATTTGATCACTGCTGAGATTGAGAAAGACAAAGAGTTCTGGCTTTACAGGGTGAATGAACATCTAGAGAATCTCTTTAAGAAGGTAGAAATTAACAATAAACTCTAGAGGCACATGGCGAGACACTGCTTCACTAGGAACCAAATTTCCAAAGTTAGGGTTAAAAATTTGAAGAAAAATCTGAAAGAAACCTTAATTAAGCTAAAGGAGAAAGAAAAATTGGATTTGATAGCTGAGGCATATATAGCTATCTAGATCATCACTAATGTATTCCATGGACCAAAATTCAGTAAGTTTTGAATTTTTTTGATTTTTTTTGTGATTTTTGGAAAATTCTAGAAGTTTCACCCTCGCAGAAGTGTCATGTAGCCACACGACGCTTTTCCTCAGAGAGTCCAATGAATTTTTTTATATACATGGATGAATTGATATTGAAGTGTACACTCTAGATATGGTCTTTGTTTTTCCTAACACCTCCTGGTTTTGAGGAAAAATTCAAAATACACCCTAATTTTCCTGTTACTGCCACTGATTTTCATTGCATGCGGCGCTTGTGGAGTAAGCTTGGAGAAATGAATTTTTGAAGGCCTTGCCGGAGGTATTTTGTTGGTTTTAAGATTGGGTTGGATATAGGACACCCAAGGATACCTTTCCCAATATTCATATCAAAAATAGTATTCCTAAACGTCAGCAAAAAATTCCCTCCAGGTCACGCGACACTTCTGCTAAAAACGCGACGCTTCTGTGTGCCACGCGACACTTCTGTCTTGGATGCTTTTTGGATAGGTGTCATTGAAAAATAGTCAAAATATAGATGTTAAAAATATCCCAAGATATTTTTTATGGATAATAAATTCTGTTTATGCCCCTCATTGTTGAGGAATCATGTAATTACTCAAGGAGACAAAGGGTCCTAGTTATTAGCTAAATTTGGGGGGGCTGTTTTTTACTTCCCTAAATTCTAGGTAATGACTCATTAGGTGAATATATGATGTATTTTGGATGAGGTTTTGAGCCAATGAGGTGGAATATTCCATATTTTCTATACTTACTCCATCTCAAGTCTTTTTTAGGGGTTGGATAGTTGATATTGTAGTGTGGAGCTTATGTACAATTTTACAGTGAAATGAAAGACATGTTGCAACTATAATTTTGGGACTCCAGTGATTTGCTTATTAGCATTGTTTTTTCCCAGTAACACCATCAAATTGAATTTTTATGCTTCCATGAAATCAAATTTATGCTTCTATATGATAAATCTTATGAGTATATGAACAAAATTATTTCTTTTTGTGCTCTGTTTGATAATATTTCCATAAATTTGTTCTACTTCCTCTGGTGAATGAACTCATGTAATATGATAATTCTAACTCCCTCTATTTTCAAACCCTATACCACAATGAAAATATAAGTATTTTTCTAAGTATACCTACTTAGCCTCATTTTCATCTTTGCAATTGTTCTTTTGAAATTAAACTTTAAAACCTAGACCTAGTTCCTAGGCTGACACTTCCTATCTAGAAAAATTCAAAACAAAACCCTAATTCACTGTGCTTATATCTAGCCTAAGATCATTTCCTTTCCAGTCATCTCATTGACTGTGAAATTGACATTGAGAGAGACCTCTCTGGTTTGGTAGGGCTAGCTACCAAATCTAAAGATTGGTTTGAGATTACATCCTTCAGTCTCTTTTCTCAGCCTTAGGAAACAGAGGGAGGGATAGCACTCAGAATAGATATAATAACATCTATTAGGTCATGAATTCATTAACAATTCATATATAAGTAAAACCATGAAAATATACACAACTTGAATATGCCATAAAACCATTCTTATAACCAACATATAACCAAATAAATAACGATGACAACATAACCATTAAAGCCACATAATGCCAAGCATAATTACTCATGACTTATAAGGGAAAAGAGCTCTTATATATCATATGAAAATGAAAACCAAGCCAGGTTCATCCACGTACCACCCGAACATATATTGAGATAAACCAAATATTTCTTTCATCCAATCACCCTTATGCCATATTCCAAGCATGAATGTGGGATCTCATGGGATAACATAATACATAAACAACTAAGGGAATCAAAAGATTAAACCACCTATACCCTCACACTATCGTGATATCACCTAAACCACTCCCGAGATAAAAAAACCAAACCAAGCTTGGATGAATCATAATTCCTTCACCATCCCTTGAGGAATTTTCCTGTCTTCACCCACATGTTGAGGGCTTCTCGGATAAAACCATCCCCAGCCCCAACCATTGGGATTTTCCTCAGACCGCCTCACTCGGATAAAAATACTTCTAAAAATCCAATGCTCAACCAAGAATGAATCCCATCACACCATGGCTATCTTGAAATTTCAAGGCAAGGGTGAAACCACTGTCAAACTAGGAGAAACCCATGGCAATGAAATAAAATTCACCAAATACACACATTCATATACCATGCATACCAAAACCAACTAAGAAATCATACATGAAACCTGTTACTTACATGTATTCCAGTTGAAGCTGCTTGATCCAACCTTTCCTTGCTTGATCCTTGCTTTCCTTTACTTTCTTTCTTTCTCCTCTTGGTGCTCTTCCCCTATCTAAAACCGATTCCAAAACTAAACTGAAAAAAGGATAAACCAACAAAAGATATGAATTGATCCTCTGAATCCTTTTTATTATTCATACCTCTAATTACCTCATTTTCCATCTATTTTCCTTCAATTTCCTCCTCACATACAACCTGTGACCTTTCACCTTCTTTTTCTCCTAATTTCCTTTATTTTCATAAATAAAATGCTAAATAATGCCTCTTTTCCTTTTCCAATGCCATTTCCAATTTCCCTTAGCCATAATAACCAAATGAATACCCACACTAGGATGTTTCACAAAACATTCAACTTGGAATACGTGTCCCATGACCTTGGTATTATTTTTGACTTTATTAACTTTATTAAATAAAATTTTAACTTGGGTTTGTTACAGAACTCTCCCCCTTGGGGGAGTACCATCCTCAGTGTTATATGACACCTAAAACCAACAAAACTACTGAAAAGCAAAACATACTTCTCTTGGAACTTTATAACTTAGCTCATTGCAGTATTTACAATTACCATTACTGAAAACATGACAATCATACAGTTTACTGAACCTTTATAGCACAAATTATTACAGTATTTACAATAACAACCACATATATAGTCATGCACATTTTATTGAACCAAAAAATAACTATACTGTCTATGGAGCTTTATAACCACAAATTGATACAATATTTACAATGATATACACATATACATATGCACATGGTCTCATCCAAAAAATAGAAGGATATGATGCCTTCATCTGCAACAAGTGAGTTTGGAGGCTCACACCTCCACCCTCAGAGTAATACCAGGATCCAACTCCTTTCTAGAAAGTCCAGAATCCACTGTCAAATTCAAACTTGCATAAAATTTTCAATGCTACAATCCTTGCACTACATTTCCTCTCATTGAATAGTCACCGACTCATTATTCTGAGGCACACTCCCAATGTGCATATGATTCAATCTGGTGATGCTAGTGACCAGAAGAAATCAATCCCCCAAACTTCCCTTATTTTCTTCACATTCCATCGAGAAATCTGGTCACCCCCTTCCATGCAGTCACTCACCTTCCAAGTTCCCTGAAATCCCATTTATTGGGCGATCAATCCCTTGGCAAGGTTTCCTCACATCAAAAGGTCCAAAACCAAGGCATATCCCTACCTCAAAACCATCATACCAGTCATAAAATTATCATGGAAATAAATGGACACTATTGGGTACTAGTGTCCCACAATGACCCTTGTCCTGAAGTTCTTTTCCGACATACTACTACCTATTCCAGTTCCTTTTTCCGCAGCTAATTCTTATAGTCAGTTTCAACCACCCCAAATTGGGAATTTTCATGCTTTCTTGTACCAAGCACATAAATTCCATTAGATTCAAAATAAATTGCAATAAATTCAAATCATACCTCATCGGCGGCCTGTCAATAAGGTACACTTGCGATTTTTCTCACTTCCTGTCACTTGCAAATCAAATTAGCTTTTGACCAAATCATCATGTATAAAAATATTATATTCGATTAGCTCAAAATGCAACCATCATAAATCAAAATCATAGATCACATGTAATAATCATAAATTAAAATCATAAATCACATGCATAGCAAAAAACTAAAACATAATACCGATACTTATCTTTCAAATAGTTCTTTGCTTCTACCTTTGTTATTTGTCGTTTCCGTACACACATTGAATCGATTTCCAAACTTGGAAAGCACATAATGCCTTCTCTTCTCTTTAATCAACAAGGGAGTATTGAGACAAAGCCTTATCAACCCTCTATATCAACAAAAAATGGCATCCAGAGACTAAATCGCCTCAACACTCAATAGCAACAAGGGTATCCTGAGAGTAAACTGTAATGTACAAATCCCCTCACATCTACCCAAGTAATCATCCAACTGGGGTAAACATGAGCTGAGGGAAGTTAAGAGAAGACTCAAACTCCTTGGTGACTTGAAGGAAGTGTAATCAATGCGGAAAACCATAACATAGACTCCTTGCACCTGATACAAAACCTCGAGAGGCTATGCCTACCATCAAGATGACTTGTCCCTGGGTCCTAGTGACTTTGGCTGAAGAAAACCACTAGAAGCTCCCTTGATATGCGCAAGGGTGCATTTGGGAAGCTTTGGATGCTCCCATGACATAGGAATTCATGCATCCATGGACTCAATTTCCCCAAACCATGCCTGTGTCCACAAGATTTAAGATAATTTTCAAGCCCAAAATACCAGACACTTCCCATAACTTCCTGTAGCTTCCAGAAATAATCAAAGAGATGGTGAAAATGCCAAAAATACCAAAAAATTACTCTAGGACTAGGCCTGACCATCCCCAACCGGGACTGACATTCTTTCAAACACTTGGCATGAATGAAATCTATAGGTATATGATATAAGACAAAGCATGAATGACTGAAAAATCCTATGAAAAATTACAAGAAGGATCACCACCCTATTCCTTGAACATATATGGCATCTATTAGGTCCTGCATCCATTATTTTAGCAATTACAAGTAAATATATGAAATAACCATGACATGAAACAGTCATTTAAACATGCTTATAAGAAACATAAAAACATGAAAATAATAGTGAGATAAAATAAATTAAATCCACACAATAAAAAGTACAAAAGAAAGAGAACTTAGCTTTCATTAAACATAGTAAAATACTGAACAGGTTCAGGACTTCCACATACCACCTGACCATAGACATGGCTGAGCCAAATCTCTCTTCAGCCAGTTACCCCCGTGCATTATTCAAAACATGAATGCAGGATATCATGGCTAAACCAATCCAAAGCACAAAGAAGGGAATCCAGAAGTTAAACCACTTCCACCCTCACCAAACTGTGATCACACCAAAACTAATGCTTCGAGCACAAATCCAAGTAGAACTTGGAATTACATTTGGAATCCATCACTATCCTTGAGGATTTTTCAATCTCCCCATCTCTCAAGGTTTACCACAATCCAATCCCATGTCACTAGGCCCTAAACCAGGACACCTCCTTGGCTTTACCATGTATCTCGCCAAAAATGGTTAAGGGATTCCTAAGCCTTTCGAAATGAACCTTGAGACCACCTCTGCCCTGGATTTAGAAATTCATCCAGTAATTCCAAAGCTCACAACCGAGATCAAAGTCCCAACACACCATGGCATCCGGAAAAAGGAAAAGCAATGTTGAAACCACTGTCAAAACCATGCCACCAACATCAAGAAAACCAAATACCAACATGCATAATCCATGCATGTCAAAACCAACTAGGAAATCACACATGAAATGTGTTACCTGTAAGTATTCCTTATGAAGCTGCTAGATCTTGCTCTTCCTTGCTTGATCCCTTCTTTCTTTTCCTTTCCTTGTCCTTCCTTTACTTGCTTTCCTCTATCTTGGCTCAATGCTAGAATGTTCCGAGGAAACTCTAAGTGTCCAAGAGTGAGAGAGAGAAAATAATGAGAGCTCCAAAAGCTTGAACCAAAAAAATATTTCCAAATGATCCTAAAAAACCTTTTTATCAACGAGGCCTCTATTTCCTTCAATTTCCTCCTCACATGCAACCTGTGACCTTTCATCTTCATTTTCTCCTATTTTCCATTATTTTCATAAATAAATGTGCCAAAAATACTTTTTTCCTTTCCAAATCCTTTATCATTTCCTTTTCCAATTTCCTTTAGCCATAATAAACCAAATGAACACCCGCAATGATGTTTTTCCCACCGTTCATCTTGGAATAAGTGTCCCTTTCTCATGGTATTATTTTTTCATTCATTAAATTTTATTACATGAACCTTGAGCCTATGTCTGTTATAGAACCCTCCCCCTTAGGGGAATGTATTCCTCGGTGTTCAATGACACCTACAAACCAGCAAACCGCTGAGAATAAAAAATAATTCCTATGGAGCTTTATAACTTAGCTAGTTGCAGTATTTACAATGAACAAGATGCTGAAAAATGGCCATTATACCATTTATTGGAGCTTTACAACACCACTCATTACGATATTTACAATTATAACCACATATACAACCATATGCATATTTTCTTTATGAACAAACAAAAGGATACAATGCTCGTATCAATCAAAAAGGGAATATAAAGGCTCACACCTCTACCCTCAAAGTAGTACCAAGATTCACTTCCTTTCTAGGAAGTCTAGAATCCACCGTCAGATCCAAAGTTGCATCCAATTTCCAACGATAAAATCTTGTGCTACTATATCCTTAGTGAAAAATTACCGACTCATTTCTCCCGGGTGCACTCTCAATGTGCATCTGATTCCATCTGGAAATGCTAATGATAAAAAAAAATCCATCCTCGACCTTTCGTTCTCTAATACACAGTCCCTAGGGAAATCCAGTAACCCCCTTATGTGCAGTCACTCACCTTCCAAGTTCCCTGAAATCCCCTATCCTGGGCGATCCATCCCTTGGAAAGGCTTCCTTGCATCGGAAGATACAAAACCAAGGCATCTACCTGCCTCAAAACCATCATATGAGTCATAGCATGCTAATGGAAATCAATGGAAACTATTGGGTACCAAAGTCCCACAATAAACCTGCTCCTTAAGTACTACCAACATACTTCTACCTGTTTCAATTCATTTTGTTGTTGTTGCTAATGCTTGCAATCAATTTCAACCACCCAACTGGTCATTTCCGTGCTTCCTACACCGAGCACATAACTACCATGAGATTCAAAATAAATTGAAATAACTTCAAATCATACCTCATTGGTATCCCATCAATAAGGTACACTTGCACTTTTTTTTACTTCCTGTCATAAAAGTCAAACTAGCTGTTTGATCAAATCATCATGTATAAACATATCATATCCGATTAGTTCAAAATGCAACCATCATAAATTAATATCATGAATCACTTGAAATAATCATAAACCATAATCATAAATCACATGTAACCATCATAAGTCAGAATTGTAGATCAAATGCATAATAAAACTGAAATAAAATACTTATACTTATCCTTCATCAATCCTTACTTCTGCCTTCGTTCTTTTGTACACACACCAGATCAGTTTCTACACCCAAAAAACACCCAATTCCTTTGCTTCTCTTCAATCGCATACACATACACATAATGTACATCACAACACGTACACCCACATACGACATAAAACACCATACAATACACGCCCCCACACTGACATATGACACATATACCCACACGGTACACCCGGTGTACAATACAACACAATACATATGCCTACACCGGCATACAAGACATACACCTACACCCGGTGTACAACACAAAAAAATACATATACAAAGTACAAAACAATGAATACACATGTCATGATACCATGACTACACCATGCACATACATCGTATCGCATGACCACAATGCAACATGCATGACATGCACACAATACCACATGTATACCAGTACCATATGCACAACATGTACATAGTACCACCTGTACACAACACTACTTGCACAACGTGTGCACACCATCACACATACACGACACTACCTGCACAACGTGTACAAAACGCGAAATTTACACCACACCACCTTTACAACATGTACAAAACACCAAATGTACACAACACCACATGCATGCCATGTACACCACACCACATGTACACAATGCCATACACAGGACAGGGACATGACACCACCTTCACACAACACCACATGTACAATCATGTAGACAACACCAAACGTACAACATGCACATAACACCATATGTACATAACACTACATATACAACATGTACATAGCACCTTACATACACAACACAAAATATACAACATGCACACAACACCACATATCCAACATGCGCACAGTACGATATGTACACAACACTGGATATCCAACATGTACATAGCACTATCTATACCTAGCACTGCATTGCAATATACACACAAAACCATATATACAACATCATATGTACACAATATTACATATGTTACATCTACACATCAACATAAGTACAATAACTGAATAAACAACATGCACAAAATATACACAACAATGGTAATGCACATCCATAGACCACACACTTACCCCACAAGAAACCTTGCTTCTAGTGTATTTCCACTATCCATGCTTATCCTATCATGCAGTATATCACACTACTTTCACTTCATTGATGTACCCCTCAACATTACCTGTCCATAAAATAAACATAGGAATAGTACAAGCATATAATATCAATTCATATCCACATGATATTTACCTTGTAGATATGTTAGGGCTACTCTTCCCAATTGATTCCTCATAAACCAGGAACCTCTTCTTACCATTCACTTGCACAAGCAATCATTCCTCCACAAGAATGATTCTTGATGACCTTGTCATACAACGACACACATATATACATACATATAATATAAACATTAGCATAAAACATTCATGATCTTTAAGGACCCTGTCAGACATGGCATACGCACACACACACAAATATATATACATATAAACATTAGCATAAAACAATCATGATCTCTGATGACCCTGTCAGACATGACATACATACATACATACATGTAAACATCAACATAATCATGATCACAACATAATTACCAGATAACATAAGGTCAAGGTTAAGATAATGGCCTATATCCATGCACAACATGCACAACATTGAGAACAAAAGTTCCCAACATATCCAAGGCATCTGATGCCTCAAATCCATTTAATTTACCTTGATTACCTTTCTCATGTATGTACTACCACTGTCCATTTACCACAAAGGACCTAGCCAGCATAACTAATTGTTATAGTCTTACCTTTTGCTTCCCTTTACTCATGCACCTAACTTCATTTGAGTCTTACATTACCTATTGTGAACCACACAACTCTCCCTGAGCTCCATTAAATTTCCTCTTTCCCAACCAATTCCTAAGAATATCAAAATATAAAAGGCAAGAACAAAAGAAAGCAAGAGGAAGGCCATGAAAAACCAAAATCAAAATGACATCACAACAAAGTGGCATAGCTATGAACCATACATAAACAAAACTGAAAATCAAGCACAAACAAATCAAAAATACCGAAAGAATAAAACTAGCAAAAACACTTTGATTCAATCCCCATGGGTACCCAATGCTTCCAAGGGAAAGCTCAACCTGATCCTTCTTCAATATTTCATGGAAATCTCTTTTCCATGCAATCCCTGCATCATACTGCCATAAACACATAAATATTAACACATAATTAAATATAACAATATACCAATTATATTATCTTGTTGGGCCAAACACGCTGCCATGTAACTGAACACACACGTCAACCACATGTTCCAAATATCAAGACAACATATCTATTAATTTGAAATCAACATTTACCAAGTCTAAAAACCATGTCATAATCGACAATAAACTCACATTCATTAGTCATAATACATACTGCTACAACTATCACATACTTATACTCAAGTACACATTAATTATCTCAAAACATATGTGTAAGTTAAACCATATTAAAGCAAGACCATTCATTTGTGAAACCTTTCAGTCACATATTCATATCATGAAATTAATCAAAAATCCAGATAAATTTTAAGCATAACATGCTAGATAAAAGAAATAGACGACATAAGAAAACTCATCACTTAGTTTATCTCAAGGGAGGATATCTTGTCTGCACAATCAGTCTAGATTAGGACGATATAACTTCACAACATATCCACTCAAACATAAATAAGGTCATGATATCCATAATAGTAACTAGCTAACATGTTTACATCATAAACTCACAAACAATTGTCATTCATGCATAACAATCGCATAGGCACAACTAGTCTAAATTAGTACAAAACACTATCATAATTAGGTCAAATCATACATGAATGTCATAACCCTAACCAACTTCATAGGCCAATCCAAATTAACATGATACATATAACATCAAGATCTTAATGCAATAACCCTAATCATCAAGTTAACTAACATAATAAAAAATGAGTTAACATATAACATACTCATCAACAACATATAACATCAATAACTTAAAGGCAATGATCATGATCCTCAAGCATATAACCACAATGCATACAACAATAGGTTACTATCATTCATGAATATCTGGCACATGTGCATATGACTACACTAATCAACTAACATCTACCATGCATGCAACCACAACAACAATAGACTGAAAAACATGTACATAACCCTAGTGCTTATAACAACCATTAACCAACATAATTGCATGCCAAACATACAATACTTATATGTTGATATGCTCTTATCCAAATCTAGTGCCGCAACTTCACTTTGATGATCTACATCTCCTGTTTTATCTTAGCCAAAATATCAACATCATATGTTACAAACACCATCATGATGACCTAAAATGTATACAATGACCTAATGGACAACAGTCTTAACCAGGAAAATGCATGCATAAAAACATATAGACACTGACATGCATATAAAATTCATAACCGACATGCACTCATAATGATCACATCCAATCAACAACACCCTCAACTTTCACATGGCGACACCACTGCAACAATGAACAACACCATGCATACACAACAATCACACAGTCCACAAACATACAAACCACATATGCAACTGAAATGTATGCATGAAAAACACATTCACCCAAGGAGAGAGCAACCACAGTTTGATACCATTTTTAATGTACACCTACCCTCACACCTACTATTGGCGTAATTTATTGAGGTGAATTAGAGAATTCATTTATTTATCAATCTAGGTTAGTAAACTTAGAAGCAAACCAAAGTATATGGAACCTTAGATTAAACTAGTGTGGGAAGTAGTTGTTTAGATGCAAATAACGGAAATTCATATTACAAATATAAGGTATAACTAAAAAGTATCTGATTCAAGATGCAATAAGCGAAGGAAGAGGCTCCTAACTTAGGAGGTCCTGGTTGTCCTTACCCACAATACTGTCCTCAAGAAGATAAACTAAAGAGTAGCAGTTTGTGATATGTATAAAGTAAGAGAAGAGGATCCTAACTTAGGAGGTCTCGGTTGTCCTTCCTCACAGTTCTACTCCAACAACAATACCATTGCATCAAATCATACACTGGAATTCAAGAAACAATTCAAGAAATGAAAAAGGATGAATTTTAATTGTGATTCATAGCTAGATAAAAAGAGAATTTAACTTAAATCCTTGGTTGTCCTTTCACACACAAATTAGATTTTAAACCAAAATCATCCAAAATTATTTAGAAATCATAACACATCTAAGTAACTAAATCATAAAACTAAAACAAGAAATATTGAATCAAAACTATGCAAATACTGAAAGGAAATCAATCTTCACATAAAAAAACACACTTGTGGAAAGTAAAGCACATTTCCATGAAAGGAAATAACAGAAATTAAACTATGTTACAGATGTATGTGGATTGTGGTTGATGGGGATTCGTCCATTCCTCAATGAGCACACATGAACAATTGTCACATCTTAAGAATAAAACAACACTCATAACTCGTGATTTGGAGAAAATGATGTTACTCATGTTGAATGAATAATCATAAATTTGATGCTAATGAATAATTGAAAACTTGTTAGCTTCTTTTGAAGGATAATCCTCTTATTTATACATGAATTAGGGATATATTCTCAATAAATGTAAATCCCTTAAATATCTACTAGATCCATACTTGTCTCAACTTATCTTTACACACTAGATACAAATCCCATGAAGATCTTAAGATCTCCATGATCTTTCTCCTTGGAATATGGTCCACCTCTTGAGTTGAAATTCGAATGTGTGTATTGGAGGCCACATAAGGGTGCCTTGGAAGCTTCCAAATGACCTAAACATGTCATTGAACTCAAGCCACTTTTAAGCATAAGCAAATACATGTTATTTTTCTAAATTTTAACCATAAATTCATTCTAAATATATGAAATTAATAACTTTGGAAAATCCAAATATGAACCCACATGGTAATGAAAGTGTAGGGTAATGTAATGACAAGGTGATGAAATGAGGCAATAAAAATGATAATGAAGG
Source organism: Pinus albicaulis (assembly GCA_034641835.2). NCBI lineage: Eukaryota > Viridiplantae > Streptophyta > Pinopsida > Pinales > Pinaceae > Pinus > Pinus albicaulis. The sequence continues at coordinate 867,836,091 of CM076580.1, forward strand.
TAAAATTGTATGACATTTTGAAGAAATTTTGGAGGACCAACACCTACCCAAATAACCATTCAACCAGGGTAAACATGAGCTGAGGACATTTAAGAGAAGACTCAACCTCCTTTGTGACTTTAAGGAAGTGGAATCGACGTGTAAAACCATAAGAAATAGTCCTCACACCTGATACAGGACCCCCAAAGGCTATCCCAACCATCAAGATGAATTTTCCCTGGGTCCCACTGACTCTTGCTATAGAAAACTCCCAGAAGCTCCATCGATATGGGTAAGGGTGCATATGGGAGGCTCTGGACGCTCCTATGACATAGGCATGCATGTGTCTAGGTACTCAATTTCCCAGACATGTGATTGTATCCACGGGATTTAAGGCACTTTTCAAGCCTAGAATCTCAAACAATACCCATAACTTCATTTAGTTTCCAGAAACCATCAAACACATGGAAACAATGCCAAATAACCAAAAACTGACTCTAGGACTAGGCCTGACCATCCCTAGCCGGGAATGAAATTCTATCAAACACTTGGCATGAGTGAAATATACATGTATATGATACAAGATGGATCATTAATGACTAAAAAATCTTATGAAACATTACAAGAAGGATCACTACCCTCTTCCTTGAACATATATGACATCAATTAGGTCTTGCATCCATTATTTTAGAAATTACAAGTAAATATATGAAATAACCATGACATGAACCAGTCATTTAAACATGCTTATAACTAGCATAAAACCATGGAAATAATAGTGATATAACAACCATTAAATCCACACATTAACAAGTAGAAAATAAAGAGAGCTTAGCTTTCATTAGACATAGGAAAATTCCGACCAGGTTCGGGACTTCCATGTACCATCCAACCATAGACATGGCTGACCCAAATCTCTCTTCAACCAGTTACCCCGGAGTCATATTCCAAGCATGAATGTGGGATATCATGGATTAACCAATACAAAACAAAACCAAGGGAATACATAGGTTAAACAACCTCCACCCTCACCATACCATGATCACACCAAAACTAGTGCTCCGATCACAAAACCGAGCAGAACTTGGAACGCCATTACAAATCCATCACTATCACTGAGGAATTTTATGTCTCCCTGTCTCTAATTCTTTACCAAAATCCAATCCTGCATCACTAGGCCCTAAACCGAGACACCTCCCTCAGGCTTTACCATGTATCCCACCAAAACCGATTAAGGGATTCCTAGGCCTTTGGGAATTGACCTTGAGACCACCTCCGCCTTAGATTCTAAAATCCATTCGACAATTCCAAAGATCAAAACCAAGATCAAAGTCCCAACACACCATGACATCTAGAAAAAGGAAAAACAAGGCTAAAAACCACTGTCAAAACTTGACAAAACCATGCCATTGAAAATAAGAGAACCAAATACAAACATGCATAAGCCATGCATGTCCAAACTAGCTAGGAAATCACAAATACAATGTGTTACCTGCAAGTATTCTTGCTGAAGCTTCTAGATCCCGCTCTTCCCTTCTTGATCCTTTCTTTCATTTCCTTTCCATATCCTTCCTTTGCTTGATTTCCTCTTTCTTCACTCAATGCTGGAATGCTCCAAGAAAACTATGTGTGTCAAAGAGTGTAAGAACTATAATGAGAGAGATCCAAAACTAAATTGAACAAATACTTGGACCAACAAAATCTTGCCAAATGATCCTCAGAAGCCTTTAATTAATGAGGCCTCTATTTTATTCAATTTCCATCATTTTCCTTTAATTTCCTCCTCACATGCAACCTGTGACCTTTCACCTTCATTTTCTCCCATTTTCCATTATTTTCATAAATAAATGTGCCAAAAATACTTGTTTCCTTTCCAAAGCCTTTTCCATTGCCTTTTCCAGTTTCCTTTAGTGATAATAAACAAAATGAACACCTGTCAGGATGTTTTTCCCACCATTCAACTTGGAATAAGTGTCCCTTTCCTGTGGTCTTATTTTTTCCTTCATTAACTTTTATTACATGAAGTTTTAACCTGATTCTATTACATAAACCATATCAACCCTCAATAGAAACAACAAGGGAATCCAAAGACTAAACAATCTCAACCCTAAATATAAAAAACAAGGGCATCCAAAGACTAAATTGTCTCAACCCTCAATAGTAACAACAAGGGAATCCAAAGACTAATCTGTCTCAACCCTCAACAAAAGGGTATCCTGAGACTAAACTGCCTCAACCCTCAATATCAACAAGGGCATCTAGAGACCGAACTGCCTCAACCCTCAGTAGAAAAAAGTGTATCCCAAGACTAAACCACCTCAACCATCAATAGAAAAATAATGGCCCAGAAAATCCCATACCTTCCTGTCCCATCATACTATAGCATATATACATACACAATATACAAAAAGACACATACACCTACACTTTGTGTACAACATGACACATACACCTACACTTGGTGTACAACGCGACACATACACCTACACTTGGTTTACAACACCACATATACACCTACAACTAAAGTACAACAAAACACATATACCTACACTTAGTGTAAAACACAACAAATACACCTACACTTGGTGCACAACACAACCCATACACCTACACCCGATGTAAAACACCACAAATACACCTACACTTGGTGTACAACACAACACATACACTGACACCTAGTCTACAATTTGACACATACACCTACACCTGATGTACAACATGAAACATACACCTACACCTGGTGCACAACACAATATATATACATTCACACCGTATAATACCACAAATACACATGTCATGACATAAAGACTACACAATACATGTAACACAATACCACATATATACAACACAACATGTACGACATGTACACAACACCACATGTACACATCACCACCTGTACAATGTGTACACAACACCACCTGCACAATGTGTACACAACATCACATGCACACAACACCACATGCACACGACAACACATGTAAAACATTCACACAACACCATATGTACACAACAACACATACACAACATGTACATAACACCATATGTAAACAACACCACATATACAACATGTACATAACACCATATGTACACAACACTGCATATAAAACATGTACATAGCACCATATGTATAGAACACTGCATATACAACATGTACAAAACATCAATACTACACATCCAGAGACCAGACCGTCTCTACCAAGCAATCTTGCTTCTAGTGTCTCTCCACTATCCATGCTTATCCCAACATGCTGCAGATCACACTGCTTTCATTCTACTAATGCATCCCTCAAAATTATCTGCGATAAGATAAACAAAAATAAGCCTATAATACCAAATCATAAGCACGTGATACTACCTCACAGACTTTTCAGTGCTACTCTTCCCACTTGATCCCTTATGAAACTAGGAACATCTTCAGGCATTCACATGCATAAGAAATTATTATTCCACAAGAATGATCCATGATGACCGTGTCATACAATAACATACATCTATGCATATAAACATCAACATAAAACAATAATGATCCCTAAAGACCCTATCAAAAAACGACATACATACATAGATATACATATAATCATCAACATAATTATGATCACCACATAATTACAAAATATCACAAGGTAAAGGTTAAGAGAACTCCCTTTATCTGTGCATAGCATGCACAACATTAAGAACAACATTTCCCACCATAGCCAAAGACCTTAGATCCATTTACTTCACCTTTCCTGTTACCTTTCTCATGACTATCATGCCACTGTTAATTTACCCCAATGGACCCCACTAATCCAAATGGTTGTCATGATCTTGCCTTCAGCTGCCCTTATACATGCACCAAGCTTCATCTGGGTATTACATTACCTATTGGGTACCACACAAATCTCCTTGAGCTCCATTAACTTTCCTGTTTCCCCAACCAATTTCCAAGACCCTCAAAACATATAAGTAAAGAACAAGAAACACACAAGAAGAAAACCATGAAAAACATATAGCGATACAACACCATAAAAAAAAGTGGCATGGCCATGCAACAAACATAATCAAAACTGAAAATCAAGCACAAACAAATCCCAAAGCACCAAAAAAGCAAAACTAACAACAAACACCATGCCTCAATCCCCATGGATTCCCCATGCTTCCAAGGGAAAGATCAACCTGAGCCTTCTTCGAGATTCATGACTATCTCTTTTTCCATGAAATCCCTGCATCATATTGCCATAAACACACAAATATCAGTGCATAAATAAGCATAAAAATATACCGGGTACCTTAACTCACTGTATTCAACACGTTGACCTGTAACTAAACATGTACACTTATAATCTCTTAAGTGATTCCAATTCCTTGATGAATCCAACCATAACTAGAAACTAGATATTATACCTGTCAAATACATGTTCATGAATAACCCATATATCTCCATAATGCCAGAAAAAATCCAAGGTTGAGAAGACTTCATGTATGCGAAGCAGTCATTCATTTGGAATTTCGGTTTCCAAACATAGCCGAAGGAATTTTTACCCAATTCCTTTCTTTTACCTTTTACCTTGCTGCAATTGAGTCTTATTACATACTGTTACATCAGCCAATTATTAGTTATATAAAAAAATCAATTGTTACCTTGTCATGCTAATACCAAGCACATAGCCTACAACTGTTCATACATGTTAGTCACACGTTCCAAAGATCAATACATCACATCTGTTAATTTGAAATTGACCTTTACTAAGACTAACAACCATGTCATAATCAGCTCATAGTCATAAGTCATGATACTACAACTAGAACCCACTTACACTCAAGTACATATCAGTTATCTCAAAACATAATGTGTTAGTACAACCATCTTAAAACAAGATCATTACTTCATGCAATCTTATAGACACATACTCATATCATTCAATTAATCAAACATTCTGGTGAGCGCTAGTATTTCACCAAGAATATTGAAACTCCCAAAGGCTTCCCTAATTTAATTTATCACCTCAGGGTTCATATAAAATTAGAGGTGACAATGTTATATACACAACATATGCATTATATTCATGTCATCCTCTTTTGAGCTTTACGAAAGGGTGATACTTGTAGGGTTTCTAGGTGAAGTCTATCACACTTCTGAAATTAGGCCTAGGGCTACAAATGATTCAAATCCATGGCACTATCAACAAGTACAAAACTTTACTACAGAAAACAAGTACATCTAACTATTCTGCAACGAAATAAATCTACTTATTAGACTATGATAAGAATTGAAAAGCAACCTAGGCATATTGCATGAAGTACATTGCTGAATTGAAATGGCATAAAGGAAACTAATCTAATCACACTTTGTTGCACCAAATGGCTAAACACACTCTACTAACCCTATGCTATATCTATCATTATTTTATTCATGTAACAATTCATGACCTAATTATGCTTGAAAATGTGTTTTTTACAGCTAGGAGAAGAAAGTGCTAAGGTGCCTCATGGAGGGCCTAAAAACATGGGGGAAAGGATGGAAGTGCATTAGTGGTTGTTTTCAGGTTTAGAAGATGGTGATGGTGGTTTTTGGGCTTAAGGAGGGGCCCACATGTGCTATTTCAAGTGCTGCTAAAGGTTTCCTGTAGTGCTATAGGAAAGTCCTGTATTGCTACAGGAAATAGTCCAAGGGAAATCCAAGGCTAAAAATAGGTGGAAAAAGGGTATTCAAGGTGGTGTGAAGGTGGATTAGGAAGAATGGAAGGTGGCCCACCCATTGGCCAAGCTCAGAACCTCTTGGGAGGCCTATCTTGCACCCTTAGGGTTTTCTCATGATTTAGGGATGAAAAATCTGAAAACAGGGCTGATGGTGATTTTGATGAACAAAGCGCTGATGGAAGATGAGAGATGAATTTGGAGGTCTAGTTAAGTTCTCCTTGGATGTGATACCTGTACCTACAAGCACACTACATATTTATGCAATAAAAATGAACACATTCATGATAAATACAATGGAAAATATGACTTGAATTTATAAAGCAAATTTACTCTAATCTAAAAATAGATATCTACCACAACATTCTGAACATATCCATGGAATCACAACAACTAATCTCATTCATTCCATGAAATCATAAACTAAGAATCATTTTTGGCCTGTGGGGAAGGTCTACCGTCCTCAAGCTCTATTGACAGAGATGAGAGGGGGAGGCTTGACTCACAACTTTATGAATTTATCACATGTTCTACCACTTATGTATGCAGACTAAATCTACAACAAAATACAAATGGAAGCAAACTAAAAACAGTAAATGAAAATACAAAAAAACTAGCTAAAATTCATAAGAAAAAATAGCTAAATGACATGAAAGTAAAGAATGATTACATAAGAGAGGCTGAGGAACATGGATTGGGCCCTAACCGACAAGCCTAGCTCTCTTAAACTAGACCAGTAAGGCAAAGTCTGAGTAATCATTTCATTTCAAAATATAGTCTCATTACATCAATATAAAAGTCTTGAAAAACTGATTACAAGAGAAAAGAGTGTAATGGCTTTCTCCAAAGTTTGAATCCTAATGAGCTCTTTCTCATCCCTATTTAACCTAAAGTGTAGCTACCAAAAAATCCCTAGAAAATAGGTGATGAGTCCACTTGAATCCAAGTGAAGTATGGATTGAGTGCACTTGATCTTGAGTTTACTTGGATGCCTTTGATTTCAAGTTGTTGGAGAGAATCTCGAGGATCCCTTAGCTACCTTTGGGAGTTAAGGAGGGTGGAAAAGCCCCTAGAATCTCTCCTTTTTGTCTACTCCAAGTCTTTATGACAAAATATTCGCAAAAATTACATATCTTCATGATTTTCCTCCATTTAACTTATGTTAGGTACTCAAAGTATGTTAAGCCTCAATCACCACCTACACTAGCATCATAAGACCATAATATAATTAAAATGCAATAAAAATAGACCAAATAAGGAAAAAATGTGACAATTAACCCCTCTAGATGTACCCAATGAGGGAGCTCACCATCACCCCCCTACTAAATTGTTCCTCATCCTTTGAGAAACTAATCCTCCTTCTACATTTCCTTTAAGGATTTGATGGACCCTATGAATTCCCAAGGAAGAAGTGTGGAAGTCCCTTTAGGAGGGTAGAACCCATCATTCTTTTATGCTTCCTCAAATTATTTGTTCTACTCATCTTGGTCCTTCCCATCACTCAACCCCAACAACAAGGGTGGACCAAACTTCAAGCCAAGCCACTGAACATTTTTGGCATGCATGACCCTCTTGTAAAATGGTGCTCTCTTTAAGGCACCCCTCAATATTTCTGGTGTGTGGTACTCCATGTTTATAAGGCTGTGAGGGAGGTTGTTCCATATTCTTTGGCTAGCCATTATTCACTCATCCCCAAAAAACCTAGAAACATCATCAAAGTGGGCCATTTCTTGAGCTTGTGTATGGAGGTATCTTTCAGCTAGTTCAATATCCTTTTCAATCTTATATGGTTATTGATGACTCCTCTAGGGCTGAACAATTCTGCCCTTATGTGTAAGGTTTCTCTGTTTTCTCTTCTCATAACCCTCCTCATCTCTTGTGCTTGTCTCCTCATTAACCATACATGATGCCAAATCCATTAATTTCATATCCCCCATCCTAGGATTGGGGTCCAAAATATTTAAATTTGTTAACAAAAGGTTATGCATATAAAACTATGCCATTTTTGCCTTGTCAGCCATGCTATCTTGATTGCAGAAATCAATGAATTGTCTACAATTTTGGAAAGGTAAGGAACCATGGGAGTCTAAAGTTTTAATTTGAAAGAGGAGCCACTGCTCCTTGAGGTAAACTGCATATGAATCTAAAGAATACCTATGTTGAATGACCTCCATGCACAAATCTTCCATGGTGACCATTTGTTTACCTTTTTGTTGAAGCTGCTTTTGTAGTGCTACATTCTCTACCTATGCTTTCTGAAGCTGCTCCTTAAAAACTAACTCTTTGAGCCTCACATCAAATAAATCCTTCCCCAACTCAGCTACTTTTCCTTCCATGACCCCTATGTCATACACTCCTTTAGATGTGGCAAGCTTCATTTAATAATGAGAGCATGCCCTTTCTTCCTCCAACTAATAAAACGAAGGAATTCTGAACTTTTGAGGAATTAATATACCCCCCTCAATGTATGTGTAGTAAGAGCTAATATTGGGTTGAGGGCTATGGTTTTTCACTATTGCAACATCTTTGGTGATTGATTTCGATGAGGTGGCCTCTTCTTTATCATCTTTTACCCCCTCTTTTTCATCATGTTTTTCTTCTTATGTCTTTCCCTCAGCTTCCTTGACCTCTTGCCCTTCCGTGGATATTTTTTCCTCTTCAAACAAGGCATTTTTATCCAAATTTGTGCTTTCTGTAGTTTCCTGTAGAAAAAATAGAGTTTCCTATAGCAAACTATGTTTTTCTTGCTGAAGGCCCTCTTATCCTTATTTTTCACTCTTTTCATTCCTTGGAGGGTCTGTGGAGGATTAATTAGGTGTATGGGCTTCCAATTTGGCTGAATGTTTCCTGATATATGTTACAGGGGTCCTTATAGGTGAAGTGATGTAATATTCCTTTTCAGGAATTTCAGTAATATCCCCAGTGAGGACGCCATATAAGGAAACTAGTGCAAGAATAACACTATCCAGGGCTTGGATCCTCAAGAATAGGCTGTATGTGGCTTAAATATGGAATGTCATAAAAAATAAATAAATTTAGCTACAATAAACAGATCTTCCCAACTCAAATGTAGAACAAGGCATCATAACCCCAGTACATCATAAAACAGAAATGCCAGAGGTAGCAACAACGTTATTATTATTATGTAAACTACAAAAATAGATGTAATAACATATATATAGAGATTTAATTCATTATAATATCATAAATGAGAGGATTGACCTCTTTTACAAACATATTAGACCCTCCCGGCAAGGGTTTCCGGCAAAGTAGTAACACAAGATACAAATCTGCAGAAAATAATGTTGTACCCAGCAACTCTGTATTGAGAAATATCTAATATGCTCAAATAAGGATACACAATACAAGAATAGGCTCAAGACCTTCCACAATAGAACTCCTGGAGTTGAAATCACCTCCTCCTCTCCTGAAATAAGCTCAAATGGGTAGATACAACCCCAACTACTACAGCTACTGTAGAAATAATGCACTCACTGGGAGTGACTACGCTACCAAGGTTAGAGAATGGATTCCTCAAGATATCTGATGAGAATGGAACTCAAGATCTCCCCCTTGAATCTCCCAATCAACCGCAACAACAATGGAACTAGAATTCCCGCATGAGAACTCTTACACTAAACAGTGCTACAACTCTAGCTAAACAGATGAAGCTTGCAATCAGTCATAAGATTGAAAAAAGAAGTATGAATGAATGAATTCCCTTGCTGCTATCCCTTCCTTTTTATTCTAAGTGAGCTTCTCCATCCCGAGCCCCACACATTGGTGATGTAGCTTCCTTGAGAAGTTTCCTCCTTCAAAATTGCGCTGCCCTAGTTGCTTTCCCTCCCTTATGACAGCGCTGGTTGACTTGGTCAACTAGAGAGCTCCTTGCTTTTGCTCCTCTTCACACTCAAGGGGCTTTATTTTATCCTCTTACCTTAATCCCTTTTCACACTGGGATAGATTTTATTGTGTTTCTTACCTCTTATTTCAAAAATTGAGTAATTATAATGTTCCAAGTAGCTATGGCTAATTGGGAACATTACAGTCCTCCCCGCTCAAAAGTTTCTTTCCCACAAGAAACAGTAAATAAAAATGCTGCAAGATCTTCTCCCCCTCCCAAGTGGCATCCTCATCTGGTAGATTCCTCCATCGAATCAGATATTATTTGATGACTCTGTTTCTCAACTTTCTCTCCCTTGTGTCTAGGATTGCTTCTAGCTGCAAGATCAAATGACCCTCATCATCAATAGGAGGAAGTTCCAAGTTAGCAACTAAATTCTTCCCAATGGCCTTCTTGAGGCAAGATACATGGAAGATATTGTGGATCTTGATCCCCTTAGGAAGCTCCAGCTCATAAGCTACCTTACTGACACATCTATTCACCTTGTATGGCCCATAGAAATGTGGTTTGATCTTTTCAACTCCCTTCACCTTGAGTGTGGACTGTTTGTAAGGATGAAGGCATAGGTAGACAAGATCCCCCACCTCAAACTGTCTCTCTATCTGACCAGGGTCTGCATACATATTCTGCTGGTTCTGAGTAGTGGCAATGTTATCTTTGAGGGCCCTGAGTATATCATGGTTCTCTTGAATCCAATCTCTTTCCCTTGGAGCTTTACTTGCCCCAAACATAACATCGGCAAATGAAAGTGCCTCATATCCATACAAGGCTCAGAATGGTGTCATGCAAATAGAGATATGGTGAGTAGTGTTGTAACAATACTCCCCCAAGTGGAGCCACCGCAACCAAGCTTTCTGCTTCCCAGCCACATATTTTCTCAAGTAGCCTTCTAGCCACTTCTTCACTATCTCAGTCTTCCCATCAGTTTGGGGGTGATAGCTAGTGTTGGGGGTAAAGTCAGTTCCCACTAATTGGAAAATTTCCTGCCAAAATCCACCCATGAAGCGACTGTCCTGATCACTCACTATGGTCCTAGGGAGACCATGGAGTCTAAATACATCTCTGAAGAAGAGCTTAGCTACCTATGAAGGAGTATAATGTGCAGAGATGGAAAAGAAATGAGAATACTTTGTTAGTCTATCAACAACAACATAGATATAGTCCTTACCCTGCAATGTTGGTAAGCCAGTGATGAAGTCCATAGAGATGCTTTCCCACTTCCCATTTGGAATAGGTAGTGGCTGTAACAACCCAACAGGATAAGTGTGCTCTCCCTTATTCTGTTGCCAAGTGGTGCATTCCTTGACATGCCGGAGCACATCCTCCTTGAGACCCTTCCATGATAATCTTTCCCTGATAGATCTGTAAGTTTTTGTGAAACCTTGATGCCGGGAAAGTGGGGAATCATGTGATACCACTAAGATCTTCTCCTTGAGCTTAGAATTCTTAGACAAGTAGATCCGATCCTTGTAATAGATAACCTCATCCATCACTCTAAATATCTCATCTAGTACCACCCCATCAAGTATCCCGCATGGAAAGTCATCTTTGGAGTACTCAACTAAAAGTTTAGCATTCCAATCTATGTCCATGCCCCTCAAGGATAGCGCTGTAGGTCTCCTGGAAAGTGCATCAGCTACTATATTGATCTTCTCCTTGACATATTCTATGTCAAAGTCATAGGCCTGGATTTTGCTCACCCACTTCTGTTGTATTTCTTGAAGCTGCCTCTGTTCAAGAAAGAATCTAAGGCTATTGTGATCAGTCTTCACCTTGAACTTCTTCCCCACCAAATATTTCTAGAATTTAGCTAATGCATGCATGATAGCCAACATTTCTTTATCATAGATGGGGTATAACTTCTCATGAGGGAGAAAATTTCTTCTCTCAAAGGCTATAGGATGACTCCCTTGCATCAATACTGCCCCAATACCTTCACCTGATGCATCACATTCTAACACAAAATGTTGAGAAAAGTCAGGTAAAACCAAAACAGGAAAACTACTCATTACCTCTTTGAGCTTATCAAAAGCTCTCTACGCTGTGGGTGTCCACTGGAAAGCCCCCTTCTTTGTTAAGTCTGTAAGTGGTGCTTCTAGTTGTGAGAACCCTTTCACAAACTTTTGGTAATAGGTGCATATGCCCAAAAAACCTCTGAGTTCTGTAACATTCCTAGGTTTAGGCCAATCTCTGATAGCTTGAATCTTCTCCTCATGTACCCTTACTCCATCTACTCCTATGATATGCCCCAAATACAACATCTCTGTAAGGCCAAATACAACTCCTTAAGGATATGTAAGATTGTCGCAATATGCTGCAAGTGCTCCTTCCAAGTGCAGCTATAGATCATAATATCATCAAAGAAGACCAATACAAACTTCTGCAAATGACCCCGGAAGATATGATTCATACAGGATTGGAAAGATGCTGGAGCATTAGTCAATCCAAAGGGCATTACCAGAAACTAAAAATTCCCATCGTGGCATCTGAACACTGTCTTGGGGATATATTTCTCCCTTACCTTGATTTGATGGTACCCGGACCTCAAATCAATCTTGGAGAAATATCTGGATCCCCTCAGCTCATCCATGAGTTCATTGATCTTGGGTATAGGGTACCTGTTCTTCAAGGTATTCTTGTTCAAGGCCCTATAATCGATGCACATCCTCAATGTGCCATCTTTCTTCTTTACCAAAACCACTGAGGAAGCAAAAGGACTAGTACTAGGCTGGATGTGACCTAGTGCTAGTAGCTCTTGGATAGCTCTTTCAATCTCATCCCTATAGGCCTTGGGATGTCTATAAGAGTGGTGATCACTGCTTGTACCCCTTTTTCAAACTCAATGGTGTGTTCAAACCCTCGATCAGGAGGTCTCCCTGGTGGGATATCCCCAAATACTTTAGAATATCGATCTAAAAGAGATTGAACATATGGATGCATTGGTGTGTCCTTTCCCCTCACCTCGAATACATGCATCTCCACTACCAATGCAATGTATCCTCTGCGCAGATCTACCTCCATCCTATGTGCTGAAACAACCTGAGGGGGATATGTGTTCATGCCCTTGATCTTTTGTTGCTGGTCATCTTCTCCTCATGTCCATTCCATCTCCAGAGTTCTCCAGTCAGTGGTAACTTTCCCACAAGTGACTAACCACTGGACTCCCAATATAAAATTGGTGTCTAGAATATCTACCACAAAGAAGTGGTATTTCAAGGTATAGGTAGCCATAGTAATGGTCAGCGCTGGAACATACTTGGCACATTGCAAAGTCATGGCTTCTGGGACCAGAACTGAAAATCCCTATAACTCCTCCACGAGAATTCATCTCTTGTGTACCAGCTGTGCATCAATAAATTTGTGAGTGGCTCCACTATCTATCAATACATAAACTCTTTTCCCCATGATGGTGCCTCTTACTCTCAAGGTTAGATATTTTTGGACCCCTCTCAATGCTGCAACAACTCCTCCTCTTGGAGCAAAGTATTATATGGGTTGTACAACGCTGGCATCCTTCTAAGAGAAGGTCTTGATAATATGTGCTTCCCATATAACACATTTATCCTCCAATTTTTGAACAGAGATTGTCTCCCTTGGCCTTGAATTTGTCTTCTGCTGTAAAAAGGTTCTTGCCCTGGGCAAGATGTGTCATAGATCTCTAGATTTATCCACAGCTTCAAGGAGTGTAGTTGGTTTTGTAGATTTTACCAAACCTTGTAATGGTTCATCCATCCCATTCAAAAACATGCATACCTTCCTGCTCATAGTGAGGTTGGATACCATCATTGAAAGCTGCAGATACTCAACAATATAATCTTCATGATCTCCCTCTTGCTTGAGTTTGGTTATCTTGGAAAAGTGGGCTTCCGGATCCCTTGGATCAAATCTCTCCACCAGCTTCTTGGTGAAAGCTGAGTATGAAGTGATATGATGATGCCCAAGTGTGGTCAGTCCATGAAACCACCAGTCTTGAGCCTCTCCTTCTAGATGCAACACAACTATCTTGATAGCTTCCATTTCAGAAACCTTGTGAAGCTGAAAGGATGTGTCTAGCTTCTCTACCCATTACTTTGTTGTGTGCTTAGGTGTCCCATCATATGTGGTCAAGAAGAACCATACCATACTACGCTGTAGGGCTGATCCCTGCATCAAGTTATCCTCCCTTTGATTAGAATCATTCCTCCTTCCATCCTTTATTCGGCAAAACTCCTGAAAGCTCAGGTGCTCCTTGAACCTTTGAGACTGGAGCTCATATTTTTCAAAATATTCTCTTAGAGAACCCTCCTGATCTCCTTCAGTTAAAAATTAAGGCATGGTGGAGCATTGTGATGGAGTTGAATTTCCCATGCCCTTTGCAGTGGCGGTACTTGCCTTAGGGAAAAACTCTAAAGGGTCTTCTTCCTGCCTCATCTCCTTGAGATCCCTTGCAATGTCCTACAGGGTTTGAAGTATGAGCCTTGAGATGTATTCCTTCTCCATACTGAAGATAAGTCTCCCCCCCACAAGCTGAGCCAAGAGCAGAGCTCTGATACCACTGTAATATTCTTTTTCAGGAGTTTTAGCAATATCCCTAGTGAGGACGCTATATAAGGAAACTAGTGCAAGAATAACGCTGTCCAGGGCTTGAATCCTCAAGAATAGGATGTATATGGCTTAAATATGAAATGGCATTAGAAACAAATAAATTTAGCTACAATAAACAAATCTCCCCAACTCAAATGTAGAACAAGGCATCATAACCCCAGTACATCATAAAACAAAAATGCCGGAGGCAAAAACAGTGTTATTATTATTATGTAAACTACATAAATATATGGAATAACATATATATGGAGATTTAATTCATTATAAGATCAGAAATGAGAGGGTTGAACTATTTTACAAACACATTGGACCCTCCCGACAAGGGTTTCTGGCAAAATAGTAACACAAGATACAACTCTACAGAAAATAACGCTGTACCCAACAAATCTGTATTGAGAAATATCTGATATGCTCAAAGAAGGATACAAAATACAAGAATAGGCTCAAGAAATTCCACAATAGAACTCCTGGAGTTGAAATCACCTCCTCCTCTCCTAAAATAAGCTCAAATGGGTAGATACAACCCCAACTACTACAGTTACTGCAGAAATAACGCACTCACTGGGAGTGACTACGTTGCCAAGGTTAGAGGATGGCTTCCTCAAGATATTTGATGAGAATGGAACTCAAGACATCCCCCTTGAATCTCCTAATAAACTGCAACAACAATGGAACTAGAATTCCCGCATGAGAACTCTTGCACTAAACAGTGCTACAACTCCGACTAAACCAGTAAAGCTTGCAATCAGTCATAAGACTGAAAAAAGAAGTATGAATGAATGAATTCCCTTGCTTCCATCCCTTCCTTTTTATTCTAAGTGAGCTTCTCCATCCTGAGCCCCACACATTGGTGATGTAGCTTCCTTGAGAAGTTTCCTCGTTCAAAACTGCGCTGCCCTAGTGGCTTTCCCTCCCTTATGATAGCGCTGGTTGAATTGGTCAACTAGCTAGCTCCTTGCTTTTGCTCCTTTTCACACTCAAGAGGCTTTATTTTATCCTCCTACCTCAATCCCTTTTCACATTGGGATAGATTTTATTGTGTTTCTTACCTCTTATTTCAAAAATGGAGTAATTATAATGTTCCAAGTAGCTATGGCTAATTGGGAACATTACAAGTGAATTCTTACACCCTTCCTTCCTCTAGTCTAATTTCTTCCTCCTTCTTTGGTGATTCTTCAATGGTGATAGGGCTCTTGGTGGGAGTTTGTGGTTTTCCCTGTCTCATCCTCTGAGTCTTCCTATTTCTAAAGTACATAGGTGTCTGCATATTTCTTTTTGTTTTGACATGTGTGCTCAAAGTAGTTAGGGTGGAAGATACCTCTTGATCTGTGATGTTAGGTGACATGCTTATGTCTTGAGGGGAGGTTTCATGGCCTAAGATAGGGTCCACGTCTTCTTTTTCCTCAGCATTTTTGTCCTCATTTCCATAAACTTCTTCTTACTCTCTTTCTGTTGTCTCTAT
Source organism: Pinus albicaulis (assembly GCA_034641835.2). Lineage (NCBI taxonomy): Eukaryota > Viridiplantae > Streptophyta > Pinopsida > Pinales > Pinaceae > Pinus > Pinus albicaulis. Next base: position 867,851,696 of record CM076580.1, read on the forward strand.
GTTTTCTGTCTCAATTTCCATCTCTTCCTTTTCTTCTTTGTTTTCTGCCTCTTCTTCCTCCTCTTATACCTCCTCTTCTAATTCCTCTTCTACTTCTTCTTCTCCAGGGATAGAAGCAGAGGTTTTCCCTAATTGGGTAGATATAAAGGCTTCCTTATCAATGTCTATGAAAGAAGACCAAGATACATGTAGGTTTAATCTTCTCAAAGCATCATTTGAAATTAGTTTTATTAGGCCATGATGGGCCAAGTGCTAATATTTCCTTTGCCTCACTTTATGGCTCATGTCAGTGATGTAGTTTAGGAGGACGTGAGGGACACTTAATCTTTGTTCAAGTGGGAGCTCTCCTTGGAGCCTAAATTCATTTAACAATCTGAAATGATACCCATAGACCATGCTCAATATTCCTTCACAGGAAATAAACTTCATGATGTGGAAGGTAACTTCATCCCAAGGGTATGGAAGGCTCTCTCTCCTTACTCCATTTTTATCTTCAATATACTCCTCTCCTAGTAGAAAGAAATTATTTTTGGCTACAGTGCTAGGCATTCTTTCCTTAACTCATTTGACTCCTAAGGGCATGGTGGTAACTCTGCTTATGAGTTCAGGAGATAGTGTGATGGCTATGCCTATAATCAAAATGGTGGCTCTCTCTTCTAAATGTGACTACAGAGCCACTGCAAATTATTTAGCTATTTCATCATCAAAACCTTTTAATAGTTCAAAGAACCCTAGTCATTGGTGATTTCGGTATATTTCCATAATATGAGGGTGCTGCCTAATTCTCATAATTTCAGTAGGCTCCCTTGCATTGAATCCCCCTCCCATTTTATTGTTGTGAGATGAAAGTGGTGAGAGGTTTTTAGAGGTATGTCTTCGAGATGGAGGCCTTGAAGCAAAATGCAAGAACAATTTTTTACCCTTTAACTATCAGATTTACTTTTGCTAATTGTGAATTGTATGGAGAAATTTCAGTGGTGTAGGATGAAAATCCACTTATCTTGGTCCTATTCTATTTTTTTTTTATATATGGAGGTTTTGGGAAGCCAATTCACCTACATGTGACTCTGTGTTGCCCTCTAAGCCTTTGTTGGTCTGCTTATGAAGTTTCCTGTAGCAAAACGCTGTTTCCTTTAGCATGCTAGTGCATGCAAGCCCAAACCTTGATCCGTCTCTTCTGATGGCTCCCACTACTCTCCTTCTCTTGCTTCTCTTCGAAATTCTCAACGCAATGGTGAAAATGATACAAATATCACCTTTATGGTATTTTTAACTAAATTTTAAGTGTTGTGGTGACTCGTTCTTAACACAAGTTTTCTCCTTGAGACTGTTGGTCCCCACTTCAGTCAATCATTGCTGACCTCATGATCACTTCCATTCGTACCCATCCACTCTTACTTGACTATATTTGACTTGCCCAGGTTGCATGCACTTTCACTTTTCCTTCAGTTTCACTTTAGGAAGGTGGTCAAGTTAATTGGCCACCTTTTTGCCTTTTAAATTCCTAAAACTCGATATTTAACTATTTTGGCCATTATGGACGCACAATGAGAGGTGAGAGGCCATAAATGAGCTAACCTGGTGTTGGTGAGGTGATGAAGGAGCTGGATCTAGTGGTGGCAGCCTTAGTATTTTATTTTCCATGTCTTCATTTTTTTATTTGTTTTTTGAGTGAGTTGCTTATCTTTTCTGAGTGAGATGCTTGCACTTTTCTTGTTTTCTTTATTTTGTGGGTACTGCATGGAGGGCTTCAGATGCCATGGTTGGTGTGATTGTCCCTCTAGAGTCTGTTGGTGGTGTCCTGGATTCATCTACATCAACTTTCCTTCATCTCTTGGCCTTGTTGTGCCAAACACATATTTTCTACAGGAAATTTTCTGATACCTGTAGCAGTCTATTTCTTTCCTCTTATTGCTTTAGTTTGTTCAGAAATGGAGGGATATGGTTTATGGAGGCTATAGAGGGAGTCATGTAATGAATGGAGGGGAGGATAGGAAGGAGAAAGGGGTCCTATTCCAAGTTTCCAATTATTTAGCTGCCAAAGGTGCAATATAGTGCCTAGATAGGGAAACCTTGCTCATGGAGTGAAATAGCGGTTTGGGAATGGTAGGTATAGGAAAAAAATGAATTATCATACCCTAAATAATGTTCAGAAACACTTAGGAAACCTTTTTATACACAAATGAGTTTCCTGTAACACTTACAGGAGTTTCTTGTAGTGCTTCATGAATCCTGTAGATGCCTGATTTTCCTGTAGCAATTATAGTATAGGGAAAACAATGAATTGTTACCTATATAATGGGTGAAATGGATGAAGGTATGGATGATGGAGTGTGAAATTAGAGAAGAATAAATAATTAAGAGAAATCGCTCCTCTGGATCCCAAAAACCATCTTTAATTGTTAACCTGCAAAACAGAAAAACACATAAATGCATAAGTATTTCTTCTTTTTCATTTTATTTCCTTTCTTTTCTCTCTTTCTCTTTTATTTTCTTGAAGGCAAGTGGGCTGCCTCCATAGAGGTTTTCAACCCAGAGGCCTTCCTTGGGTGCCTCAGAGAGGTTTTCACCCATGGATCTTTTATTCTCTATTTTTTCCCTCTTTCTTACTCCAGGACTGCCTCATGGAGGTTTTCAACCCTCGAGTTGGCCTAGGGCACCTTAGATAGGTTTTCACCCATGCATATTTATTTTTTATTTTTCATTTTTTTCTAGGAGGCACTGGAAACTATGGAGTTTCCCATGATATACACCTCTTTGTTTATGTAATTTATAAATTCTGCCCTAGATAGGGGCTTCTTGTAAAATTTGAGCTTGTAGCCATTGAAAAGTAGGGGAATTCCTTCCTCATATATGGTTTTGATATGAGCTGCACCATTATCATAAAATTTTTCCACTTTGTAGGGTCCCAACCATCTTTTCATTAGTTTTCCTTTTAATTACTTAAACCTTGAGTCATATAACAACACCCAATCTCCTTCTTGAAATGTCTTTTCCTCAATGTTCTTATCATGCCAGACCTTCCTTTGCAGCTCAATTACCTCTGTATGAAGGGGTGCTTGCATTCTGAACTCATCTAATCCATTTAATTGGAGAAACCTCTCTTTTTAGACATTTGATATATCTAGGTCTAACTCAACAGCCATCCTTAAGGTGTTGAATTCAAATTCAACCGAAATCAGAGCTTTCTTGCCATTGACTAGGCCATAAGGAGTGAACCTTGTTGTTGTTTTCCAAGTAGTGTTGTAGGCCCAGGTAGCTTCTATCAATATGTACACCCAACCTTTCTTGCTGCTGCTCACAACATTGGTGAGGATACTCTCCAAGGCTCTGTTATTCACTTCCACTTGGCCATTCGCTTGAGGGTGGTAGGCAATAGAAGTATTATGCTTTATCTTGTGCCTCCTCATAAGATTCTCAATGAGATGAGAAGTGAATTGTGACCCCTGATCAATGACTACTTCTTTGGGGTACCCAAACTTGTAAAACACATTCTCCCTCAGAAATTTTACTACTTTCTCCTCGGTTGCTACCTTCACAACTTTTGTTTTAGCCCACTTTTTCAGGTAGTTAGTGTACAATATGATATACTTTTTCTTTCTAGATGGTGGATCAATAGGTCCAATGAAGTCCATGCCCCATTTTTCAAATGGCTCAAGGGCCACCTGAGGGTGCGAAGGAATCTCATCCTTTTGTGTAGGTTTCTCCATCCTTTGGTACTGGTCGCACCTGATAGTGTATCTTTTGAAATCCCGGTGAAGGGTAGGCCTATTATAGTTCAATTTGAGCATCATTCCCAATGACCTGGTTAACTGAGCATCATATCTAGGACCAATGACTAAGGGTTTATCATTCCTTATCATTTCAAGTTGCTACATGCCCTAAGGCAAGAACAAGACAATTAAAGCATGACTTTCATCAAGCAAAGGTTTCCAAGGTATTGAAGTTTATTATATAGCATATGAGAGCTCACCAACGCTGCCTCTAAGGGGAATAAGTGTGTTGCATATGCAGGTATCCCCATGCAAGGATGCTCTGCAAAGCACTTCTCGAGATTCACAGGTGCGTTGGTCACATTGGGAGCGAAATTCTCATTGTTACGGAATATCGACTTGGCCAATGCCTTCTAGAAGAGTTCACATGTGTCAAGCTTCGAATCCAAGTGTCCATTTGACATTTACAAGGTTGGGAACATGTCTTGCCTATTATTGGAAAGTCATTGATTGAAAAAAAACCTTCAGCTCCTCTATAAATTGAGCATAGATCTGAGTGCTTGGTAAGGAAGAATTTGAGTAGAGAAATGCTGGTGGATTTTCAATTGAGAGTTAGATTTGTGTAACAGCTGCTGGAGAGATTTATACTATGATGAGGTTGAGGATCATTGCTGCAGATGGTCACTTCAAATCAGTCATTGGGTTGTGACCTCTCCTTCTATCATCAATAAAGAATACATCTTACTTTTCCCTATATGCATTTGTATTGGCTTTGATTTTCCATATTGTAAGATCTTAGTTGATGTATATGGTTTACGCTTGACTGATTTAGCTAAATAACTTGAATAGACATATGTATTATTGCTATCTTCTACTGTTTTAGTGTTCTTTCTTGCAGGAAGCATTTTTCACAAACCACTTGAATTTGAAGCTACAAGGGAAGCGACAAAAGGAGCCATTTAGAAGCGCTTGTATTACAAGTAAGCCTCTAATTCTTTCTGTGTGTCTGCTTTGAGTTAAGAAAGGTAGTCGTATAGTCTTTAATTTATTGTTCTAGACTATCACCTATCTAGGGAAGCGTGTGTTATCCATAATCCACAATTCTGTCCAAAAAATTAGCGACTCCACTAGGGAGAATTTCTCTTAGATCTAGGTGTTTTAGCCTCTGATTTGCTTTGTTTATCTACCCAGTAGTTGTTATTCACAAATATCAAAATTTTTGAAGTATTAATTTTCAAAAGAAGTGTGTTAAACAGTGGTGTTTTTACTTATACACTGCGCCCAATGCACTCTTGGACAGGACACAGTTCTTTGCAGAGCGCTGTCTCCCTTTCAGGCCTGCATCGCAAAACACTGTCTCCCCTTAGAGACCACATTAACTCCTGAAACCATCTAGATTCCTTTGAATTTGTCTTTGCAAATTGATTTAGTTTGTTTTCTGTTGTGTTTTGAAAATTTTGAACCTCATATTGACCAGTGAATCTATATATTTCTTCCTCCTTTGAACAAAAATTTGTTCAATGTTTGTTTAAAGCATTTTTCTTTATCATTGGCAAGTTTATTTCGAAGTATTTTTATTATCGCATTAGATCCATTTGCTTTTGAAAAAGGAAATTGTTATAAAATATTCCTTTCCTGATAGGAGAAATTGTTGTTTCATTCCTCATTTTTCCTTCAAAAGAGAAATTTTTGCTTATATTCCTCATTTCTCAAAAGTAAAAGGCATTTGATTTGTTGATTTAGTGCACTTAGTTTCTTTTCTACATTCATAATATTAAAGGAACTGAAAAGAAAAATATGCATTTTCATGTAAGATTTTGTGTGTTTTGCGAAAGGAACAGTTAGGAAATCTGCATTTAGTTTGTGTTTTCTGATTTGTTTGCTCACAAATTGTTTTATCTTTCCCTCTAGTAGCTAGGATTTTCATTGAAAAACTAAAAGTGAAAGATTGCTTATCATTCTTAGTTGCATTTTAGGAATTTTCCAATACATCATCGCGGTGAACCTTTGAAAGGAAAATTGTTAAGCAAGATCAACATAAAATTAATCTCAATTTACCTAACAAAGCATTGGAACCATAACGATAAAATTTAGAAGGTCTAAGCTAGAGATGTGTTTCGACGTCGTAAAACATAGCAGTTGTCGTTAACTTGTCTGCGATAAATTCTGAATGTGATACCTCACTCCACGTATGTAAGTATATCATAGCTCGTCCACGTAGTTTCAGGTATATCAGGCGATGTTACAGTACGATAAGTATAAAGGGGTGCTCTCACTATGCGGTTTTGCATCAGACAACGCTAATATGGACTTGGGTCTCCACATACCTTCAGGTATATTTTGGAGGACAAATTTTAGGTGCTATCAATCCATAGTGAACCGAGTTGGACACCTTGTAAATTGTGATACATCAAACACAACATTCAGGGAGATTGCTTGCCCGTACTTCTTGGTTCGCCAGGAGGTATTCTGCAGTTCACAGTTTCTTGGTAAACCCTTTTGCCTAGCATTACCCTTTTATTTTGTTTATTTGTTTTTGGTTAAAATCAGTAATCATGGAAGAACCAAATCCTTTCCCCTGTCGTTTGCGTAGACTAGCGTTAAAACCACCTTTACCACCAAAAGTTACTTCTGGTAGGTGAAGGCGATCAAGATCTTTCAAATCAAGTACAATTTGTACCTTTGGTGAAACATCATTTCCCCATAAACCAGAGTTAGCTCAAGTTGTTTCTACACATCTCAGTTCGTCTACTATTGTCAAAACGGAGTCTTCATAGCTACTCGTGGTCACGATCCATCCAATCAAAGAGACCATACCTCTTGGACCCGACATTGTTCAACCACAAATTGATCCAGATCCTGAATCTTCTTTGCCATAACATATGAATCCTAAAGTCGAACAACTAGAAGTTTTTCCTACCTTGTTCATCCCACAAAGTTTTGTAGCTATTGAATCTCCTATATCACACAGTCAACTGCTTGAAATATACTTTGGGCCTGACAGTGAAATACTTCCACCTGGTTTAATTGTGATTGAAGAAATCCCACAAGACGATACACCTTTAACTCTAACCCATTTTGGGGAGGACCATTACCTATACGAGTCTTTTTCTCAGTCGACACCATCTATTTTTGTTGATCTTGCTCCTTTTCAAATTCCCATCAATTCAAAAGGGTATACATTTGGTCAAGTAACCATGACTGAACCAACATCTTCGGTTGGGCCAGCTGTTCCAATTACGTCAGCTCCTGCCCTAGCTACCCCATCGATTTTCAAAACATCACCATAGTCATATTTTCATGGTGGCCCTATGGTCCCATCAAGTTACAAATCATTATCTGGAATTTTCTCTGGTGCATCTTCAAATACATGGAATTTACCAATGTTATCTTTTGATATTTTAACTGGTAATCCTATCATAAGTACTGAACAACTTGATTCATTATACACATCAACAGGGCAATATCAATCCGGTCCTTCTGGGTCAATTCCTTCAAGTACCATATCAAATGGAATCCCATCATTTGGAGAGCAATATTTTCCGTCTTATTATCCTCCTCATGCTAGGGGGAAATCTTTGGTCACCCAATATGACAATAATTCGTCACTTTTTGGTCAATCTAATGTTGAAACGAATGTTTGTTAATGGAATCCCACTCTACCTATCCAACCACAAACAATTGTACACTCGTATCAACCAGTTCAACCTATTACACCCATTTCATTACCACTAGTTAATACATCTTTACTCCTATTACAGAATCAAAATGTTATACATAAACCTTATCAAGCGGGTCCTTCAACTCAATACCATAAAATTTTGGGTACACAAACTCCAAATCCATTGGTTAATTTACAACAATCTGTATCCGGAATCATTTATTCTCAAGCTGGTCTACCATTTTATGGGATGTCACAACTGCAATCTGGTTATACATATTGTTATTGCATAAATCTACCTCAAGCTGAAAGATGGAAGAGTTCAGGGTAACATCAAACCATGCTCAGTCCGGTAGCTAGCCCTACCAAAATAGGAGAGGGCTCTCTCCGGGTCAATCTCAGCAAAATTAATCAATAGGGCTTGAGATGACTTGAAATAAAGGATAATTTTAGACTAGGTATATAGGTGAAAGGATTTTATTTTTATTTTGGGGGTTTTTGTTGGATCAAAAGGAAAGGCAGTTTTGGGTTCGGGGATGAGGCCTAGTTTTTGCAGAGTTCTGATTGGGGCAAGGAAGGCAATTTTTTTCATGCTTTAAATTGAATGAATGGATGGTTCATACTGGTGAGGAGCTTAAGAGGGAAAGAGGCTTTCAAGAATCCTCTTCAAACAGATGAAAACATGGAAAATTAAACAAAACTGAAGGCAGAGCAAAGCAAACTAATGAATTCCACCTTTATCACTCATTTGTTTAATTTAAGAAGAAAGGAGAAGAGAAATGATACACATGAACATCAGTGAAATTACAATTACATAGAGAAAAAAACCATAAAAACACAGAGCCACATGGATCCCAAGGAGTGCTGCAAACCCTGGTCTATTCCTTTGCCAAAAATGCAGAGATGAAATGTACAATGAAGTCCCAAGCAATCCTAAGTGTCCAACCCTGAAAATTACTTAAGAACTACATGATATAGACAAGCCTAACTCATTCCCATTCCTCTAGGGGTCAAGATCATTCATTCTAGGAGCTGATTTAACCATATCTAAACTAAGAACTGAAAAATAGGCAATGAAACAAATTGCCTCTATATGGTAGGAAACTGATTCATTCACTTACATTTCACTTTTTGGTGAATGAATCTACTAAGATGAGTAAAAATGTGCCAAAATTACATCATGGTCATAAAATTACATCAAGGTACATCAAGATTTACATGAAAAAGACAAACTGGCCAAAACTAGGCAAAATTCTGAGCTGCTGAGTGAAAAATAGGCCAAATTTCCCTATGCGCCGCGCCTGAAATCTCCATTCATAGCAAACGTTTGAGGCTGATTTTGAGGGCTTTCCCGATGTTCAAATTGAGTGTAGGATAGCTCTTTGGAAAGCCCTGCCTGTCTAATTTCCAACGCAAGTGGAATTTTTGGATTTGGTTGCTATTTTCCCCTCCAAAAATCAAATCTCCCAACACTGCTTCTTGTGTGTGAAAAAAGTGGAAGAAAGGTCATTTTTAGGGTGTTTTTGACCCTTTAGGCAACCCATAACTTGATTAAATCCTTAGGTAATCAATATGCATGCATAAATTTTGATGAAAAATCCAGAAATGCAATTTTTTCCTCCTGAAGAGCTGCCAATTATAAGCGCGCACCAAGTGGCGCTACGCGTCGGGCAGGAAAATCTGTGTTTAGGCCCAAAAATTCAAAATTGAAATTATTTTTCCCAAATTTCTTGAAATTTGGGCTGAATGCCCACCATCAAGCACTATGCTGGGCCAAAGAAGCTTCGGCCAAAATTTGGAGCCTATCATTCCTTTTGCGACGCTTTAGTGCCCTCCTTTGCCTTGCCTTCAGGATTTTGATCCTCGCTTGCAAACATGATGCCGCGCCCAATAATGGTTCTTCATGTGTCTGAGCATGTTATTTTCCTTGTTTGCCTTTGCCAACAGATTCTCGAGATGAATGTTGACCCTATCAGCCAAGTCTCTCTCAATAGGTGTCATCTCGGTTGGGCTTCTTCGGGCAGCTTGCCGGTTCTCACGAATGTTTTGCAACTCCATGAGCATTTGTTGATCCTCCAAATGTTTGTTCTACTGCTCCAGGTATTTTATGATCCATTGATCTCTTTTCAATTTGTCGGTCAATGTGTCTATATCAACCTTCTGCTCCTGAATGATCTCTCTCAACTTTGAGCTGGGAGAGGTCAAATCCTCATCAATAAGTATGAAATCAGTATCCTGGCCTCCTGAAGGGCCTTCATCCTGCATAGGCCTCTTACCTATGTCCTGTACCTGTACCTGTGCTGTTGATGACAGCAACGAGACCCCTTCCACCTCGGGTGGAGATAGTACTCATCGGGATGCCGCAAATAATACTCTGGTGCCTCTCTGATAAGTGACATATACTGGCACACTGATAGGCTCTATCTCGTGACCTTCAGGCTGATGTGAAGGTTCACCTGCATCATGGAAAACCTCCGGAGGAAACTGAGGAGCTGTGAAAAATTCATGGTAAATGAAATCCTCCCATGCAATACCCTGCAATCCAAGCTGATGTACAACAACAATCTTGATGAGTGCATAGTGATAAATACTGTTGTACTGCTGCTCGGGAGTCTTCTTCTGCACAAGAGTGGTCATTCACTCGATGTTCCGACACATGAAATAAGGAATTTTCATCATCCTCACTCTAGTGAAATGCATCAATAACCTGATGTGGTATGCATAGAGGCGTGAGAACCAGCCCTCACAACTGAAATATCTGATTATAAGTTTCATCAAAGGCACATAGGATTCCTTTAGAAACTGGAATGGTAACACCCTGCTGAGTTGTCTCACATAGCTAGGCCTAATTTATGATTCATAATGCACTCTGTCCACCTGCTGTATTTTTTTCCACTGTTCACCCACATTCAGTATTCTGGTTGCTTGAGAAATGGTTTTCGGTGTCAAAGTGAAATTTACACCAGCAAGAGTCACCTGACCATCATGCAAATGTAACACAAACAAACGAGCTAACTTCTGATGATGTTGAATCCTAGCAATCATCTCACAATACTGATAGCATGACTGCTCTCGAAAACATGCCATGGCAAGTGGGCAAGCATGCAATTGGGTCAATGAGGTGGGCTCTTCTCTCACATGTTTGCCACCTTTACGAGGCCTTCTCGGTACATGTAGCTCAGTGGTAGAATCACTATCTCTGTCATAGGATGTATCAGTGTCTGTCTCCATAGTACTCAAGGTTAATGCAAGGTGTATATTGGCTTAAATGAGATGAAGAATGAGAATTTGGTTGTTTTTTGCTTTAGTGCCAAATATATGGTGGTGTGAGAGGGAATGTGGGAAATATGGGCAGTGGGAACAATGGAGTCTTGTAAAGTGGTAGTTTTCCCTTTGAGAATTTGACAAACTTTGGGAAAGGGGACAACCACTGAATGTTTGGGAAACTTGGGGTTTTGGGAATTTTTTACAAATGAAATGGGAAAAGGAGAATGAGAGGAAATGAAATGGGATATAATGGAATAGGGGAGGGACTATAATGATAGTATGACAATGATGGGAAGGAATCACAGGTGGGAAATGGAGTTGGAGTATATTGGCACCAAAATCAAAATTTAAAACTCAAATTCAAACCCTAAGGGAGCAATTTTTACAAAAGGATAGGGTTTGAATTTTGACATTACAAATTCTCAAAACCAATCTTTGAAACCACACCAAACACTATTCAATGGAAATTTCAAGATTTCATAAAATTACTCGGAGCATAGGAGGTTGGGCCGATTTGAATTTTATGGAGCAGTGGCAAAAATTTTGTTTGTCAGCCCTGTGCGTCACGCGCACAACCCAGTGCGTTGCGCTCTCTATGTGCACCGTGACCGTTGTGATTTGCACGGTGAAAAATGTTTGTATGCGCCGCGACCACCTCCCAACGTGCCGCGACTGTAAACTCACTAACAGTTCGGCCTCCAACAATGGATTTTGCTTCCTCCATGATTTTTCTTTGCTCTTTGATGACTCTTGCGTGCAACTGAAGTTTTGAATATGAACAATATCTTATATATACAAAGGATTTTGATTTTTGTTTTGAAATAACCCACTCTTGTAATGTTTGAACTTTGACATTTTCACATAACTCTGTTTTTGCTTGTTTCCTTTGATTTTTTGAACTGATGATGAAATTCTTGTCTATTTTTTGCAGGGATAGCTGGCATGGAATTTGGAAAAGGCGACCAGGGTTGCGCCTGAAGAACTTCACCACTAAAACACTTTTTGAATTATATTACATTTATTACGAAGGATGAATTTGACGATTTTTCTTCAAAACAGAGTTTTGAAGAAGAATCATGATTAAGCATTATGACGATGAATTTTTTGCAATGAAAACTTATTTCGAACCTCCCTCATGTGCCTACTGACATTATTAGACATTTTGAAGACTAAATTTGCAAAACCCTAGACCTAGTGACTGAAATGACTCTTTGCTGGCCAAGAGACCAAACATGAATGTAAATGACTGTAAAATTGACTTTGATGAACTTTGATGAACAGAACTAAGCCAACAGGTACAAAACATGAGGGATATGAGAGACAAGACCCTTCCGTTAGATGATCCATGCTCCTAATGGAATGCAGCTGACTGAACTGAATGAGACACTTAAAATGAAATGCAACAAAAGAGATTTTGATCTCTGACGGAGGGATGAAGATACCGACTCTAACACATATCAACTGAAGCCAAGTTATCTTAATTTGAGTTATAACATTGGTGGACAGATTGCTTGGCAGCCACAGGCGCAAATGCCTCAAAATTAATTTGAACAAGTATCATATCCAGGTTTTGGTCAACAAAATCCTCAAGCATTTGCTATGCAAAAAAATCCCTATCTGGGTTACTAGCAGCAAATTCCTTATGCTGGTTCTCAAAGGCCTATTGCTCAAGAAATTCCATCTTACCCTAGCTATGCTCAACCTGACCTTAATCGACAATTTCCCTTTGTTGCAACTTTAGAGTTACTAGATTTAAATCGGTTAACCAATTATCCAATCAACTATGCTCCTTGGTGGCTGATGATACCTCACAAATTACCCTTGGATATTCCTAAGTTCAATGGAAACCCTGGAGAAGATCCGTCGACTCATGTTATAACTTATCATTTATGGTGTTCATCAAACTCCTTGAATGATGATTCTGTTCGACTACGTCTTTTTCAGCGTACTCTCACAGGTCCGACTGCCAAATGGTACATTGAATTACCTAGAGCTTCTTTTGATAATTTCACAGCCCTAGCTACTATCTTTTTGACTCATTTCCAGCTACCCATTACATATGAAACTGGAACAGAACTCTTGACCAATTTCAAACAGAATAATGCTACTCACATCTATGATCATATTCATGAGTGGCGTCGTTGTCATTGAATGGTTAAGACCTTTGTTCTGGATCATCTCCTTGTTGAATGGTTCATTAAGTCCCTGTTACCATCTATAACTAAGGATGTGGGTAAGTGTGGCATCGTCACAGAAGAGAAAGTTATCGCTCGTGCCCAATATTTAAACTTGATTTATACTCAGTCTGGCACTCTCTATGAAAACATTCCTAATGTGAGGAGATCTAATTTCAATGTTCCTCCTCAATTAAAGGACTCTCATGCCAGAGACGACTTGATAGGCACTGCAAGCACACAATACACTACTGCATCTGATCCTGCTCCTACTTTTGAAATTAATGCTGTGTCATTTGACAAAGGAAAAGGTGAAAAGCAACCAAGAAGTAAGAAAAAGGGGAAAATAAAGAAAAAGAAAACTTCTAACCCAAAGAAAAGATCATCTGATCAATCATCTGGACCTCGGAATCCTTGTTATCCATGCATAATCTGTACTGAAGAAAAATTTGTTAGGGATTGTCCTCACTGTGCTGAAGTCTCAAAAATCATCAAGACTTACCATGCATAAGCTATGTTGACTGACCCATTTCCAACTACGGACACAAACATGGTTGCTACGGATCTAGCTCCTAGTTCCCAAGTGTTAATGTTATTTTTCACAAAACCTTCGATAGATATTTTGGTGTCAATGCGTAATAAATATTATGGTAGTCAGACCACTGATCAACCTACTACCTCGACAACAAATACATCTACAGAATCAGTACCGCCTATTTCTATTCCTAAATTGACAATCAGGCCACCAAAGGGAGTAATTCATAAATCGACATATAGTCCTCGAGTCAGAGCTGCACAAAATTATAACATAGTTGAAGATTTGGCTCAATCCCCTTCAGCTATGTCTGCTCTTGAGGTATTACAAAATTTTCCCTCCCAAAAACAAGCTTAATTGTCAGCTATTTGTGGAATTGATCCAATTGATTCTAATCTTGTCATCTTTAGTCATATGGGCTATGTGCCGCAACTACTAGCAGAATTGACATTCTCCATACAAGTAAATGTTATCAATCACCTTGTTCATCGCAATATTATTGATGAGGGAGAATCTACATGCATTATGTCTCTAAATTTTTGGAAGTCACTTGGCTCACTACGCTTATCAAAATCATCAATGACGTTGAAGGCATTTTATGGACGCACATATAAACCTTGTGGTATTATTAATAACCTGCATGTTGAACTAGGGGGAAAAATAGTGAATATTGATGTTGAGGTTGTTGACGAACCCCTTGACTATAATATTTTTCTTGGAAGGCCATGGGTATATGCGATGACTACTATTGTTTCTACATATTTCAGAATGATTTCCTTTCCACATAAAGGTACGATTATAGTCATTAATCAACTATCCTTATTTGCCTCTACTTCACAGGTAATTGGAATCGTTCCTTTCATTCACATACCCCAACTAGAACTTCAGAACATTTTTTTAGGACTCCTAAAGGATTCCACTCTTATGGGAACCTTTGCATTACTGCCGCCCGTGACATCGGTAGAAATTGCAAGTATAGAGACCTGCTACATGATCTCTTCCACTCTATCTAGCTTAAGGGAGAGTACGAGTGATTCTAATATTTCTACGTTGGATGAGTTTCTGCTGCCCAACCCTATTGAGCTGGCATAGCAATCAATCTATCTGGCTTGGGCGGAAAATATGAAATCAACTTCGCCGAGTGTTTGGGTTGATCGTTCCTTATATTTTGGTACTCCATCTGATCCATTTTCCTCAATGTTCTTGACATATGAGAATATTTTGGAAGCCATGATGTGAGAAGGAGAACCATGGTAAGATTATCACCATCATTCCCATATTCCTGATTATGAAGAAAATAATCTAGGTAGTGAACTATATCACCCATCCATCAAAAATTTCTTTTCGAATTCTTTTCCCATTAATGAAATCGATTCTGAGCGAAATCTGTCAAATATTGAAGAAATAATTTCTATCGATGTTTCGACCAAACCTGGCATTGTAGAGAATATTCATGTCAGTGTATCTTGTTCTCCATCAGAACTCGAATCATATCGCTCTCTATTTCGTGAATTTCGTGATGTATTTGCCTGGTCTTACGAGGAAATGTCAGGCATAGATACTAGTATAGTTGAACACACTATTAATATGTATCCTGATGTCAAACCGGTGCATCAACGGCTTCGTCCTATTCATCCAAAGAAATCCACTGTCATCAAAGAAGAAGTTGAAAAATGTTTGTGTGCTGGTTTCATTTACCCTGTTCCGCTAACTGAGTGGGTTTCCAATATCATTCTTGTCATGAAAAAGCATGGAATCATTAGAGTGTGCGTCGATTATCGGGATGTTAATCATGCTTTTCCAAAAGAAAACTATTTTCCGGCTACAATCAAATCAATATCCACCTAGATGATCAACATAAGACATCATTCATCATTCCCTGGGGCACATTCGCTTATAGGAAACTTCCGTTTGGTTTAAAGAATGCTGGGGCAACTTTTCAGAGAGCAATGGATTATGCTTTCAATGACATCAAGCACATTTTTCAACCATATCTAGATGATTTACCAACGCATTCATGAAATCAGACTGATCACTCGATGCATTTGAGAGCCATTTTCTTACGCTGCCGACACTACAAAATATGCCTCAATCCACATAAATGTGTGTTTTGTGTTGGTTCTGGTCATTTGCTTGAATTCGTAGTCACAAAAGAAGGATTTTGAATTGACCCATTGAAGGTTCAGGCCATTCTTTATTTTCCTGTGCCATCAAACCTACTTTAGATACAAAAACTTCAAGGAAAGGAAAACTTCCTAAGGAGGTTCATTCCAAATTACGCCGAAATGGCTAAAGGATTTACTCGACTCTTGAAAAAGGGGGTTCCCTTCCATTGGCACCAAGTTGCGCAAGCTTCTTTTGATGCTGTCAAGGACACACTTGTCTGAGCATCATTAATGTATCCCCCTAATTATGAAAACAATTATTTCCTATATATCGCCGCGACTGAAACGACCATTGCTATGGTATTGGTCCAAGTAGAAGGTGGAATTGAACATCTGATCTATTATTTGAGTCATAATATCAATGATACGAAAGTTAAGTACTCATACGTAGAAAAAATTTCCTTGGCAGCTATTCAAGCTGTCCAAATATTTCACCATTATATCCTGCTCCGAAAAACAACAATAGTTTCAGATTGAAACCCCATGACTTATATCTTATCACGTCAATTTCAGGGGGGCAAATATTCAAAATGGATTGTTATTTTTTAGGAATTTTATTTGGAATTTATCAAATCCAAGTCAAAGAAATCTTTGGTTTTGGTTGAGATTCTCTGTGACCTTCCCTCTGATAGTACTGCAACTACGTTGGAACCATCAATTCCTGATGAGTCTCTGTTTCTGATCAGATCATATGATCCTTGGTATGGGGATTTCATCATTTATCTCCAAACCAAAACTTTTCTACCTAATACCTCTCTCTCTGAACACTGACGTATTCGATACCAAGCTAAAGATTATCTGATTTATGGCGATACACTTTATCATCGTGGTGTCAATAAAATTTTAAGGAGGTGTCTCACTCATGAGGAGGGTGAAAAAGTGTTAAATGATTGTCATGCTGGGGCTTGTGGTGGACACTTATCTGGATATGCTACCGTGCAGAAGATACTCTACACCGGATACTTTTGGCCTACTATTTTTCGAGACTGCATCCTTGTGGTCAGAAGTTGTCATGCATGCCATATTTCTGATCGTAAGATCTGCACATTTCCAGCTCTAATGCATCTTGTTGTCTCTACTAGACCATTTACGAAATGGGGTATGACTTCATGACCTGTAACCCTCGTTTGTTTGGGGGGCATGGTTGTATTATTGTCGCAGTCGACTATTTTACCAAATGGGCCGAAGCGATGCCTACATTCAACAACACAGGACAGACAACTGCATTGTTTTTATTTAACCATGTTATTGCACAGTTTGGGGCCCCACAGGCTATAGTTACAGATCATGGGAAGCATTTTCGTAACCACATGATGTCTGAATTGACTGCCAAGTTAGGATTGTCACATGATAATTTTACTCCTTATTATCCAAAACCAAATGGAAAAGTTGAGGCTATTAACAAAATTCTTAAATGAATGCTTCAAAAAATGATAGGAGTTCGTAAAAGAAACTGGCATTTTATCCAGTACTCTGCCTTGTGGGCGTATCGAACCTTGATGAGAAATGTGACCAGATTTAATCCTTTTCAATTGGTGTATGATCTGGAAGCTATCTTACCAATCCAATGCAAAATATCATTGTTAAAACTCGCAATAGATTTGTTACCTGACACCTTAAAAGAAGAAGCATGTCTCCTTAACCTCATCCATCTTAATGAAATGCGTCGTGAAGCCCAATTGGCCAACGAAGCTCATAAGAAATGTTTAAAGGTGGAATACGACAAAACTGTACAGCCTCACATCTTCTCAGAGGGCGACTTGGTCCTACTTTACGATCAAGAAGTTGATGTAATAGGTACAGGAAAGTTTGAGCCATTATGGCGTGTCCCATATATTTTCAAAAGATTTCTTGTTAAGGGCGCCTATGAGTTGGTTGATTACGATGGAATTGCATTGGCACAACCTAGAAATGGGTTCTATTTGAAACGTTACTTTGCTTAATCATGAGAATAGTAATTTTTTGTATTATATTCTATATATGTTGTATTATTTCAGGGCGCCTATATATGTTATATATGTTGTATTATATATATATATATATATATATATATATATGTTGTATACATCTAAGGATTATGGGCTTCTTAGATGTATTATTAATATATATATGTTGTTTATTTGCATTCACTATCTTAATTTGTTTTTATAGTTTTATTGACGTTATTAATCCGCTTTACATTTCATCGCAGATGTCTGAATCTTCAGAACCATTTGTTGGATATGCTGATGGTGCTGGTCATAGTAAGCAGAATCTATCCTCTGCAACGTGGGCCATTTTCGCTTCGAACGACGAGTTAGTGAGTTTTCAAGGGATTTGTATTGGTAGATCAACAAACAATATCGCTGAGTATAGCACATTGATCAAACTTATCTCTGATGGAATTTCATTTTGTATTAACCGTATAATCGTAAGGTTAGACTCACAACTTGTGGTATTACAACTTACTAGTATTTATACTGTTATAAATCCAACACTTCTTATATTTTTCCTAAAAGTTTGAATTTTGGAAAGACATTTTGATTTTATTCAATATCAACACATTTCCAAAAATTTGAACACATTGACTGATTCATTAGCTAATCAAGTTTTAGACAGATATTTGCAACCTATGTAAAGAAAACATTCACATCATTGAATAGGATTGCACAATAAACATAGGAAAAACTCTGAAATCATATAGATAGATAGTTATAGGTTTTTACAAAATTTGTGCCCAAGACACATTGGTCATCTGACCTCAAAATGTATGCAAAATGTCATAAGTAAACTAGTGGTGTTCATGGTAACATGCTATAAATCTATCTATCCTACGAAGTAACCGCATACAATGGTTAGGAACCCCAATAGTGTGTCACTACACTCGCATAGGAAGCTATTCGATCCAATAATACAGAATCCCGAAGGTCAAACCTTCTATGTGCTACTTAAGTTCAGTCAGAGTCTGAGCCATATCAAGATCTTGAAGGACTACTCTCCCAACAGCCCTCTCTGCTGGCACATCTGCTTTGTGCTCCGGTTCCACTACTGGTTGAACACGACTAACATCTGCATTACATCAAACATTTATTTTAGTCATGGGAAAAAATCAAAATACAAAAAAATTGTATAAACCTTAGGGTAGCAATACTGCAAAACATAATCCCTCACTGTCTCTCCTCCAACGGTAGACCCTGAGAGTGAAATAGACAAACCTCTCCTCGACAAACCTGTGAGAAAATACACATCCTCAACTGTTATGTGAACCACTTGGTTCTTAATATGAAATGCCTCTATCGCCGGATCCCATGCTTGAACTAAGAACTCCAAGAGTTCTATTTGTTGCCTCATCTCGGACAATTTGAAGTACCTAAGTTGTCCACAATCTCGCAGGGCTCTTATTGTACCCATATCATTTAAGGAAATCATATCTTGTTCTTCATGTTCTCTTTCCCTCCATGTAATCGTCATTATAATCCGATGGAAACCTAAAATGCAACCATAAGATCCATTCGATTCCATTTATTTAAAAAAACTAGGCAAATTTTAGGCATTATGAGAAAATCAAAAAATTATACTGCACGCAATGCACTCCCTAAAAAGAGACAGTGTGTTGCACATGCAAGTACCCTTCACTGTGCCTTCTATGCAACATAGGTTTCAACATTTAGGGGTGCGTTGCCCTCATTTTAGGTAGAATTTACCCTAGGGGCCTTAAAACCCTAAAAAATTGCAGAAAATGGAAATGAAATGAATACTAAAGGAAAGAGGAGGTTCATGGCACTAACTTGGATCAAACGACAAGGAAATATGTCCATAGAAGTGATTTCAATCAGCAGCTGAAGTTCACGGGCAAAATCAGGTTCAAAGCTCCAAAATGCAAATGGTAACTATGGAATGGTAAAATTGAATAGTGAAACTACTTTTAATAGTCATTTAATTATTTGCAAGTTAAATTTGTTTCTATGACTATAGTTTTATTATGTTTTTATCATGAAATAGGTATTTTTAATCCATTTGATGTTGTTCTGAACAAGAAATACAACTAATGAACGGATTAGTCGTGCATATTTATTCAAAGAATGACTTTACCACAAAGCAAAATACTTCTCCTTATTTTTCGAGCTTTGTTAAAAACGAAAAAGGATTTGAAGCACACTTTTATCTCTTTTTCAAGCTTCGATAATAATGAAAAAGAAACCCTTGGAGCCTTCTTTCAGCTCTTTTCAGACTCCGATAATGTGAAAATATTGAGGAGCACTTGTCTTTTCGAGCTCATAAAAGTAAATGAATCGATATCTACTCAATTACGTTTAACCCTTTTCTGGACCGAGATAGATTATTTATGAAAAAGGAATAACTTGGTTAAACATGACCAAAGAGGTTCCCTCAAATATTATTTTACACTTTTTCGGATCTGAGTGACAAATTTATGAAAATTTACTTATGGAGTTTTATTTCGTTCTCTTTTTCAAAATCTCTAAATATGAAAAAAGGACCGGGCCATCACTGTCGTTAAGCTCGTTAAAACATAAAATAGCGACGAGCTTGTCGATCATGGCAAGAATTATTGGGTATGTGTTATATTCTTTCCACAACTAGCCCCATGCGTTGTACGTTGCGCTGGGCGCAGCAGGGGGGTCATAAGGGGGGAGGCAGCCCCCACTGTTGGGGTCTGGGGTAGCGCCCTGGAAAAAAATTGTTTGGTGTGTGGACCCACTCATAGGCGGACCCACCCATGTTTTGTGCATGATTTTGCACATGGTTTTGGGGTACGATGGTTTTCGGCCCCTGGTATTTTGTAGATCCGGTCAAGGGAACTACGGTTATGTTCTAATCCAGGGTTAATGGATTGGAGTTTATGTATGCTTCAACATGTATATATATGTGTTGTAACACTAAAAGGAATATAATGAAAAATCAAGCTGGTCGTCCCGATTTGGGATCCAGGGGAAAATTTCTGTGTTTATCTGTTTTATGTTTTATGCTCTCGCTATTGTTTATTTTATGTTATAAAATTCGTGTGTAGATAATTTATGTTCAGGGTTAAAACCTACATTTGGTATCAGAGCTGTTTTGGCTTCAAGGGGATGCCTTTGCTACTGAGGGTTTTTTTCTCGGGCCTGAGGTAGACCCTATTCAGTGGGAGATCTACGGGATCAATTCTTGCAGTGAAAGAAGATGGCGAGCGGCGGAAAGATAGAGATCGAGAAATTTAATGGTCAGAGTTTTGAGTTGTGGAAGCTCAAGATGGAGGATCTGCTGGTGGATAAAGATCAATGGATCGTGGTAGATCCAGGTACTAAACCAACTGCAATGTCAGATGAAGACTGGAAGAAATTGGATTGGAAGGCTAAGAGCACAATACGGTTATGTGTCTCAGATTCAGTATTGTTGAATGTATCTGGGGAAGCTACGGTGAAGAATTTTTGGGAAAAACTTGGGAGTTTGTACCGATCTAAGTCTCTGGTGAATAAGTTGTTCCTGCGGAAAAAGCTGTATAACCTGAGGATGAAGGATGGAGACTCGGTGACAGAGCATCTGAACGCCTTCAATACCGTGGTAAGTCAGTTGTCATCTGTTGATATTAAAATATCAGATGAAGATAAGTGCATCATTTTTTTGTGTTCTCTACCAGATTCGTGGGACAGTTTGGTTATTGCAATAGGTAGCAATACAACTACCTTGAATTTTGATGACATTGTCTCAGCCTTGTTGTCGGAGGAAATGAGATGGAGAAATATGGAGGGCCAGAATGGAGATGCCTTATCTCTATGAGGAAGGTCCCAAGCAGAATGGATATCTAGAGCTTGAGTGGGGAATCGAATCTATTGGCCACCTGAAATCTCCTAGAAAGTTTATAAAGGTATCTTTGGAAATGCGGAAAGGAAGGGCACTTAAAAAGGATACAACGAGATCTAAAGCTCTAGAAAGTAAAGGGATTTTATGATGCTCATACAGCGGTAAAAACCACCTCGGATGAAGGTGGGGATGTGTATTTGGCTTCTTCTTCAAATACACATGTAGATCATGAGTCATGGTTGATTGACTGGAGTGCATCCTTTCACTTCCCCATCGGGAGTGGTTCGCAGTATGAGAAATATGATGGTGGTGATGTCTTCCTAGGGGATGATAGGAAGGCGAGAATCATCGGGCATTAGAAGGTCATGGCGAAGCTACAAGGTGGAAGGATTAGAACACTTCCTGGTGTTCTACATATTCATTGGCCGAATGCGATTTTACGTAAGCAAGATGGATGATGCAGGTGTAAAAACAGTGTTCGAGAAAGATTCCTGCAAGATGGTTCGGGGAGCACTGGTACTAATGTGGGGAGTTCGGACTGGAAATCTATACAAGCTACAAGGTAGCACTGTTATTGATGGGTGTAATAGTTCTATGGTTCCTGAAAGTGGAGCGGAAAGCCTAGCTGTCTCTGGAGAAAAGACCATGTTATGGCATCAAAGGCTTGGACATATTGGAGAGAAGGGCCTTCAGATACTGCACAAAAATGGTATGGTAGAAGGTATGTCTAATTGTTCTCTGGATTTCGATTTCTGTGAACATTGTGTATATGGGAAGCAGAATCGGGTGAGTTTTCCTTCTGGTGCTAAGAGGGCAAACAAGATATTAGAAATTGTGCACGGTGATGTGTTTGGGCCTGTGTCAGTTCCATCACTGGGAAAGTCTGTGTACTATGTTTCATTCATAGATGACTTCTCAAGGAATACATGGATATATTTCTTGAGGAAGAAATCTGAAGTCTTTGACAAATTTAAAGAATTTAAGGTTCTGGTGGAAAACCAGACAGAGAAGAAGATAAAGGCGCTGAGGACAGATAATGGTGGGGAGTTCTGCAAGAAGGAATTTGAAGAGTTCTGTAAGAAGTGTGGTATAGCACGGTAGAATACTACTCCATACACACCTCAGAAAAATGGAGTTGCAGAAAGAATGAACAGAACGTTGATAAAAAGGCAAGAAGCATGCTCAATGGTATAGGGTTAGGACAAGAATTATGGGTAGAGGCAGTGGAGACTACATGTTTCTTAGTTAATAGATCACCTTCATCAGCGTTGGAGGATAAGACTCCACATGAGGTATGGACTGGTAAGAAATCCTCTCTTTCACATCTAAGGGTATTTGGATCTGATGCATATGTACATGATCCAAAGGAGAAAAGGACCAAGTTGGATAATAAATCTGAAAGGTGCATCTTTATTGGGTATAAGGATGGTTTAAAAGGTTACAAGCTTTGGAACCAGAAAAAAAGGAAGGTTGTGTACAATCGAGATGTGGTGTTTAGAGAGGTGAAAGATGTTTTTAAACATGAAATCATACCAAAGGAACCTGAGAAGATAGAGTTTGAGCTAAAGGAAGATGAATCAAAATCTACAGCAGAAGAAGATTCAGAAGAGGAAGAGCCACAAACTCCAACTTTGAGAAGATCAGTTCGGGAAAGAAGGCAACCAGAAAGGTATAGTCCATCTACTTTCTGTTCAGGTTTTTCCTTAACTATAACTGATGATGAACCCAGAACTGTCAGGGAGGCAGTAGATTCAGAGGATGGAAAACTACGGAAGGAGGCCATGGTTTATGAAATGGCATCCTTGCACAAAAATGATGCATGGGATTTGGTGGAGTTGCCAGCTGGAAGGAAGCCCATTGGGAGCAAATGGGTGTTTAAGAAGAAGATGAATGTAGAAGGCAAGGTGGAGAAATACAAAGCTCGGTTGGTAGCAAAGGTTATTCCCAGGTGCCGGGAATTGATTTTGGTGATATTTTTTCTCCTGTTGCCAAAGTTACTTCTATTAGATTACTTTTATCTGTTGCTGCTGCATTTGATTTTGAGATAGAACAGATGGATGTGAAGACATATTTTCTTCACGGGGATCTAGAAGAGGATATCTACATGAAGCAACCTGAAGGCTTTATGGTGAAGGGTAAGAAAGAACTGGTATGCAGGTTGAAGAAGTCTCTGTATGGGTTAAAACGGTCACCAAGGATGTGGTATCAGAAATTTGATACCTATATACGGGGACTTGGCTTCACCAGAAGCAAGGAGGATCACTGTGTTTATTTTAAATTAATTGGTGACCGTGTTATTTATTTGGTCTTGTATGTGGATGATATGTTGTTGATTGGAAATGACAAAGAAATTATCCAAGATTTGAAGACCCAATTGTTCTCCAAATTTGACATGAAGGATCTTGGTTCTGCAAACTATATTTTGGGCATGGAAATTAAGAGAGATCGGGCAAAGAGGAAGCTCTGGTTAAACCAGAGGAAGTATTTCGAGACTATATTGCAGAGGTTCAATATGCAGGATAGTAAACTCGTGAATGTTCCTATTCCTGTAGGTGTAAAGCTATCTACTGAACAGTGTCCCAAGACACAAGAAGAAGAGGAGTATATGTCCTGTGCTCCATATGCAAGTGTAGTGGGTAGATTGATGTATGCAATGGTATGTACTAGACCAGACATTGCACATGCAATGGGAGTATTGAGCAGGTTTATGTCAAACCCAGGGAAGGAGCATTGGACAACAGTGAAGCGGGTTTTCAGATATCTATGTGGCACTAGTGATTATGGCTTGTGCTACCAGGGAAGACCAGGATTGGAAAGAATGTTGAAAATTCATGGTTTTGTTGATTTAAACAGGGCTGGAGATCTGGACCAAAGAAGATCTACAAGTGGGTATGTGTTTAACCTATTTGGAGGCACAATCAGTTGGATGAGTAAAAGACAGTCTATAGTGGCTCTTTCAACTACAGAGGCAAAATACATAGCAGCCACTCATGCAAGCAAGGAAGCAGTTTGGTTGTAGAGATTGTGTTCAAGTATGGGGTTTGTACAGCAAGCTATAAGGATAGAATGTGATAGCCAAAGTGAAATTTTCTTGGCTAAGAACCCTAGTTACTATTCAAAGACAAAACACATTGATGTTCAATATCACTTTGTTAGAGACATGGTTGAGGCTAAAAGGGTTTTGCTGCTAAAGGTGGACACTTTGAAGAATGTTGCAGATGCATTGACAAAGTCTGTGAGCACTCAGAAGTTCTCTTGGTGTAGAGAAACAATGGGTGTTGAAGAATTGGCCCAATGACTAAGCTCTCCTGTGGCCCCATGTGGAAAGAAAAAAACAAGTGGGAGAATGTTGGGTATGTGTTATATTCTTTCCAAGACTAGCCCTACGTGTCGTACGTTGCGCTGGGCATAGCAGGGGGGAGGCAGCCCCCACTGTTGGGGTCCGGGGCAGCGTCCCGGCGAAAATTTGTTTGGTGTGTGGACCCACTCATAGGTGGACCCACCCATGTTTTGTGCATGATTTTGCACATGGTTTTGGGGTACGATGGTTTTCGGCCCCTGGTATTTTTTAGATCCGGTCAAGGGAACTACGGTTATGTTCTAATCGAGGGTTAATGGATTGGGGTTTATGTATGCTTCGACATGTATATATATGTGTTGTAACACTAAAAGGAATATAATGAAAATTCAAGCTGGTCGTCCCGATTTGGGATCCAGGGGAAAATCTCTATGTTTATCTGTTTTATGTTTTATGCTCTTGCTATTGTTTATTTTATGTTATAAGATTCGTGTGTAGATAATTTATGTTCAGGGTTAAAACCTACAAGAATTGAGTTTCATGCATCACTAGAATCGTTAAATTATTAAATATAAATACTTTATTCACCCGTAGGGTTGAATTATAGATCAAGAAAATGTTACCCTCCTCAAGCTTGTTAAAAAATAAAGAGGTACTGGTCGACAAATCACCAGGGAAAATTTGGGAAAAGTGAGAAAAATTTCTTTAAGGTAGCAAGTCTCTCTCTTGAACATGACACTTCCTTCACTCTATGTCTGTGAATTTTTGGGTTGGGTAATCATCTTGATGGTTCATTCACACCTATGGTTCACCATACCTTCACTTCCATTTTGGGTCAATGCTGCCAACTCATCACAGTGTTGCCGATATGTTCAAGAGAAGTCATCCAGTGAATAAAATCATCCTTCTACAATACTCATAAAACTTTATTGTCATGACTGTCATCCATAAAAATTGCTATATCAAGTCATACCTTTGTCTCCAAAATTAGTAACTCCCGTTTCGCAATAAGGTGACTTCCTGTCGACAACAAATCAATATCCAGGAAGTTCACTTAGAAACATCAGATTCCAGTACCACGAGGCTTGTTACAATATCGACAAGATCCTCTCTTTCGGACCTTTGACTGAAAGATTTTGTTTGGCGTTCGACATCAAATCATCTATTCACGCCTTATGAAATGTACTACAGTACCTTGAGGGCCATTTTCATTAATGGTGGTTCTATCGCGTTTGTTAAAAGCTCACATCATTGGCTGCTAAGCAAACGATGTCTTTCCATGTTCGATGACAAATCATATATTCGCATGGCTAGAATTGTACCCGAATGATCGAGTAAACGAGATAAGAAGACCGCAAATCTAGTTTCAGCCATTTGGGCTATGATTTCATGATTTTTGTACACATCATCTATACGGTCCCCTTACATACATATTGTCATCCAAACATGGGCCTATATCTGTAGGCATGTCTGCATTGGGCAACATTCTAATGTAAACGACTTTCTAAATTATGTAGATGTTATTAGATTGTTTATGTGATGAACATGGGAATGCCTACCCTCAGAAATTATGATCAAAGAGGATATATCATGATGTAATGTGTTGTAAGATTGATGCAGGTGACCACTCTGCTTCATCTCCAACCCATCACAGTGTAAAGTATCTCAATCAAATGTTTTTATTATTTTAACCTCAAGCTTTAGGGGACAACTATTATAGGTCAATTTGGGCATCATTCCCAATGACCTGGTTAATTGGGCATCATCTCTTGGACCAATGAGTAAGGGTCTATGATTCCCTATCATTCCAAGTTGCTACATGCCCTAAGGCAAGAACATGGCAAATCAAGCATGACTTTCATCAAGTAAAGGCGTCTAAGGTATTGAAGTTTATTATATATCATATGAGAGCTCACCAATGCTGGATTTAAGGGGATTAAGTGCATTTCATATGCAGGTAGCCCCATGCAAGGCTGCTATGCAAAGAAATTCCCAACATTCACAAGTGCGTTGGTCACATTGGGAGAGAAATTCTCATTGTTTCAGAATCTCCACTTGGCCAGTTCCTTCTAGAAGAGTTTACATGTGTCAAGCTTCAAATCCAAGTGTACATTTGACATCTACAAGATTGGGAACATGTCTTGCCTATTATTGGAAATTCATTGATTTCAAAACAACCTTCAACATCTCTATAAATTGAGCACAGATCTGAGTGCTTGGTAAGGAAGAATTTGAGTAGAGAAATGGTGGTGGATTTTCAATTGAGAGTTAGATTTGTGTAACAGATGCTGGAGAGATTTATACTGTGATGAGGCTAAGAATCGTTGCTAGAGATGGTCACTTCAAATCAGTCATTAGGTTGTAACCTCTCCTTATATCATCAATAAAGAACACAACTTACTTTTCCCTATATGCATATGTATTGGCTTTGATTTTCCATATTGTAAGATCTTAGTTGATGTATATGGTTTACGCTTTACTGATTTAGCTAACTAAATTGAATAGACATATGTATTATTTCTATCTCATGATGTTTTAGTGTTCTTTCTTGCAAGAAGAATTTTGCACAAACCGCTTGAATTTGAAGCTACAAGGGAAGCGACAGAAGGAGCCATTTAGAAGCACTTGGATTACAAGTAAGCCTCTAATCCTTTTTGTGTGTCTACTCTGAGTTAGGAAAGGTAGTCGTATATTATTTAATCTATTGTTCTAGACTATCACATGTCTAGGGAAGAGTGTTTTATCCATAATTCACAATTTTGTCCAACAAAGCCAATAGTATCATGCCTGAAAAAATTTGAAGGCAGTCCTTTTTGCAACAAAGTGGCCCCCATAAGGGCTATCGTGACATGTAGAGAGGATATCAAAAAATTCTTCCTCCCTCACATATATTTTGATAATTTTTTCAGGGCCTAGCTTGAAAATATTTCCCCCAATCCATGTGAAAGGGATGTTTTTTCTGATGATCTTGATTTTCTCCTTGAATGAGAGATTAGGAGGGAAATTTCCAGAAACCAAGTAGTTAGCTATGTAATAAAACCTTGGTGAGAGTGCTGATATAGAAAAGAGATGTTCATTTGGTAGATGGTCATCAACCATTCCTTATTCACCTTCAAATAGAGCTAACCTAGATAAAAAATATGCAACAACATTCTCCTTTCCAGGTTTATCAACAATGGCTAGGTCAAACTGCTGTAAAAGTAACAACCATCTAATTATCCGAGCATTAAAATATGCTTTGTTCATTATATATTTGATGGCTTCATGGTCAGTGTGAACAAAGGTTTGATACCTAGTTTCATAATGTCCAAATTTTTTTAAAGCATGGACAATGGCTAACATCTCCTTCTCATTGCAGTTTAATTGAGCTTAGCCTTAGATAAGTTCTTATTGATGAAATATATTGCATAAGGTAATTTTTCTTCTAACTACCCTAATGTTGCCCCCACATCTTTTTTGGATGCATCTGTGTGGATGTGGAAAGGTGGAGTCCAATTTGAACCTTAGAGAATGGGGGTGGTATTCATCTTTCCCTTAATGATCTGAAAATCCCCTTGACAAGGACTAGACCAAGTAAAATCATAATCTTTGGACAATAGGCCAAATAGTGGCGAAGCCATCTTACTAAAATATTTGATGAATCTTCTATAATAAATAGCTATCCCTACGTTAGGTCCCTATAATACTAGTGTATCCCCTTATTGTTGTTATTGTAGCCCCCTTATGGTTATTGTTGTACCCCTGTAACCCCAATATTGTTATTATTGTTCCCTTACATTATTATTGTTAGGTCGGTTAGGATTACACTATGACCCCATGGAATCCTATATATAGAAAGGAGGTTTTGTCATTTGTATCATCCAAGAATTGTTCATTTATGTAATGTAAAGGAGGTTTCCCCCTCGAAGTGTCTTATTTATAAGGCGTTGATCTCTCTTTTCTTCTATTTTTGGAGCTACTCCAAACATGTCATCATGGAATTTTCATTATAACTCTTTGTCTACGAAGGTTCATAAGCTAAAATTTTTACCATGAGAAGCTGAAATATTAAGAAACTTCATGTAAAAATTTCAGATCTTGGTTCACATTAGTTTTAGAGATATGATCTGTGGAAGTTATGGTTTTTGCAGGATCCCGAATTTCATCTAAAAGAGGTGACCTTGGGAAAATTGTCATAACTCTCTATCTGAGCATCCGATTGGAATTATGTAAAAAGTGGCCAAAATCACACAGGCTAGAATTTCTTGTGTATCAATTTTAGAGCCAAAGGAGGAAACTGTGACACATGGCATGCCATACAAGTTCGCTCCACTAAACCAGTCAATAATTAGGTCATTGTGGGAGATTGGGCATAAATTTGACTTGAAGCATCCAAATAAGGTCTGACCTGTGGCACTGGAAAGAAGATTTAGAGGGCTACTACAGGACCAGATTAAAATATTGAAGATCCAAAATCACATAGATAATTTAGGTTTAATATCGACATCCCAAAAAGCAAGAAAAAGGTCTGTATTTGTTTTTTAAAATTTCATAACATTTGTTTGAAAAAGAAGTTTGAAGTGATTGCAAGGGAATATTGAAGCATTTTATCATTATTGTGTTCTATAATGCCTCCCAAAAATAATTCCACACCCATTAAGCCCTCAAAAAGCTCTACTATGACACATGAAGAGAAAG
This sequence comes from Pinus albicaulis, assembly GCA_034641835.2. Classification (NCBI taxonomy): domain Eukaryota; kingdom Viridiplantae; phylum Streptophyta; class Pinopsida; order Pinales; family Pinaceae; genus Pinus; species Pinus albicaulis. The sequence goes on from CM076580.1 coordinate 867,880,967, forward strand.
AATTGTAGTATGATATATAAAAATTACGGTACCAAGTGCAACAAATTTCTATCTTACAAAGAGCAATCAAAGATGACATAGATGGTTTAAAAGAGAAAATGGAGGCTAAGTTGGACTGTTTGAAGGATCAAATGAAAGCTAATATGGATGATAAAGTAGTGGAAGATCACATCGAGCATCAACAACAAGTTGTCCAACTCTCAAAGGATAACCTAACTTTGGTGTAGAATCGAATGAAACAACAGGAAGATCAACATCACAACAAGAAAAGTTTTGAAGCAGTCACAGAAACAAGAACTCAAAAAATACCAAATTGATCAATTTCAGAGTATCTTAACAAATGGAATAATTTACCCGCTGAAGATTCCACATGGGAGGATGATAATTTTATAAAAAAGCATCTAGAAATAATCAAACGTTGAGGGAAACACATGTTTGAAGGAGAGGGGCATGTTAGGTCACTATAATACTAGTGTATCCCCTTATTGTTGTTAGTGTAGCCCCCTTATGGTTATTGTTGTACCCCTATAAACCCCATATTGTTATTATTGTGCCCTTACATTATTATTGTTAGGTGGACTAGGATTATATTGTGACCTCATGGACCCCTATATATAGAAAGGAGGTTTTGTCATTTGTATCATCCAAGAATTGTTCATTTATGTAATGTAAAGGAGTTTTCCCCCTCGAAGTGGATTATTTATAAGGCATTAATATCTCTTTTCTTATATTTTTAGAGCTGGTTTCATAACACCCTAAGAAGATCCTGTCATCTCTTTGCTTTTGAGGAGCAGGTATCCTTTTGATAATAGTGATTTTGCTTGGGTCCACCTCTATTCATGCTTGGGATATTGAGTGTCCTAATAAAAATCCTGCTCTTTTTATGAATTCACAGTTTTTTGGGCTTAGGGAGAGATGCATCTCAATGCACCTTCTCAACAATTTTCCCAAATTGGAGATAGCTTCTTGGATTTCGTCCCCATAGGGTGTGAAATCATCCATGTAGATTTCAATAGAGTCATGGACTAGCTCATAGAAAATGGTCAAGACAACTCTTTGGAAGGTGGCTGGGGCATTGCACAACCCAAAGGGTAGGACGTTGTAAGAGAAGGTACCCCAAGGGTAGATGAAAGTAGTCGTATCCTGGGCTTTAGGGATGATTTGGATCTGGTTGTACCCACTAAACCCATATAAGAAGGAAAATAACTTCTTTCCTGCAAGGCCATCCAAGACTTGGTATATAAAGGGAAAAGGGAAATGGTCCTTCTTGGTGGCTTTGTTAAGTTACCGATAAAAAAAAAATGTTCACCATTTTCCATTCTTCTTCAAGACTAGGACAAGAGGAGATACCCACTCACTGTTTGATATAGGATAAATGAAACCTGCATCCAACAGTTTCAACAAATCTTCATTGAATATGTCCTTTAGAGCTGGGTTCATCCTTCTTTGGGCTTGTCGCACATGCTTTCATCCTTCTTTGATGTAAATATGATGTCTCCATACTAAAGGATGTATCCATTTCAGGTCCTTGTAATCCCAAGAAAATGCATCTAGGTTTTATTTTAAAAGCTGGAACAATTGTTCTTCTTCTTCATCTGAGAGGTTTGAGTTGATTTTCAGAGATTTGGATGGGCCAAACTCAACATCCTTGGTGGTTTCAAAGGTTGAATCGACTGAGTGAAATTTCATCCAAGGTTGGCTTTTAGACTCTTTGACTAGGTTTTTCAAGTGGACTGTTAGTGGGGGATTGGTTTTGAATGGCATGGTCGATAGGTTCATCTTCATCAAGATGCCCCCTCTAAGAACAACATCTACGGTACAAATGGGGGTAGTGTTATATACCTCATCTTCTTCATACTCCAACTATATAGGTAGATCATGATCAATAAAAGGCTGGGCTGGAGGATATAATACCAGTTGTTTAGACAAGGGCCCATTTTTAATAGCCATGTTTTCGGCTCCACAATTGATATAAGAATTTGTTAGAAAATTATATATTATAGAGCAATGCAACACATAAAATATGAATAAAAACACAAGCACACAAAACACATAAAAATAGAGAGACATAGATATACGTGGTTCACCTAGTTTGGGCTACATCCACCCCGAATAGCGAGTCCTTCCTTTCTATTATCCAGAAAAATGAAGAGACACAACCTACAACAGATCCAATGTAATATGCTTTGTTCTATCTCACAGTCTCCCTCTCTGTTTCTCACTCTGAGAATACAAAATACAAAAATGCATAGCCGCAATAAAATATCCTCACACAAGCGAGGGGTTTCCTTCTAGGGAAAAAAAACCCTAAAATAAACATAACTTCTACAGTTAGATCATCCGCCTAATGAACGACCCATATTGAATGGAAATTACTATACTTTTATAAGGCAATTTTACATCTTTTTTAGCTTCAGGGGCGCTGCCATCGAAACCCCCCGCCAAGGGGGGGCTCCATAAAGTCATAGCTGCCCCCCCTGGACCCTCCAGTCAACTTTTAATTACGGGCGGCAGGGGTCCAACGCTGTGATACAAAATAAACAAGATAATCAAGCTCCACACCCAACAGAATTTGCAGTGGCTAACCAAGGTATCCCTAAGATGAGGGGATATACATTAAATTTAATTTTTTTTTTTCACTACCAGAAAATCTGTAGGATACTCCCAAGAGTCAATTGAAACCATAACATCCTCAAAAATTCCTTCTGGAGTTATTGTGGATGAATATGCAAGTTGCAGAACTGTTGTGTTTTTCCTCAAAGTCCCGTAGAGGTTGAGTTTCAACATAGTTTCCTTGGTCATGACATTGATGGCAGCCCCTAGATCAATAAGAGTATTGGGGACTATGACACCATCTATGTGCACATCTATAACTGGACTTATAGGGTCCAGGTACTTTGGAAAGATCACTCTTCCCAACATTAAGTCAGACAACTGTCCTACTAAATTGATGGTGGGGGTATCTTTCTTCTTTCTCCTAGGTTTCTTGAAGCACTTTTCCTTGATGAGCCTATCGTAAATAGGGACATCCTTAATGGCCTAGAGAAGTGGTTCTTTACACACAATTTTTTCAACTCTCCCAGAAGTTTAGTCTCCTCTGGCGTGTGCTGACTAGGATGGATCGAGCACTCAGGAAAAGGAGGTCGCTGGATCTAAGTGTTACCTTCTTCCTTTTCCTCCTCAACCTCTACATAGTGGATATGGAGGGTGGTTGTCTAGGAGTACTCTTCCCGACCTGAGATTAATATCTTGTATCTCCACAACATAAGATGGAAATGATGTCTCTCCACTATAAACCTACTATTCCTGTCTGATGTTCGGGTTTGAATTTGGCTGTGCAAGAATTTGAGGCAGCTTGGGTGGAGTAGCATGAGTAAGATGAGGTTGAGGTTGGGGTGGAGGCATTAGAGTAGGTGGTTGATTGTGTTGAGTCCTCCACCCTTGGGATGGGTTTTTCGACTGAGGTTGTTGAAGAACATACTGCTGACATGGTTGGTTCAGAAGCTAAGGATGATATGGAGGGTTGTAAGGCCAAGTGAGAGGTCTAGGATAGGACGGAGGAGTGGGGGTGTACCAAGGTTTCATGGGTGCACTCTGATTATTGTGATAGTAAGAGTAAGGTGCACCTTTCATACCTTGTTGATATGACCTAGGGCCTTGAGGCCTTCTCTAGTTCATGAAACAGAGTTGCTATGGCCCCACTTCCCCACCTTGATATACAATTTTAAGTCTAGGTAAGGAGGGAAACTTGTCTGTGGCATGATTCTCCTCACAGACTAAGAAAACCTCTATGACACTCAGTGGACATTCATTTCTAGGGTGCTTTCTGGTACATCTAGGTAAAAATATAAACAAAGCTCTTTCTTCTTCCTCTTGCTTCCTTTTGGCTTGAATTGTGTCTATTTGCAAAGAAAAGGTGTGAAAAATGTCACTCTTGAAGTCCTCCAACATCTTTCCAATCTCATGTTTGATGGAAATACCAAATTTTAGTAACAAAAATTCATTTGTGAGTACCCTTCTTGGCTCCCAGTTTCTATAAATAAGAATGCCAAAATAGGTGGTCTCAATATGTTCGAAGAAAACTTGGTGGTAGTAGCTAAGTCCCTTATTCCTAAAGGAGTTATAAGTTAGTGTTGAGGGTGAAGGAGGGTTGGCAGGGTTTGAAGAAGAGGAAGGGGTATTGGATGTACTTTTGCCATCTCTGCCTTTCTTCCTAACTTCCCTAGAATGGTTCCTGAAGACAATTTTGATTATTTCATAAGGCAGTTAGTAGATATCTCCTCCTGATAACATATTTAAGGTTTCTATCACCTCCTCTATGATCCCTCAAAGAAGTACTAGTTTAAGTGATCTAGGATCAAGTATACACTTAGCTCTCTTATATTTTAACTGAAACCTCTCTTCATAGTCTTATAGGGATTCATTAGGCCCTAGAGTCATCCTGAATATCTCATCTTAGTTTCCTTGGACCTACAGTAGTCTTTGTACTTGTTGTTGAAGGCCTCTTTGATCTGTGCCGAGGTAGTGATGCTATTCCTAGGTAACCCCATGAACCGACACAATACTTTATGCTTAAGGGTGGATGGGAATAGCTTCAGTTTCTGATCATCTGAGGCATAGTCATAGGTCCTACAAACAACAAAAAATTCAAACATGAATGTGTCAAGATCTTTTGAGGTAAGTACATGAAAGTGTGGAAGACCTAATGGGCTAATGTTTTTCATCTTAGTTTCCCCATCTGCCTCTCTAATGGGAAAGGATTCCTGGGTTTCAGTGTCAGCCATGGTTGAGATAGGTGAAGTAGGTTCCTCGGTTGAAAAAAGATCTTCTTCTTCCCCAATAGCTTCTTCAAATTTTTTAGAACGCTCAATTATGGTGTGTTCAACTTCACAACCACTGAACAAGAGTGAAGGGTGACTATGTGGTGATATGGGGGATTTAGGTAAAATTTCTCCTTGAGTATCCCTACTCCTACGAGGCATGAAAATCGAATTTTTTTATTTTATTTTTTCAATATTTCCGAAACAACATGAAAAAGGAAAGCAGAAAATAATGCTAAAACAAAATCAAAGCATCTAATACACACCTCCCTGACAACAATGCCAAAAATTGGTGAGCGCTATTATTGCACCAAGAATGCTGCAACTCCCAGAAGCTACCCTACTTTACTTTATCAACCCGAGGTTCGTACAAACTTGGAGGTGATAGTTCTATATACACAAAAGATACATTCTAATCATGTCATCCTCTTCGGAGCTTTACGAAAGGGTGCTACTCTAGGGTTTCTAGTTGAAGTTTGTCACACATCTGAAATTAGTCCTAGGGATACAAATGATTCAAATCCATGGAACTAACAGCAAGTAAAGAACTATAATACAATAAACAAGTACATCTAACTATTCTGCAATGAAATAAATCTACTTATTAGACTATGATAAGAATTGAAAAGTAACCTAGGCATTTTTCATGAAGTACATTGCTGAATTGAAAATGCATAAAGGAAACTAATCTAATCACACTTTGTTGGGCCGAATGGCTAAAAACACTCTACTTACCCTATGATCTATCTATCATGCTTTTATTCATGTAACCATTCATGACCTAACTATGCTTCAAAATGTGTTGTTTTGAAACTAGGAGAAAAAAGTGCTAAGGTGGCTCATGGAAGGCTTCAACACATGGGGGCAAGGATGGAAGTGTATGAGTGATTTTGGCAGGTTTAGACGATGGTGATGGTGGTTTTCTGGCTTAAGGAGGGGCCCACGGGTGTTATTTCAAGTGTTGCTAGAGGTTTCCTGTAGTGCTATAGGAAAGTCCTGAATTGCTACAGGAAATAGTTTGAGGGCAATCCAAGGCCAAAAATAGGCCGAAAAAGGGTAGGAAAGGTGGTGTGAAGGTGGGTTAGGATCAGTGGAAGGCAGCCCACCCCTTTTCCAAGATACAAACCTCTTGGGAGGTTTTTCCTACACTAGGGTTTGCTCATAGTGTAGGAATCAAAAATCTGCAGGGCTGATGGTGATTCTGATGAATAGAGGGATGATGGAAGATGAGAGATGAAGTTGGCGGTGTTGCTGTGCTACCTGTACCTACAAGAAAAATACCTATTTATGCAATAAAAATGAACAAATTCATGATAAATAAAATGGAAAAGATTTCTTGAATTTGTAAATAAAATCTACTATAATCTACAAACAGATATCTACCACAACATTCTGATCATATCCATGGAATCACAAGAAATAATCTCATTCATTCCAAGAAATCATAAACTAAGAAGAATTTTTGGTCTGTGGGGAAGGCCTACCCTCCTTAAGCTCTATTGACATAGATGAGAGGGGGAGGCTTGAATCACAAATTTATGAAGTTATCACCTATTATACCACTCATGTAAGCAGACTAAATCTACAACAAAATAAAAATGGAAGAAAACTAAAAAAAGTAAATGAAAATACAAACAAAATAGCTAATTATTCATAAGAAAAACTTGCTAAATGACATGAAAGTAAAGAATTATTACACAAGAGAGGCTGAGGCACATGGATTGAGCCCTAACCCACAAGCCTAGCTTTCTAAAACTAGATCAGTAAGGCAAAGTCTGAATACTCATTTCATTTCAAAACATAGTCTCATTACATCAATGTAAAAGTATTGAAAAAATGATTACAAAAGCAAAGAGCCTAATGGATTTCTCCAAATTTTGAATCCTAATGAGCTCTTGCTCAGCTCTATTTAACCTAAAGGGTAGCTGAGATTCCCTCCCTTGGCTACCTTAAGGAGTTAAGGAGGGTGGAAAACCCCCTAGAATATCTCCTTGCTGTCTACTCCAAGTCTTTATGACAAAATATCCACAAAAATGCCATATCTTCATGATTTTCGTGCATTTAACTTATGTTAGGTGCTCGAAGTATGTTAAGCCTCAATCACCACCTACACTAGCATCATAAGACCATAATATAATTAAAATGCAAGAAAAATAGACTTAATAAGGAAACAAGGTGACCATTAACCCCTCAAAATGTACCTAATGATGGAGCTCATCAAATTCATCCAATCTATAAACATACCATGTTAGATAAACCAATAGATGAAATAATCAAACTCATACCTCAATGTATCTTAGGGGAGGCTATCACATCTGTATGCCCAAGATACAAAATTTTATGAAAATCTACTCTTACTCTGAAGTCTAGTATTGAAACCTTACTCTGATGATGTGCATCTCCTACTCTATCTCAACCAACAAATCAACATCATACATGATAACATAAAATATGAAACCGAATATATACATGAAAAAAATAGACACTATCACACATGCACACGACTGACATGCATGCATAGCAATCACATTACACCGATCTAGTCCAAGTATTTAACCATGCTCTAATACCACCCTGTAATGCCTCCTCCCATATCTATGTACTTTAACCAGCCTCCCTGGGGTAAACATGAGATGAGGGCTACTATGACATGAATCAACCTTCTAAATAATCTTAAGGAAATGGAGTAGACAAAACAAGACCTTATTGACTTCCCTAAGGTGCTACAAGACCCCCCAAGAGCTAGAACATCCTTCTAGGTGCCCAAACCTTGAGTTAAATTGATTTTTCACTGATCTGAACTCCTAATCACATGCACAAGCCTACATCCATACGATTTAAATCCTCCAATCGTATGCATAAAAACACAAGGGTGCGACTGTAGTCTTTTTAAACTTTTTCTGTGCCTCAGACCGCGAAATTCATGCCACCTTTTCAGGGCTAGACTCCACATTACTACCCAAAAATTGACAAAACTTTCTAGAATGATAAATTACACAAGGTAAAATCCTCTAACACAAAACTTAATCAAGGACTTGACCTAAAAAATCCTAACCATGACAGTCATTCCGTTAAACACATAGTAAACATAAAATCTATAGGGCATGAATGCATATATGGACAAAGAGATCTAAAACTTATCTAAGAATATCAAGAAGGTCTAATGGCCTCTTAGAATAGCTACATTAACATATATTAGGTCATGCATTCATTGACCATTTATTTACAAGTAAAAACATGATAAGAGCCACAAGTTGAATCTGTCATAAAACCATGCTTATAACTAGATAAATAACAGTGACAACACAACCATTAAATCCACATAATAAAAAGTATAATTACTCATGAATTACAATGGAAAAGAGATATTATTGAACATATGCAAAAACCAACCAAATCAAGGACTTCCACATACCACCCAACCATAGATTATGTTTAACCAAATATTTCTTTCAGCCAATCACCCCCATGCCATATTCTAAGCATGAATGTGGGATCCCATGGGATAAACCAATACATATAAAACCAAGGGAATCCAGAGGTTAAACCACCTCCACTCTCACAATACCATGATCTCACCTAAATCGGTCTGAGATCACAAAAAAAAACCGAGCTTGTATGCCTCAGAATTCCTTTAACATCACTTGAGGAATTTTATTATCTCCACCCACTTGTTGAGGGCTTCCTGGAGAAAAAAATCCCCACTCCAAACCCTTGGGATTTTCCTAAGACCACCTCACCTATATCCAAAAACCTTTCAGAAATTCAACCCTCAACCAAGAAATAAATTTTTCACACTATGGCTCTCCAGAAATGGAAAGGCAAGGCTAAAACCACTTTCAAACTAGGAAAAACCCATGCCAATGACAAAAAATGCACCAAAAACACACATGCATCTACCATATATACCAAAACCATCTAGGAAATCATACACGCATTTTGTTACCTACAAGTATTCCTGCTGAAGACACTTGATCCAACATTTCCTTGCTATATCCTTGCTTTCCTTATCCTTCCTTTGCTTCCCTTTTCTTTCCTTTGCCTTATTTCTTCCTTTCTTCTCTTGACGCTCTCCTCCTCTCTGAAACCAATTCCAAAACTAAACTAACAAAATTCTAAACCAACAAAATATGTGAACTGATCCTTTGAATATTTTTTATTATTGATGCCTCTAATTTCCTCATTTTTCCTCTATTTTCCTTCAATTTGATCCTCACGTGCAACCTGTGACCTTTCACCTTCCTTTTCTCCTAATTTCATTTATTTTCATAAATACAATGCTAAATAATGCATCTTTTCCTTTTCCAACGCCTTTGTCAATGCCATTTCCAATTTCCCTTAGCCATAATAAACAAATGAAAACCCACACTATGATGTTTTACCCAACATTCATCTTGGAATATGTGTCCCATGACCTTGGTCTTAGTTTTTCCTTTATTAACTTTATTATATAAAATTTTAACCCATGCTTATTACAATGGGTCATAGGAGAAGTAATTTTGGGTAGTGTGAGAGAATTGGAATCCTAGTTAAATAATTTACCACTAGAGGAAGAGGGTCTGTGCCAGAAATTTGATCATTTTGTGAGTCTCCCCCAACAAAGAGGCACAAGTAAAGGAAGAGGAGATTGCTAGCGGAAACTATACCCAATGAAGGGAATTTTGTCTGAGTGGATGTTGGGTCTTAGAGGGAGGAATAAAAGGATGAGAGAACATGAAAACCTTGATTTATGTAGTTTCTTTCAAGCATTTAGAGATACCTGGCCTAGTGGCAAGGTTACCTGATGTTGGTACTTTCACTAAAAATTAAAGCGGTGGAGGGAACCCCAAACATTGATCCCTCAAGAAATTGTTATAATCATATAAGCCAAATGTTTTTTTTTTTGCAAGAAATGATGTGTATGAGGGAAAAATTAGTTGATTATATTTCTTCATTTTTAGTTAGTTCAGATTTTAGTACAATGGACTATAGAGGTCTCTTAAGAGGTATTTTTGATTTTTTGAAGTCCCAAGATACATGAAATATCCACTTCTAGCTAACCATTAGGAATTGTGTTAGAAGGCCTCACTATGTTAGATCAAGTTCATTTCAAGATGTTGAATTATTATGGTCCTTACCATAATTATCATTTTTTTGGGAACATGCCAAAGGATAGGTTTGTAGTCATATTCTCTATGTATTTTGGGAGGATACTTGATCTTTCTCATTTCAGACTAGGAATATTGGGGAGTTCATTCCATATCATATCCACTGGCCCAATATTTTATTACATTATTGGAAGAATTAGGGCCGATACATTGAAATAATGTCGATACGCCCAATGTGGTACAATAAGAGAGTGGGATCTTATGGAATCACAAAAAGGATGGATCATTTTATGGTGGTTGAAAACTTACTGGAAACAATGAGGAACTACAAAAGATAAATAGGTGAAATTTCCAAAGAACATTCGGATCATGCCACCATTATCCTACTACTAGGGAAGAATTTAAAAAAGAAAAAGGCATCGTAAAAGTTCAACTCTTACTAGACTAAATAAAGTTCTTTCTACAATTTGGTTAAAGCTTGTTGGGTGTCTTTTGATGATTCAAGTGTAGAATCTGCAATATAACACTTCATTTTTAACCTAAAGAAGCTGAAAATAGAGGTCAAGTATGGGATGAGGCTCATCAGGAAAGAGAAAAGAAGGATATCAAGAAGCTAGAGGTTGGAATTGCCTAATTGTATAAAACATGACCAGCTTGAATACTTTTAGAGGAGGAACTATAAAAAGTTCGAGCTATGGAAGGTAAGAAAAAATCACTAATGGATGAGGAGGAAACAATTTGGTGACTATGTATCTGAGATATTTGGCTTGAATAGGGGGACGATAATACTAAAATTGTCCATAAGTTCACGAAGCACCAAAGGGTAATCGAAAGCATAATGGGATATGATTGGGGAAGATGGCTATCTCATTTCTTCACATGCAGGTTTGAGTAATTTGGCTCTCATTTTCTTCCAAAATTTATTTAAGGAGCTAGAGGTTCCTAGGATTGAAGCACAGTTGAAGCTCATTATACTTTTTCCTAGAATGTTTGATAATGACTTCACTAAGGTTTTGAAGAAGCCAATTACACAGAAGGAAGTGTTTCCAGTTCTTAAAAATACAAGAAATAAAAGAGCTCGAGATCTGATCGATGGCCAATCAAATTTTATTTAGAGCTCTTCAACCTCTTACCTTAGGATCTAGTCAGTATCATTGAAGAGGTTATGTGGGAGGAAGAATACCAGGGGCACTCAATGCCACTTTCATAGCATTAATTTGAAGAAGACCGATCCACAATATTTCACAGAGTTTTGACCTATTTCTTTATGTAATTTAATATACAACTTGAACTCAAAAATCCTATTTGATTTTTTTAAGAAATAGTTGTCAAAAGGTATTTCTAAAGAATAGTTTGGATTCTTGACAAATAGACATATCCTTGATGCTATTGGATTAGCACAAGAAGGACTACATAGTATGAAAGTCAAGAGGCTCCCAGGGTTAGTGTTGAAATTAGATCTGGGTAAAGCCTATGATAAATTTAAATGGGTCTTCCTGAGACTAGTTTTAATACAAATTGGTTTGTCTCTAGATATTACTGATTGGATAGTGGGATTTGAAAAACTTTGCAGTTCTGGTCAATGGCATACCAACTCAGTTTTTTAAAGCTTCTAGAGGAATTTGATAAGGATGTCCACTTTCACCTTTTATGTTCCTATCGGTGGAAAAAGGCTTTAGTATTCTTCTAAGACATGCAACAAGGGCAGGGAGAGTCAAAGGTATACAAGTATCCATAGTGGTAAAACTCATACAACTGTTATTTGTTGATGGCATCCTATTATTTGGACATGGATTAATTGATGAACAAAAAAATATTTTGAATATAATTGAATTGTATTGTGAAGCTACATGCATGAAAGTTAGTCCTTCCAAGTCAATTATGCTAAGTAATGGAGTTCCTGGAAGTCTAATGTTAAATTTAAAACCTTATTTTTTTTTATTTTTTATTTTTATTTTTATTTTTATTTTTTTCTGTCCATTTTTTCCATTATATGAGGGAATAAAATATCTTGGTTATCATTTAAATGACAAAAATTACCAATTTTCTAATTGGCCTTGGATGGTAAGGAAAGTGGAATGCCGAATCAATCACTAATGCAACTGATGGCTCTATCTGGGATGTTGAATGATCATGGTAAAATAATTTTTTGAAGAAATCCTAGTCTAATGGTTGGACCTGTCTAGTGTACCAAGGAGAATTCTAAATAGAATTAGAAGTGTATGTTTCCATTTTCTTTGGAAAGGAAAAATAAAAAAAGAGATGCATTTAGCAAGCTTGAAACATATTTCCAAGCCATAAAAATTGGGAGGATGGGGGATCAAAAAAATTTTCATTTTTACAAAGGTACTAAGTGCCAAAAGTGTTTGGAGGAGTATGTTTGATGCTGGCTTATGGGGAAGTCTAATGTAAGACAAGTATTGAAAGAATAAAAAAATCGAAGAATGGGTTAGATCAAAGATGAATTCATGGTAGGTAGGGTCAAATATCTAGAAATCATTGGTGTCAGCATTTGGCATAATTAAGAAAAGGTCTCGTTCGACAGGTAGTATATGGAAGAAAAATAGGTTTAAGAAAGGATCTAGATATGAGGTGATGACCCCAAAATAATCTCCATGAATGCAGGCTGGTGATGGCAAAACTAGATTATGAAGCGATGGTGACATAATAAGTAGAGTCAAAACCTTTTTAGTGGTATAAAGTTGTTTGGAAGTGGCATTGTCCTTTAATGATACACATATTTATATGGATGAAACTAAATAAAAATATCCTCATGTAGGATAATGTTCAGAGGAAAGGTTGGGAAGGGCCTATAAGATGCCACCTCTAATGTGATAATCAAGATTCAGTGACACACTTGTTTGTGGATCATGTTTTTTTGCAGGTAATTTGGAAAACAATTTTGTTTAAGAAGGCCTAGGTGGAGATATGGTCCTCAGGGGAATACCTCACAGAGTGAAAAAAAACCCTAGCCTTCTTGGATTGGTCCTTTGACATATATGGTTACACTAGAATTGAACCATCTTTTATAGTCATATCCCAAATACATGATAGGCGGTGCAAAAAAAAAGAAACAATGAAGAAATTCAACATAGATGGTTTAAAGAATAAGAATAAAATAATTCCAATTGGACCTGAGATAGATACTTCGAAGGCTTGAGCCTTCTTTAATGAAGCCAAAATTCATGTCAAGGCTATATGCGGAGCGAGTGCTACATTTTACCTGAACAACCATCACAATTTACTTCTTAGTCTGAGACTTGTAGGTTTTAACCATGTTCAGAAATTACCTGCAAATGAATTCTTAAAACATAAAATACACAATGACGAGAATATAAAACAAATACATAGAGATTTTCCCCTATATCCAAAAACATGACTACCAGATTGATTTTTCATTAGATTCCTTTCAATGTTACAATATATATATATATATATATATATATATATATATATATATATATATATATATATATATATATATATATATATATATACATATCTATCTATATATATATATATATATATATATATATATATATATATATATATATATATGTGCTGAAACATTCATAAACCCCAATCCATTAACTTTGGATTAGAACATAACCGTAGTTCCCTTGAACGGATCTACAAAATACCATGGGGATAAAACCATCATGCCCAAAACCATGTTTAAAACCCATGCACAAAACCATAGGTAGGGGTGCCCACCTATTATAGGGTCCAATGTTTTTTTCCCTAGGCGTTGTCCCGAGCCCCGACGCCCTCCCTATTGTGCCCAACGCAATGAACAGGGGGCCCCGTTTCTGCGCCCGACGCAACAAGTAGGGGGGCTATCATCCCCCTACATGCGACTAGCCGTGGAAATAACATAACACACACCCAACAAGACTAGCGCCTAGAACTAATAATAAAGAAAAATTAATTTGGCTTTAGCTCGTCCTTGACTTTGCAAAGTCTAGGAAAGTGAAGTGCTTAAAAAATTTGGTGATTTTCGAGTGGTTATTGATTGGTTCTTAGGGACTAACACATTACACAACTTGCCCCTAAATCCTTGGTAACAAATATTCACCAATTAGAGGAATTTTTTGAGGAGTTGGAGATATCACATATCCAGAGGGAACACAACGTTGAAGCATTACTCTAGTTTGTAATATATTTAATGATTACAAAAAGAAGTCGTTGATGTCCTTTGGGTGAATGGAAAACACATTTTGTGAAACAAAGGTGTTGTAATCATTGGGACCTTGCCTATTTTTATGGTTGAATTTTTTATTTTTTGGATTGGTAGAATGCCATAATTCTTGATAAACACATTCGAAAGGTTGTAATTAAACAATAATTTGTATATTTAATTTCAATGAAGTAAAAAATGTGTTATTTTTTTGATAGAGAAAAAAAAACATGTCATTTTGATTATCATTCATTTTTAAACAAAATACTAAAATATTAAACATTAATTATGATTCACCGAGTGTTGTGGTATGTTATACAAGATCATGTAAATGATTTGAGGTATCACGAAAGGATATTTAATAATAACCAATATAGCTAGTATCTATTTATTTCAACACTTCCATTTTATCAAAATATTGATACGTAAAATTTTGATATTTAATAATCAACAACAATGATGTTGCAAGGTATTAATATATTATTTTTCTAACCAGCTAGTTAGGGTTGTATCAAATACCAATCATTGTTGTTGATTTTTGTCGAAACATATGTTCACTTGCATTATTCTTTGTTGAAAATGTAACAAGTAATTTAAGGTTAACTAATTGGAAAGCTAAGTAATTATTATTGACTCAAGTTAGAGTGTATTTTTCCAAGTTCTTATTAACAATTTCCTTCCTCATCAAACTTACTTTACCGTATTATCTTCAATTGGTACTAAGAATTTAAATAATTTAGATATAAATGATGATTTTTTCCTTTTTTAAATATAGGAAAAGTAATTGTATATCTAGCACAATCATATTAATAAATGTGGAACGTTATAGATGTCAACTTAATATATGCTATATTATAAACTTAATATGCTAAATTAATATATTAATATATCAAATCTAAGTTTAATATAAAAAACTCTAAGATTATAAAGTCAAGAAATCATAAACCCAATGGATTATTAATATTATAAACTCAAATAAATAAGAAATCAATGAGATTATTATTATAAACCCAAAGAGCCCCAATGGATTATTAATATTATAAACTCAAAGAAATAAGAAATCAATGAGATTAATATTATAAACCCAAAGAATTAAGAAACCAATAGGGTTAATATTATAATCCCAAAAGATCAATAAACCAAGGAATTAATAAACTCAAAGAATAAATATTGAAAATCCAAAGAAATAATAATAAAACAAAGGAATTAATGTTAAAAACTCAAAAAAATTATTAATATTACAACCCTAAAAAATCAATAAACCCAACACATTAATATTTAAAACCTCTAGATTAATTTTAAAAACCCAAGAGATTATTAATTTTACAAATTTTACAAACCCAGCATAAAAATTCTTGAGGTTTAATATTATTGGCTTGGGTTTACAATGAACTCTAGAAATTTAAATATAAATGATGAGTTTTTCCTCTAATTATAAAAAGAGTAATTTTATAACAATACTTTAATGCCTTGTTTCGACTTTACAATTAATATTTTGAAACCCTGTGAGATTACGTTGATTTACATCATTAATAATAGTATATAATAATAATATATATATTTTTAAATAAATAAACAAAATTTAATTGAGTTAATGAGTGACTATTACAATGCTTAATTTGAATAATATGATCAAACCTTTGACTTTAATTGCATCAATGACAAATTGAACTTATTTTTGTCATCAATTCTTTTGAACTTGTTAAAGGTAATATTGAACTTTCTTCGGCAATCCTTCATCTACTAATTTCTCGCGACTTTAATTGCATTAATGACAAATTGAACTTATTTTTGCCATCAATTCTCTTGAACTTGTTAAAGGTAATATTGAACTTTTTTCTGCAATCCTTCATCTACTAATTTCTCACCATGTTGTTCGCCGATTAATAATTAAGAGGGGTCTTTTTTATATCTTTCTCACCCAATTGTTCCTCCATTAATGACTAAGAGGGTGTTTTTGCTATCATCTCCCCCAGCAATATTTGATATTGGATAGGAAGTAACTATTTTTTCCTAATGAAAAAAAATTAATTTAATATTGAGATAGAATTTAAAGTACAATCCAAAAGCTCCTTCAACGTGAAAATAAAGAGAAACCCTTACAAAGGTCTTCGTAAATACAATATAAGAAATCCATAGCTCTGTACATCACTATATCCACTTAAAAGTGTAAAAGTAGTCGCTTCTCATAACATATAAATGCATACACAACATCGAATTTATATGGAATACTTAGGTAAAAAATATGGCTCAATTTCACAACCATAATATTTGATGGTAGTAGTCTCTTTAAAAATCAACCAATCCCTAGTTTGGGTATCCAAAGTTAATTGAAGGACTCAGTGAAACTTTTCATAAATCCTACGAGGAACTTGTTTCATTAATAAATCATAAAGATTGAATAAGGAAAGCTTATCACATGCGAAAAAATTTCCCTTATTAGGATAAAGGATGATTTTCCATTTGGTTACAATGAACAATTATCCCTTTTCTTTTTTCTTATTTAAGTTTGAACCTCTTTTTTCAAATAAATTGGCATGATAATAAAGAATCGCATGTACCAAATAAAACTAGGGAAAAAACATTTTGATGTTTTTAAAGGTAGCCATTCAACAATGTATGGCTTCAGCTAAAAAATGAGCCAAGTTGGTTATATGGGAACCAAGATGTTACACATCAATGCAAATGATGCAAAATCTGGATATTTTTCCATTTGAATAACTGTTGTCATAAATCCCCATGAAAGATGGAATAAATATCTCTCCATGAAGTATAATAATCCTAGATTACATACCTAAAAAATCCTAATTTTGGAGCTCATTGTAGGTACTCGGATCACAACTTGCGATGTTTCACATTTTATAGTAAACGAGCAACGATGCCATCACAAGTTGCCTTCATTAAAAGTGCGACGATCTTCTTACATGGGTAAAATAAAAAAAGTAAAGAAGCTTCTATTCTAGAAGCCTTGAGAATGGTATCTAGTCCAAATTTCTTCGTATCTTGGATCTCATTCTTACCATCTTGGATCTAATCCCCTCCATTACGGATCTCACCCCTTCCTAAGTGGATCTCAACTTCCACTATTTTCCTATAGGTACAAAGGACTTAAAAAAGAATGGGTTGCCATTTTTGAATCTTGAACTATACTTCCAGGTTATCCAACTATCCATTGGAGAATTTTTTATTGTTGAAATTGGCAACAAGAAGAGGCTTCTAATTTAATTTTCCCTTAATTAAATTAGAAGGAAATTGTAATTCCACATCACATGACAACTTGTATGAGTTAACTGAGTTAGGAAGACTTAGTTAGCTCATTATATTTGAGTTGGGGGTCAAATTGGAGGCATGTAGATTTCTCTCTAAGTTTCAGGGGGTCCAATTACAGTTTATTTTGAGTTGTAATTATTTAACTTAATTATTTGAGTTAAAATCAGTTTAACTGGTTCTAACTGATGGAGGAGTTAGTGAGAGGTCCAATGAATTAAATATGATTTAATTCACATGCAGTAATCAATTAGATAATTGATAATTCACTATAAATTGATGTTGAGATTGGAGTTAAAGGGAAGTATACTATGAGTTGTAAAATTATAAAATTGTACAGGTCATGCAAGAGGTTAGCAGAATGCCTTGGATGTATTGTGCAATCAATTATTGGGAATTTCCTAATTAATAGGGGCTAAATTTCCCTAGGGATTGTGCAAGCAAAGCTGAGCATCCAGAGGAAAGAAATTGGTCAAGTATTGGACCAAAATTGCTTGGATCAAAGTGAGACAGTCAGATACAGTGTAGATAGCTCTCAAGCGTGAGAGAAGCATTATATTGTTTCATATTCTTGTCTAAATGAAATATACAGATAACGAGTTTTTTTTCTGAGGATTTCCCAAGATAAATATTTGTGTTGTGCGATTGAAACTCTTTCTCTTTCTTGTTCATGTGTGATCATAATTGGTTTTTGCAATTTGTAGAATAGATTTAAGTATTTTTTTTTACCATATTACAAGATTAGTTGAATTTATGTGGATTTTCTACATGGTATCAGAGCAAGAATCACTATAGAAGAGAAGAATATGATTGTTTTTGAACTAGTGAATCGAATTTTCATATTTATTTTTCAGGACCAACAATAGATCAAGATATCTTTTTGTAGAATGAGACACGAATATGCCCTTGAGGGTAGTTAAAATTACATAGTTTGGAAGGAAAGGATGGAGGAAGTGTTGGAGGAAAACGAGTTGAAGGAATTCATAGACAGTGATATTCCTAGGCCCACAACAGTAGATGCTTAAAATATTGATGCATGGAAGAATAATGTAGTAAACGCGAGAAAGATTTTGTTAGAAGGAGTTACAGATCATATTGTCTCAAACCTCCATGTAAAGGACAAGCCATATGCTACGTGGAAGGCCTTAAAAAATTTGTTTCAGAACAACAACGACCACAGGAATTTGGTGTTGAAGGACAAGCTCAAGAAAATCAAGATCGAGAACGGTGACACGATACCAAAATACTTGAATAAGTTCACTCAATTTCGAGATGAGCTTGGAAGTCTTGGTGTGACAGTTTCCGAGGATGATCTAGTGAGACTAACACTTCTAGACCTTCCTATGAGCTTGTAAAACTACCAGGATTCAGTGAATGGGAGGGAGAAGCTACCAGAGTGGGAACGATTGTGGTCCGAATTGGTGCAATAAGAGATTCAAAAAAATAGCAACGATGGATCCTCATCAAAGATTGAAGATGAGGAGAATTGTGCCTTGGATGGAAAGGAGAAGAAAGGGAAAGAGAAGGCATCCCATTCCATATTAGATTTTGGTAAGCCAGATAAGAAGAAAGACTTGTCGAAGATAAAATAATTTCATTGTCATGAGCTTGGACACTATTCTACAAAGTGTCTGCACAAGAATACTGACAAGAATACCTCAAGAGGAGCGGCAGGTGAAGCACTTGCTTCATAGTTCGAGTTGGATTTAACTCTCATCGCATGCATGGTGTCATCGGTGATGGGTTTTATGTGGTACTTAGACAATGGAGCTTCATTCCATATGACTAGAAACGAATAATTCTTTAGTAACTTGGAGGAGAAGGATCTCTAGATGCACATCGAGATGGGAGATGATGCAAGGTATAGCGCAATCGACATAGGTACAATTACCTTTCAGAGGGACTTTGGTACTCCTCTCACATTAAGAGATGTTATGTATGTTCCTGGTTTAAAGAAGAATTTAGTTTCAATTTCTATGTTGGAAGACCATGGCTATGATGTAATATTTAGTAAAGGAAAAGTGTTCCTTCATCACAAAGCCATGGGACATGTGAAGAAGATTGGGGTTCAAGTAAATAACCTCTATCCATGGGACATGTGAAGAAGATTGGGGTTCAAGTAAATAACCTCTATAAATTGGATGTAGAATACTGTGCTGCCTTGAGCACGAAAGCAGAGAAGGTGTAGATCTGAGACATTGGTGAGACATGGAATAGAATATTGGGCCATCTACACCGTGGCACTTTGAATATGATGCAAAAAATTTCTACAAGACTTCCAAAGGGCGAACTTGAGAAGCTAGATACATGCAAAGGGTGTACATTGGGGAAATAAACCAAAGCCACCTTTCATGATAAGAAAATACAAGCAAAGCCGATCCTTGAAATATTTCACTCAGATGTATGTGGACCGTTCTCGATAGCCTCCACATCAAAACATAGGTATTATGTGATTTTTGTAGATGTTTTTTCACGGAAGTGTTGGATATTCTTCATGCAAAAGAAAGATCAGACGTTCTAAATTTTTTTTAGGTCAAATCACTTGTTGAGAAAGATACAGGGAAGAAGGTGAAGGTTCTCAGGAGCAACAATGGTGGAGAATATGTCTCGAATTAATTCAAGAAATGTTGTGCTTCAAAAGGAATTCGATGGGAATTGATAGCACCTCATAACCCATAGCATAATGGGGTTGTAGAAAGGAATAACAAAACTATTTTGGGAGCAATAAAAGTGATGTTTCATGATCAAGGCCTACCATTGCATCTCTGGGCTAAAGCAAACAACGCAACGATATTTGTGCGGAAAATAAGTTCGCGTTGGATACTTGGGATGAGTACACCAGAGGAAGCTTTATCAGTTCAGAAACTAGTTGTGGCACATTTTAAAATTTTTGGTTCATAAATTTATTGCCATGTAACCAAAGAAGCCAGGAAGAAGCTAGAGCCAAAAACCAAGTTGGGAATATTTGTAGGGTACATCGATACACCTCACAACTATCGGGTGTAATTTCCAGCATACAAGATGATAATGGTTATAAGATATGTAAAATTTGATGAAGAGAAGGCCATGCGAATTTTCCTTGGGAGGGAGCTTCAGTTGCATGCAGTTGAGGATCTCTTAGCTCCAAAAGAAGAACCTCAATATGTGGAGCATCCAAAAGCAGAGGAAAAAAGAGTGGAAGAACCCACTCATGCAAAGACATCCTGAGAAGGAAGAAAGCACACCAAAAAGGCTGACAAGTTGGTGCTTGATGTTAGAGAGAATGTGGGAGCACCCACATCACAACATAGAAAGAGAAGGTACCCATAGTGTTGTCCAGGTAAATCTCCTTTGTGGGCAGAGGTGATCCCTCTAGCCCTAGGGTGGGTCTAGCAACTACGAGAACATACTAACATCTACCTTCCTAGATTGTAAATGAAATTCAGAGCAAGTAAGATGACCTACCTCGTTCTAATGCTATGTTGTCATCTTCTGTCGAAGCTACTTGATCCGTCGCTCTTCTCCAGCTCGATACACGCTGCTACCAGCATTCGATTACCTATGTAGACAGTCAAGACAACACGACAAGAATAAAACTGTGACAAACATAAAACAATTACAACCTATCTAACTGATCAAGGAATGCTAGAAATCTCATTATAAATGTAAACAAGAGTGGAAGATAAACATCAGATGTATTTTATTATGATAAAGACAAGGGGAGTTTACAACCAAGCCTTGATGTTGAGGCTCTCCTTCGACAGGTCTGTATCCAAGCGCGTTTGCCACACCCTCATGAACAAAGGTCCAAGATCTCACTATGTTCTCAACACACACAAAGAATCACACTCTGCACTATTCTCCCGAAGCTATGATTGCTTCTTCTCTATGCTATCTTTTTCAGCTATCTCTTCAACTAGAATATGTTCAACCAACACATCAATGGAAGATGGATATATTTATAGAGGAGAGGAGGAGATTGGGATCCCTACAATAATGGAAGGGAGGCCTTATCGCTTGGGAGGTTTCCCCATAAGGTGGAAACAAGAGGCCAAAGGAGGAAGGTCATGGTTATTCAGTTGAACCACTCCCTATGACTCATCCATGAAGTTGTTGTGATCGAAAATTCGCCTCTATTTTTAAAAAAATTTCCAAAATAGGATTGGCATGGGCAACTCACTGAGATAGAGTGCCAACTGGTGCAGTCTTAGTGTTATTTTTCCTCATTGGCGCGAGGGCATAACATGCTACCAGAGCTAAGGAAAAAATAGGTGTTTTTAGTGGTCTGCTCAGGAAATGGTCAAGAGAGGGAATGTTGTCCTCATGGCAAGGGATGAAATTATGGTATTTTCAAGGCATGAAACTTATAATTAGTCATAGAAATGACCCTCTAATGTGTGATATGGGGATTGCAGGGATAGTGAAAAATTACTGTGTAACAGATGCCCCCTAAATTATAAAGTCTGAACATGAGTGAGGGGTGAAATGCTTTATAATTACGTGCAAGGAACCAGACACTGTTGTCTAGAGACCTATAAATCAAGCATAACTACATATACATAACTGAAATCTCTGATGAAACTACATGAATCCATGGTATAGTCGCAACTATCCATCAAGAAAAGGATCATGTGAATGGATCCTCGGCCTAGATGTAGCCATCTAAATGAAGGGATCATATGAAATAAATCCATGGTATGGGTGCAACCATCCATATAGAGATGATCAAAACAATATAACCCATGGTATGGTCACAACCATCCATATAAAGAATCATGTATGTAATCATGGATGACTCATCACTCCTTGCAACTTGGACTTTTGTGATCGAAGCCCAGGGTCTTACGCTCCAACACCACCCAATCAAAGTACAAATTCCAATATGTGAATAGATGTGTTGAAGTTGAACATGCTAGAAAATCACTTGATTATCGATCAATGATGTGAACCGTTAACAAGTGCGAGAGAAACCACCCATAATGTCAATGGCTCTCAAGGTACTACTAGTACAATCCACGGAATGTGAATAGTGAGATGAAGTCGAACAACCATGAAATCACCCAATAAAAGGCGAATGATGTGAACCTGTCATCGAATGCGAAGAATTTTCCATTAGGGCATGCAAGCTCTAAGGTACCAGAAATGAGTCTCTAGGTCAACTTCTCGGATAATGAGTTGAAGTCGAGAGGAAGTGATCCGTCGAAGGAGGGCCATAATGAATCCCACATCATCAACAAAAAACAGAGAAGGTAATATGAGTGTGAATCAAGACTGAAACAAAGGATCAGGGAATGTACAAACTACAGAAGGATTTTATCTTGAACATATCGGCGACACGACTCTGGAATTCGGCAGCATTTGACTAAAATAGGATTAGAGGTCATGTTGACAAAATTGGTAATCGAATGAGAGACAAAAAGATTTCCCAAAACCATGGAGGCAAAGACACAGAGTGAAGATATCCCAACTTGACATGAACTGCAGACAAGTGTCATGTTTAAGAGTGACATACTGCCAACACAACTGACGAATAACTTCCATTTTCCCCCACCATTTCTAGCGAGTACCTCTTTATTTTTACAGAAGCTTGAAGAGGATACCATATTCTTGTCATATAAGTTTTTCCTTTAGACAAATCCAACCTAGTACATTTTACGAGCCCTAGGAAGGAGGAACTCGAATAATTTCATAATGATGGAGTCCGATGTCATCATTTTTAACGAGTCTGACAAAGGAATAACTCGACATCTTTTCATGTTTATAGAGTTTGAAAAGAAGGCAAAAAAGAAAACTCCAACAAGGCCCTTTTCGTAAAATAGTCCCTCAGATCCGAAAAGGTAGAAAACTATGTCCAAGAGAACCTCTTAGTCATGATCGGCTAAGGTATTCCTTTTTCGTAAATAATCCATCCCAGCCCGAAAAAGGGGTAAACGCATACTGGGTAGATACCACTTTGCAACCATTTAATGAGTTCAAAACGACAAGAGTCTCGACAATCTTTTCAATTTTTAAGAGTCAGAAAAGAGTTGAAAGTTGACTCCTCTTGAAGGAACGAGTGGTATAAAGGGTAGCAAATGGTTCTGATAATGGTGGAACTTCTCAGAACAAGTAAAGGTTAAGAGGCTGTCTGGCAAGACCACTCATCACAACGGTTCCTCAGGAATGGGTAAAACAACCAAGTGAAGGCATATGATCGGCCAAGTAGATGGGGACGATGGAATGAGAAAACCAAGGCTCATTTGACAAAACAGGCTGATAAAATGGCAATCACGAGAGGTAAAATGGGAAATATTTCATTTTTACACAAGCTTGAAATCAGGAAACTCTGCTTGAAGTTGGTTTCATTTTTAAACAAGCTTGAAACAAATATAAACTATGCTTGAAACCGGTTTCATTTTTACACAAGCTTGAAACGGAAACAAACTATGCTTGAAAAAGTTTGCACACCCCTAGCATGGTGACTCAATTAGAGGTACATGCCCCCCAAGCTTCAATCCATATGAAAGGCAGATGGACTGAAGGTTCAAGTTATGAGATCAAGAGAAAGACTCGACTGGGATTTTACGAGATCTTATCAAAGACTCGAATTGAATAGGAAAGTGTTTCATTGTTTTAATGAGGTTGACATATTAAAAGAACTATCCTGATAAGATCTTGTTTCATTTTTTAAGGAGCTTGACACAAAAAAACAAACTCTGCTCTGACGACCTTGTTTCATTTTTTAAGGAGCTTGACACAAGAAAACAAACTCTGCTCCGATGAGCTTGTTTCATTTTTTAAGGAGCTTGACACAAGAAAACAAACTCTGCTCCGCTGAACTTTCATAATGATGAATAAGAAGTCATGGCTTCCTAGAGTTCCACATCGGATGGGAGAACAACATCTCGGAAATCAGGACCCAATGCCCCCAGCACCTGATGCACAACGACACTATCACTGAATGTGAGCACAAGACATGTAGCGACATAATTCACTTGCGGCGGGGAAGATACAACTGACGGATAAAGACTTGGAAGGGATGATGGTGGACCATATGTCGTGTTAGGACCAAAGAATGAAAGCTGATTAATGGTCACGATCTGACCTTTGTGTGGAAAACACATCACACGAAAAAGGGAAGAGACAAGAGCACCAATGACATAAGTATAGTCATGCCCCAAGAGTAAATTGAAATCCAAGGGGCTTGGAACAACCATCATGTCCATATGGATGGTTTTCCCTCCAAAATTAATAGGCAACTTCGGAAGGATCCCTAACGGTTGACTGGTTCCTCTGTTAAAAGCCAACAGATTTTGCGTAACAGGCATAAGCGGTGGAGAACCAAAAGCCTACCAAGTAGTGGAAGATAGAATACTAACAGACGCACCTTCATCTATAATGGTGTTGGGTACGACTAGGTCAAAGGTCTGTATTGTTATCTCAAAAGGCACATAAGACGAAAGGCAGTATCCTGCAAATCGAATCCAATCGAAGGAAGCTACCAAACTACTTGGAGGGGGTACCATCGGACTGAGATGGTTTTCCCTCGGTGTTACCAGAGCAAGAGGAGCATCTTCCTCGATCTCCATCTTAGGAGTAGGGGCAGAAAATTATTGAACTATAGGGACAGAAGAAAGTTTCTCCAAGTCCGAAGAATCAAGAAGAACATGCGAGGGATGAGATCCACTCTTGACAAGAAAGAACTGATGAACCATAGATGGGATCAAGTCGACTGATGCCACGTACAATGATTGGTTAGGAACAGATTCTTGAATTTGAATTTCCAAGGGAGCGGGATTGACCAAGAATGACTCTTGACCAATCATTGAATCAACTAGTGGAGGACTTGAAGAAAGCTTCTGGTAACCAGCCGGAAGGCAGGGTGGAGAAACAGTAGGGTTTTCCAACACTCTCTTGGCTTCATCCATGTACAGATAAAGGTGAATGGGATGATGCCCTTCACAAAACTTACAGGGATTGGTAACCTTACCCTGTTTCTTACGAGTCTTATTAGCACTAGTAGAGGATGCGTTACCAACATGACTTCCGGAAGTCAAAGTAAATGGTGGATGAATATCAGACCATACTTCAAGTACCTTGGGAATGCCAAGGAAATTTCGAAGAAGGTGGTCACCTTTGCACAATTTGCAAGGGAATTTGAATTTCTGTGGAAGGTTGAATGGTTTATCAATGGAAGGCTTCTTAGGAGCAACAACTGTAGCATTAGCCTTTCGCTTATCTAACTTCATCTTATTCTTCTTAGCCACTTGGTTACTAGAATCCAAACTTTCACTAGGTGAAGTAGGAGAAGAGGACGAAGAAATAGGTGAAGAAGGGGAGAGGTCCACTTTAGAATCGACATGAAGTTGTTCAGGTGGAGGAGATGGTTGTATGGTGGACGAAACACTTGAGGCCACAGAGGTTGAGAATAACCAAACAGGCAACTTGACAGTTAACCCAGGAAGGGACAATGTTTCCATATAAGGAGCACCAACATTCCTAAAAGCAGGAAAAGGACCAGGACTCCCTTCGGAGGGGATTCCTTGGTTAGTAAACTTCGGAAAGGTTGCCATCAGAAATAACGTTAAAACAAAATTCTAAGGAAACTAACTTTAACAAGGAATCTTTCGTGGACAGTTAATTTTAAGTCACTGAAACCAAACTCTATCGTTTCATCTTTTAAGAGTTGAGAAACATGCAAAAGGTGACTCTATCACTTTCAAGTTGAAATGAACATGAAAGGAAAAGTGCTCAATGATATTTTCAAATTTATGGAGTCAGTAAAGATCGAAAATAACTGCTCAGGTAGTCTAGGCAAAAGGGTGTACCAGGTTCCCGTGAACTGCCATATACACCTTGGTAATCAAATGAAAGAAGAATTTACCAAGGACTTGATGTACGTGTAGGTAGTCTCCCCGAATGCTATGTTCGGTGTATCATGGTTACAAGGTGGCAGATTCAGTTTCATATGGATAAAAGGATTTCAACCTAGAGGGGTCTCCCTTTATATACTCGACGGTACGGGGACCAAAAGTCCGTACTAGCGCTGTTTAAAGCTAGATGGCGAATGATAGCAACTAGGTTTAATGACGTCGGAACACGTCACTAGCCTAGACCTCTAAATGTTCTGTTAGGTGTCAATGTTGCCTTAGGTTAATTGAGTAAATTTCAAAGGTTGATATTGAATTAGGTTTCAATTTCAAGGCCCTACCACATGTCATCTGACAATCTCCTATATGCAGCTATATGAGAAAAGAAATCTTTCAATTCGATGAATGCTATCTAGTTAAGGGAAGAGCTTCAAACAATGATGCAACAAACAACAACACTGCAAATGAAATTTTTCCAAACTAGATGACCTTCACTATCAAAAAGTAATCTAAAACATTCAATGATGCGAATTATGCAATGTAATCTATGAAAAATCCTCTTTTTTGAAAACTATGCAATTGTAATGTATGCACAATTTCCTTTTTCTTTTGAAATGATAAGAATGCACTCAATGCATTTTTCGATGAAATTATAATCTACTTAATGCATGATTTTAATGAAAGAGAATGCATTCAATGCGCTTTTTAGCTTTCAATCATTAAACAATGTAATCTAAGTTCAATGATAAATCTCAAAAAATACTCTTCAATGCAACATGATCTAATGCATTTTAATGAAAATCAAGCTCTAAGACGAAAACTAAATGAACGCAAATTTTCTTAATGAAGGATGAATGCAAAAGAGATGTAAACAGACACTAAGAATGTAATTGTTGTTTTAAACACTTTATAATGAAATTCCTCAAAAGGCTACAAGACATATGAGGTCAAGCAAAAAAAGGAGTTCCAAAGCATGAGCTCAAAACAAGGCATTCATTCCCTTTTACATCAAGCAATCAAAGAAAGAAGACTTTTCAGTTGAACAATGAGCAATGTAATCTATGCTCAAAAGTGAAAAAGTAAAGGGGAGAACGTGTACATCAAACAGAGAAAATGACCGGAAGGGAAAGACACACTGGTGAAGGATTTAGGGAAAAAATCTCAATTTTTCATACACCCTGAAACTGGCATGACATTTGTGGGTGAAACTAGCGCTAACTGGCACGAATTTCTAATTGACAACTAGTGCCAATGGAAAATTGGCATAGGTTTCTAATTGACAACTAGCGCCAATCGGCGCGACTGTTAGCAAAATAAAAGCGCCAATGCTTGAACAAAAAAAAACAAAGAATTTCTGCCAACAAAGACCAGACTCACCACTTCAAGAAAAAACTAAAAGATCGTAATTGATGAAAATCATAGGAACAAAAAGGGAATTGGTCGTTCGACTAAATCTGTCGAATGACTAAGACCTTAAAGAGTGACAAACTCAAAGGAAACTCCCTAGTGGAGTCTCCAATTTGTTGTCCAGGTAAATCCCCTTTGCGGATTGAGGCGATCCCTCTAGCCCTAGGGTGCGTCTAGCAACTACAAGAACATACTAACATCTACCTTCCTAGATACTAAATGAAATTCAGAGCAAGGAAGATGACTGTTACACAGTAATTTTTCACTGTCCCTGCAATCCCTCGTCCCGCACATTGGAGGGCTTATTTCGTGACCTGTGAGCAGTGACATGACCTGAAACCACTTTCATGGCATCCCCCTTAACAAGGACAATCATTCCCCTGAAGACAATTTCCTGTGAAAATCCCTAAAAATAGCCCTTTTGGCATTGGCGCGACTAGCCAGTTCAGCCCTCATGCCAATGGGGAAATCCACCAAAGAGGGCGCGCCAACTAGCGCTCTATCCCAGTGTATTGCTCGTGCCAGGCTTAATAAGGATTGTTTTTTAAAAATAAATGGCGGAAGTTTGATTCCAACCAACTCCTGAATGAGTCTCTAAAATGAGTTGGGAGGTTTGGCTCCAGATCTCCATGTAGGGGAAGTAATTTTACACCTATCATGGAAGCTTCCTTGAGGATAGGGCCAATCCCACCATTATAGGGATCCCAAATCCCCTTCCACCATCTATATATGCATGTAATTTTCCCTTTTCAAGCTAGCCTTAATAGAGATGAATCAATTTTAAGGAGATTAGTGTCAGACAACCGAAGAGAGAGAGACTTTTCCTTTTCCCGACGAGCTTTGTCTAGACGTACTCCTCTATCGACCCACTGAAGGAAGATCGAGCGTCAGAGCTCAGGTTGCATCTTTCTTTGTTCTGATTAATAATAAGCAGCTTCAATTATGGTTCCACTCAGATGTTTATGTTTTATGTTATGAGTTTTATCTTCTTTGACTGATACATAATTGCATGTATTAGGTTTTACGCTTGTGTGTTTGTTGTTTTTTCTTGTACGTGCATGTGTTCGATCGCGTCGAGCGAGAGAGTTGTGATCTGCCAAAGCAAGGGACGGAAGTGCCATCTTCTCCACAAACGATGGCAGCGTAGGGCTTAAGGTAGGCCTCTTGTCACATCTTGGTCTTTTGCAATTAGGAACTTGCGTCTTAGCATGACTCTATTGTTGCTAGACCCGATATGGGCTAGTAGGGATCGCCTCTGTACGCAGAGGGGATTTACCTCTCCAACAAACTGGCGACATATGGTAGGGCCTTGAAACCGAGACATAATTGAAGATCAACCATAAAATTTATTAAATTTACCTTAAGACAACATTGAAGCATTAACGAAATATTTAGAGGTCTAGGCTAGTGATGTGTTCCAGCATCGTTAAACCTAGTAGCTGTCGTTCTCCTCCTGGCTCTAGACAACACTAGTACGGACTTGTGCTACCCGTATCGTCACGTATATAAAGGGATGCCCCACTAGGTTGCTATCCTTTATCCGTAGGAAGCCAATTTCGCCGCCTTATACCTGTGATACACTAGACACAACATTCGGGGAGATTTCCTGCACATACGTCAAGTCCTTGGTTGATTTCTCTTTCATTTTCAAACTAAGGTGTATATTGCAGTTCATGGATATCTAGTACACCCTTTGCCTAGATTACTAGAGTAGTCATTTTGATATTTTCTAAATCTTTAAACTTGAAAAGATCATCAAGCGCTTGTCCTTTCATGCTTGTTTCCAATTTGAAAGAGATAGAGTCACCTTTTTCCTGTTTCTCGACTCTTAAAATATGAAACGATAGAGTTTTTTTTCAATGTTTTAAAAATTCACTACCCACGAAATATTCCTGGTTAAACTTAGTTTCCTTAGGGTGTTGTTCTGAAGATCATTTCTGATGGCAACTTTTCCGGAGTTCACCAACCAAGGAATCCCCCTCGATGGGAATCCTGGTAATTTTCCTCCTTTTGGAAATTTTGGTGCTCCTTATATGGCAACGTTGTCCCTCCCTGGGTTAACTGTTGGGTTGCTTGTTTGGTTGTTTTCAACCTCTATGGTCATGAATGTCCCAGCCACTTTTCAATCATTTCCTCTGCCTTAACAACGTCATGTTGATTCCAAGGTGGACCTCTCCCCTTCTTCGCCTGTTTCTGCATCCTCCTCTTTTGCTTCACCTGGTGAAAGTCTGGATTCGAGTAACCAGGTGGCTAAGAAGAAGAAGAAGAAGAAAAGGAAGAATAAGTATGATAAGAGAGAGGCTAAGGCTGCAACTACTATTTTCGAAACATATCCTTTTGATAAACCTTCTGACCCTCCGCTGAAAGTCAAGTTCCCTTGCATGTTGTGCACAAGATACCATCTTCTTCGAGACTTCCCTAGCATTCCCAAGGTGCTCGAAGTATGTTCCAATGGTCATCTACCATTTCCTTTGGCTTCCGGGAGTCAGGTTGGGGGCACGCCTTCAGCTAGTGCTGGTAAGGCTCCTAAGAAGCGGGGTAAGCTCACCAATCCCCGTAAGTTGTGTGAAGGGCACCATGCCATTCACCTTTGTCCATATACAGATGAAGTCAAGCGAGTTTTGGGCAAATTGGCTGTCTTCGTGCCCTACCTTCCGGCTAGTTACAAACAACTTTCTTTGAGTCCTCCACCAGCTAATCCTATGATTGGTCAAGAGTCACCCTTGGTCGATCCCACTCCCTCGGAAATTCAAATTCATGAATCCGTTCCCGACCAACCATTGGTCGTGGGATCAATTGAACTGGCCCTGTCTGCGATGCACCAGGTATTTTCTGTTGAGAGTGGATCTCACATCCCTAAGGTTCTTCTTGTTTCTTCAGATTCCTTGGACTTGGAGAAAGATTCTCCCATTCCCATACCTCAAGAAGCTGCTCCCCTGCCTCCCATGATGGAGGTCCCGGAGGATACTCCTCCCGCCTTCGAGATGGAGGTCATGGAGGATGCTCCTTATTCTATCATAACACTAGGGGAAGACCATCCCGGTTCGATGGTAGCCCCTTCGAGTAGTTTGGTCGCTTCCTTTGACTAGAGTCAATTTTCAGGATACCGCCTTCCGTCTTATGTGCCTTTTGAGAACACAATACAGGCCTCTCATTTGGTCGTACCCAACACCATTGTAGATGAAGGCACATGTTGTAGAGGTAAATCCCCTCTGCGGACAGAGGCGATCCCTACTAGCCCAGATCGGGTCTAGCAACAATCATATCACGCTAAGGTGCAAGTTCCTAGTTACAATAGACCAACTTGCGATGAAGGCATACCTCAAGTCCAACGCTATTGTTTGTAGAGAAGATGATGTTCTCGTTCCCTTGCTCCAGCAGATCACAATCCTCTCGCTCACCATGATCGAACACCTGCACACACAAGAAACATGACAAACACAAGCGTAAAACCCGATAGATGCAATTATGTATCAGTCAGAGAAGACACAACTCATGATCATAATGAACAATACGAGTGGAACCATAACCAAAGTTGCTTATCGTTAATTCATACAAAGGAAAATACAACCTGGCTCTGACGTTGAACCTTCCTTCGGCGGGTCGTCAGCAGAATATGTCTCGGTAAAGCTTGTCGGGAATGGGGACAAGCCTCTCTCTTTGATCGTCAATCTCCTTGCTATTGATTTGGCTCTATGAGGACTATTGCAGCATTCTTTAAGCTATGAAGGCTCTTGGAGACTAGCTTGCAAAGGGAAATGGCAAGCTTATATAGATGGTGGAAGGTGAGTTGGGATCCCTACAATCATGGGATTGGACCTATCCTCAAGGAAGCTTCCATGAGAGGTGGAAAACTACTTCCTCTACATGGAGAATTGGAGCCAAACGTCCCAACTCGATTTAGATTCCAGTTAAGGAGTTTTTTGGAGTCAATATTCCACCATTTTTTTTTTTTTAAAACTCCTTATTAAGCCTGGTGTGGGTACAACACTAAGATAGTGCCAGTTGGCGCACCCTCTTTGGAGGATTTCCCCATTGGTGCGGGTATGACACTGAGAAGTCGTGCCAAGGATAAAAAGGATATTTTTATGGTTTTTCACAAGGAGTTGTCTTCAGAGGAATGAAAGTCCATGTCTAGGGGAATATCATGAAAGTGTTTTCAGATCATGTCACTGCTCAGAGGTCACGAAATAAGGCCTCCAATGTGTGGGACGAGGAATTGCAGGGACGGTGAAAAATTGCTGTGTAATAGATGCCCCCTAAAGCATGTGGCCCGAAAGAGAGAGAGGGGTGAAATGCTTTACGAGAACGTGTCCAACTGAAAACACTGCCGTCGGAAAACCTGCGTAGAGTGGTACAACTAATATCTCAAATACATGATATATGTGGTATGGGCGCAGCCATCCATAATAGAGTATACAATAATCCAAATCCAAGGTATGGGCGCAGCCATCCAATGAGGATCTATAAATAGACTCAGGTATGGTCACAGCCTGGATTCCAAACAGAAAAGTCCAGGGTCTTGCGCTCCATCTCAACCCGAAAAAAGCACAAGTTCAAGCATGCAAGTAAGTGAGCTGAAGTCGAACATGCGAGAACATCACCTGATTACTAGCCAATGATGAAAGCTATTAACAGACGTGAGAGGTACCACCAATAATGATAATGGCCCTCAAGGTACTATAGGTACAATCTACAGCATGTGAATCAATGAGATGGCGTCGAACACCCGTAGAATCACTCGATCGGAGGCCAATGATGAAAAACTCACATCGAACACGAAGAACCTGTCATTGAGGCATGCAGACTCCAAGGTACCAGAAGGGAGTCTCTAGATCAGGTTCCTGGATAATGAGTTGAAGTCGACAGGAAGTGACCTTGACCAAAGGTGGGTCATAGTGTTTCCCACATCATCGGCACGAGACAGAGGAAAATAATTTCTTTGTGAATCAAGATCATATGAGAATCAGAGGAAGGTTGGGACTTTGTAGAGGTCAACTTCTCTTGAACATATTGGCGGCATGACAGTGGATTTGGTAGTATTTGACATCAACAGATCAAAGGTCATGATGATGAGGCAAAGAGCAGATGAGAGGTCAAAAGGGATCACCCAAACCCATGGAGGCAAGTGGAAAACGAGATGAGATGTCCCCAACCCGACACGAATGCAGACAAGTGCCATGTTCAAGAGCGACATACTGCCGACACGACAATGATGTTGGTTCCATTTTTCCCCACAATTTCTGGTGAGTACTCCAATTATTTTTGAAAACAAGCTTGAAGGGGATAGCATATGCTTGTAATATAAGTCCATCTTTCGGAAAAATCCATCCTAGTACATTTAATGAGCCCTGGGAAGGAGGAACTTGAATATCATCATTACGACTGGATCCGATGTCATCAGGGTTTAACGAGTCTGACAAAGGAAGAACTCGGCGTCTTTTCATGTTTAGAGAGTTTGAAAAGACAACATAAAAGTAAACTCCAATGGTCCCTTTTCGTAAATAGTTCCTCAGATCTGAAAAGGTAGAAAACTATGTATGAGAAAACCTCCTAGTTGCGATAGGCTAGGGTATTCCTTTTTCGTAAGTAATCCATCCTAGCCCGAAAAAGGGGTAAATGTATAATGGGTAGATGTCGTTTCGTGTCCACTTTAACGAGATCAAAACAACAAGGGACTCAGCATTCTTTTCATGTTTAGAGAGTCAGAAAAGAGCTGAAAGATGATTCCAAAATGACTTTTTCGTGTTTTTACCAAGTCCGAAAAAAGTATAAAATACAACTCGTATTACTGTCCAAGTCGCGTAAAAACCTGTTGCTGCACATAAACGCAAGTGTAAAATCCATTTTTTGACAAAAAGTTATAAATAGGCTTCAAATGGTAAAACAAATTTTCTTTTACTTTTTACCTTACTTGGAGAGCAAAAGTGGTCTGTTTGTGTGCAAACTTGCGGCGGTGATTGCAACTGATCCGGGTCATCATTCAGATCCTCGTCTGTTCCAGGAAAAAGGCGCTCCCTTAAGCTCCATTTTAATCCATTTTTTATAAGTTTCCATTATGCATTAGACCTATGGGGGGAAAATTTTTAAAATTTTAGGGCTCGCTCCATTGGCGCGGGTATCGGGCACGGACCCGCGCCAATGGACATTTTCTCACAAAGGGGTCGCGCCAACTGGCGCGACTGCTAGGAAAATAGTCACGCCAATGGCGCAACACAATTTTTCGCTTAAATTTTTCAAAATGTGATCTACCCATGTGGATTTTCAAATGCACCAGAGATCTAACAAGGAATTTTTTATTGTGTTGATGTAGATATACAGGCACAATTGTTATCGAATGGAAGGAGAGGGAACATGGGGAGGAAGATGAAATGGA
The DNA here is from genome assembly GCA_034641835.2 of Pinus albicaulis. Classification (NCBI taxonomy): domain Eukaryota; kingdom Viridiplantae; phylum Streptophyta; class Pinopsida; order Pinales; family Pinaceae; genus Pinus; species Pinus albicaulis. The sequence continues at coordinate 867,914,929 of CM076580.1, forward strand.
TATGGAAAAAAAAGCCTGTATGAATGCACTCAAGAATTGTGGACTCAAAAAATTCTTCCTTACGCCATGCTTATGAGCTCAACCTGAGCTGCTACAGTACTTGGTTAGCATATGGGATGAAAATGAGGAAGTGTTCAAAATTCGAGACCAAGTATTAGCTCTTGAGGTCTCTGATTTTTACTTTATAACCGGATTGTCGCGCAGAGGTCCAGTGCCAATAATAACTGGCAGTAGACCTTCCGGAGAGAAAATGGAGATGGTAATGGCAAGAGTGTGCCCGGGGGCATGAACAAGATCGAGAAGCAGGAAGGTGGACATCCACACTGTCCGCGACCTAGCACTCAGGGTAGTGCTTCATACCATTACACGAGCTACAGGATCGCAAGCTCCACATGAGGCAACCAAGGCCCAACTCATACTAGCCTCCGAGTGTATGAACCCCACATTTTTCGATTGGGCCACCGCAGTGACGAGAAATATCAAGAGGTAGCTAACAAGATGCAAGCAAGCCAAACTAAAGCAGTTTGGCTATGGTTCCATTCTGGTGTCGTTCATCCTGGAACAACTACCAATTTTCCAAGGCCAAGGGGCAATAGTTGCCGAGTCGATACTGAGGGAGCCAAGGATGGCTCGCTGGGCAGCACTTATGCCCAGGTCAGGAGGAGGTCAACAGATGTCTTGGAGACCCGAGTTCTTTGGGTGGTTACGGTGTCAACTAATCATGGTTGAAGATTGGCCTTATGCTGGGACCGATTTCACCGGAAATCCCGATCTTCCGCTCCCGGAGGGGGAGGACTGGGATGAGGAGCTGGGTATGATTTTCTTTTTGATTTTTATGTATTTATGATTTTTTTGGTAATACATGTCCGTTCTAACAATAATTTTATGTGAATGCAGACGTTGGCCCAGAGAGGCCCGCGGGCATGTTGCCCATTGCGCAGAGGACCCATCTCGTACATGACCCTCAAGCTGAGGGTGGTGAAGGGAGCGAGCTGATCCAGAACCTGGAGGGCATTGCCCAGGGAATCTTAGACTATGCACGGCTGACAGATGTCCCATTAGTTTACCAGCGACACACTATGGGGGTGCCTAGTCGCCTTCATAGACTGCTGAGGCGATTAGTGCGTGTGGTGGTGCGCTACCACGAGCACCATGCTGATTAGCTTATTTAGGGCTTTCATATGCATATTTTTTGAGAGACATGTTGTCTCCAGCTATTATCAGAAAAACATGTATATTTTTTGACTTTATGTGATGTACTGCAAACTATTCGACACATATATCTATATATCTATTTCTGGATGGATCTTTTTACATGTGATGATGTTTTTTATAAATTGCGCAAATGTCTATCTAAAACCAAATTAGCTACTGCATTTGTTAATGTATTCATATGCCTGGGTATGTGTTGATATGTGATATAATCAAAATTTCTTTCCAGTAAACAAATATGTAGATACAGACGTAAAATGGATGGGTTTCTTACTGAATAGTGACTGTTAAGTTGTAATACTACAAGCTGTGAGTCCAGATACACAAGAAATGCACGAATGCCGAGGTTAAAAGCCTCTGTTAATAATTATAAAATAGCACTATACTCCGCAACATTATTTGTGGTAGGCCCTAGACACACACCTTGCAAATTAACCAACTCACCAGCAGGATCATAGATTACCCAGGCTACCGAAGACAGATTCCTGGTACTGCGAGAGGCACCATCCGTGAAACCCACAAATGGAGTAATAGACATTTGCACAATCAGGAAGACCCAATCAGCAGAAAATGCTTACATTGCACACCACACCAAAAAATAACTCAAGCATAGTATTTTTTAAGGTACAACCCATTTCTAGGCTGCGCCAACAGAACTCCTTCGTAATCAATGAGCTCATAAGCCCCATTTTTCAATACTCGTTTTACTATGTAAGGCCCATGCCACATGGGTTGGAACTTTCTTGCTCCAAGTTTGTCGTGTGCTTGGTCGTATAGGAGGACGAGGTCTCCTTCGACAAAGGAACGCGGAGATATAGATTGATCAAAGTGGGCTTTGACCCGCTTCTGCTATGCTTCAATGACTAAAGCAACCAAGCGACGGGTTTCATCCAGCCAATCCAAATACAAGAGACACTCTTCTTCAGGAGAAGTGTCAGGCAAAAGTTTCACAGCCAAATTTAAAGAAGGAATTTCACACTCAACTGGAAGAGTTGCTTCCAGACCATACACCAGCTGGAATGGTGTGAATCCAGTCGCACTCTTTGTTGACGTCCAGTAGGCCCATAAAGCTGAGAACAATTGGAGATGCCAATTGGACTTATGAATACCAATTGTCCATTGAAGCATTGTGACCAAAAATTTGTTTACAACCTCAACCTGGCCATTTGCCTGGGGGTTATATGGCATTGAGCTATCATGTCGTAAGACCAATCTTGATGTCATCTCGACCATCATGTAATCTCGAAAATGAGTACCATGATCGGTAACAATGGCCTGAGGGACCCTGAAACGTGTAATAATGTGGTTGAAAATAAACTGGGTAGCTGTCTTACCGTCGGCGGCTAGTGTAGGCATCGCTTCGGCCCACTTAGTAAAGTAGTCGACAGTGACGATTATATATGCATGCCCGCCGCCCGAATGAGGGCTACACGTCATAAAATCTATGCCCCATTTTTCAAAAGGGCCGACAGTAATGACAGGATGCAGAGGGAGAGGTGGCGCACGCATCTTGCACTGAAAAACCTGGCAAGCATGACATTTGCGGACTACAACAATACAGTATTTGAATATCGACGACCAGAAGTAGCCCACACATAGAATCTTCTGGGCGGTGGCATATCCGGACATGTGACCGCCACAGGCACCACTGTGATAGTCATTCAAGACTCTTTCAGCCTCCTCTAGGGTCAAGCACTGGCGGAGCACCGAATCTACTCCAACCCGGTATAACGTATCTCCTACAATGCGGAAGGGTTGAGACTGATGCCGAATCCGACGTCGGGCATCCTTGGGCAACTCAGACCAGAACATTGATGTTTGAAGATACACAATAATGTCGCTGTACCATGGATCGTGAGTACTGATAAGGAAGAGGGTTTTGTCCAGGATATGTTCCTCAGAGTGAGAGGGGGTGGAGTCTGTCGGGAGGGAGCAAATGAGATCCGCAAAAACTAGTGATTTGGTTGACTTAGCAATGGAAAACTCTAGGTTGAACTCCTGAAGGATGAAGATCCATTTGGAGTATTTTCCCCCCAGTAATTGTCAAGATAGAATGTACGTCATGGGGTTGCAATCCGAAACCACGGTTACTATACGTAGCAGGATGTAGTGGCGGAAACGCTGCACAGCTTGCACTGCGGCTAAGGCCAATTTCTCGACGTGAGCGTAACGTGTTTCTGTGTCGAGAAGATTCCGTGATAAATAATAAACAATGTGTTCATTTCTATCATCATCCTCCTGCACGAGAACCATAGCTATGGTGCTAAACATGGCGGCCAAGTATAGAATGAAATCATGATGATAGTTTGGAGGAAGAAGCAACGGAGCATTAACAAGTTACGTCTTAAGCTTCTCAAAGGATCGTTGAGAAATCTCGTCCCAGCGAAAGGGAACGTGTTGCTTTAAAAGACGCATGAATCCTTTGGCCACTTCTGCGTAGTTCGGGATGAAGCGTCGAAGGAAATTAGTTTTTCCCTGCAGACTATGCAATTGGTGTAATGAGGAGGGTGATGGGAGATTAACAATAGCCTCGACCTTTAGAGGGTCGAGGCGAATCTCGTCCTAGGAGACTATAAACCCCAAAAGACGGCCATAATCCACGCAAAAGACACATTTATGAGGGTTAAGCCGGATATTATAGTGTCTACAACGAAGGAAAATCTAGTGGAGGTGTTCGAGATGGTCCTCCCCCTGAGCTGAGTGAGCTGGCAGATCGTCCAGATAAGGCTGAACGATATGGCGTATGTCGTGGAATGCGTATGACATAGCACGCTGGAAAGTAGCTCCAGCGTTCTTCAAGAAAAACGGGAGCTTTTTATAAGCAAAGGTACCCCACGGACAGATGAATTCAGTCTTGTGTTGATCGTCCAGTAAAATATTTATCTGATTATACCCGGAATATCCATCCATCAGGGAATAAATCTCAATCCCAGCACATTCGTCAATGTTTTGATCTATGAAGGGAGTGGGGTAATTGTCCTTAGGACAGGCTTGATTAATATCATGGTAATCAATGTAGACTCTTATAGTACCCTGCTTCTTATCTACAGGGACAATGTTTGAGACCCATTCTGTGAGGGGAATCAGGTAAATGAAGCTCGCGTTCAGAAGTTTTTCAACTTCTGCTTTAATGGCAGCGGCTTTGCGAGGATGCACTAGGCATAGGCGTTGGTGCATGGGTTTTGTACGGGGATAGGTAGGAATCTCGTGCACTACTATGCTAGGATCAATCCCAAGAATTTCCTCATAGGACCAAGTGAACACGTCTCTGAATTCACGGCAAAGATTAGTATAAACTCGTATCTCATCAGGGGAACAAGTCACTCCCACATGTATGTTTTCAACTATCCTTGGTTTGACGAAGATATCGATTGGAGTGGTTTGAGTAATGTTGCTCAGGTTTCCTTCCGAAAGGACCTCATGAGTCAAAATGGGTGTCTGGAGAGGCAGAGTAGGAACTTGAGATACAAAACGCTCTAGACAATCTGACATTGCCCCCAGGCTGGGCATGAAGGAGGAATGATGATGTCCATCGCTCCAAGGCAGCTCCTCAAGAGACATTGTTTCAAAAATGGCTTCGTCAGAAGGGAAAATCTCTTTTAGAGGATTAGGCGAGTCAGCCTCACCGAGCCAGCGGGATTGAGAATAGATATCTAAATCCATGCTCGAAGGAGCATGCTGAGGAGGAGGAGGATCGAATGTGGCGACGATTTCACAGTAATTAATATCTACTAGAGTTAAGGGAATTGATTCTCCAAAATCGGTCACCTGTTCAGGCGAAGGGATGATCCATGGGTCGTCAGACCTAGAGACCATATTAACTTGAATGGTGTGTGGTGGTGGCGCGGGAAAAATACCCATGAGGACGGGGTCCTACATTATCAGGGGGATTAGGGATCTTATCCATGTAAGGAACGTTGTTCTTAGAGGATGAAGTGAAGAAAGACAACTGATCCACAGTAACGATTTTTCCCTCATGAGGGAACTTAAGAAGTTGGAAGAGGGTGGATGGCACGCATAACATGGCATGAGTCCAACTGCGACCGAGAAGTAGATTGTAGTTAAGCTTGGCGTCAACTAATTCCACTTCTACGTTGACTGTCTTCCCCTATAACGTAATCGGAAAACTCTCGAGAACACCTAGGGGTTTCGATTCCCGACCATCGAATGCTTCTAAGGCATTGGGAGATGATGAAAGAGCTGGAGAGCCGATGGCTTTCCAGCAGGTGGATGACATGACACAGGTGGAAGCACCTTTGTCCACAACGGCCCTATGGATGTTAAGACCTTTGATCCCGACTTGAATAACAAGAGCGATTTGATGTGGAAGTTGGGGTGTAAAGTTTTCTAAGTCGAAGGTGAGAAGACTAGAATCGGTGGGATCGATTCCACCGATTGCAGACAACAAAGATTTCCGTTGTGATGGGAAACTTTGAAGAACTTCTAATGCAGACATAGCAGAAGGTGCCTGTGCCAAATCCTCAACAATACTGTAGTGCTGAGTGGCACGGGAATTTGGGTTGTAGGAAGATCTTCGCAGAACACCTTTAGAAGGTGGCCTCACAATAGGTTCAGCTGTAGGCTTCTCAATTTCCAAAGGACCGAAGACAGGTGGGGGAGGTGGGCCATCCACAACTTCCTTTCCAGCTTCCTGACGTGATCTGGCATAATCCTTCGAGTGTGTAGCAATTGAGACAGGTGCAGCACCATTCATCATAAAGAACTTGGACCCAAATGGTGCAGATGGTGAAGGCTGTTCAACCATCTGGGTCTGCTGAGACGGGAATGGTTCTTTGAGAACTGCCAAAGTCCCTTTGGAGCCTTTGAGAAGTGGACTAATTTCATATCGCCGGGGACAATCCTTGGTATAATGATCTCCTTCACAAATAAGGCAGAGGTACTTCAATTTACGTTGAGAACCGTCCTCAGTACGAGGTTTGGGAGACTCTGGTTTTGGGGCGTCGGGTTTGGATTTCCCTTTGCCCTTCTTCTTTCCCTTGGAGGCTTTTTCCGTAGGATTAGCTTGAACGACGTTGACCTCCACAGTCTTTCCAGAATCTGGAGGAGTGGGGAGAGCAGAATTATTGTAAGAATTGGACTTCTACTTCCCATTTGAAGATTTTCGAGAATTTTGAGACACGGAACCAATAACACCATCCACCGCCGGGGTAGGTGGAGCTTTAGAGGTTCCTGGGCGTGGAGCATCAGTCAAAATATCATACAACGTGCCGGACTGAGAGTATACAAGATCAAGATACTGGGCACGCGTGATGGCTTGTTCTTCGGTCACACATGCCCCCATAGCAATATCTTGAGCGATTTTGTTAACGAAGGATGTGGTGAACCAATGAGTTAGTATTTGATCAAGTATATCAAACTTGATCAGCCTACGATGACGTCACCACTCATGAATATGATTGGATATGTGGGTGGGTTTATCCTGCTTCAAGGAAGTCAGGAGATGCGTCCTGGCTTCATAGCAAATCGATAGTTGAAAGTGGGTGAGAAAATCCATTGCTAAAGTATTGAAATCTTGAAATATGCCATGGGGTAGTTCAATATACCACTTAGCGGCAACACCGGTAAGAGTGCGTTGGAAGAGACGTAAACGAATTGAATCATTGACCCAAGAATTAGACGAACACCACAAATGGTAGGTCATTACATGAGCTTGGGGGTCTTCACCAACTTTACCTTCAAACTTAGGGCAGTCGCCGAGTACCTTGGTCGGAACCGGAGGCCAATAAGGATTATGAAGAATCAGATCATTGGTTAATTTAGAAACATCCGCTAACTCCAAGGTAGCCAAGAACAGAAATTGCAGATTGAACAGCATGTCAGGCCCTCGATAAGGACCTGTACCTGTACTCTACGCTGGATGAGTGTATCCTTGCCCCCATGGGTTCTGTCTCGAAGGATTCTGACCATAGGGGGTATAGGACGTATAACCAGTCTGATTTGGTTGCTGGTAACCAGTGTACGGGGGTTGATAACCAGAGTATGGACCCTGATTATATGTCGGTCCCATCTGAGCAGTCTGTGGATTAGGCTGCTGAGTATAGGTGTATCTGGGTTGTTGAGTGTAATAATGGGAACCTTGGGGCGGATTATAAGTTGGTCGCGATTGACCGTGAGGGTAGTAACCACCTTGAGGTTGAGCGGGCTGCTGATAAGTGGGACCTTGCTGAGCGCGATAATTAGGGTGCACCGGTTGATTCGGTTGCGACATCGAGTAAATCGACTGTTGAGCAGGGTTGACAGGATGTGTAGGCTGGCCAGGCTGAACGGGCTGACCTGGTTGAACAGGTTGCCCCGGTTGAATAGGTTGTGCCGGTTGCATAGGTTGACCTAGCTATTGTGGAACACTAGGTTGTACTGGATGGGTCAGTTGGCCTGGTGGTGGAATAGAGCCAGGTGGTGGCTGGTAACCGGTTTGACCTACCGCATGACCATAAGATGATCCTGGCTGATGTGAAACATTTGGACCAATAGGATATTGAGGTTGCATGGGTTGGGAAGCTTGGACTTGCCCCCCAGGACCATATACCAGCCCCAGTTGGTACCCTGGTTGACCTGTGAGTCCTTGAGGTTACCCAGGTTGGACTCTAGGAATAGGCTGCATAGGTTGACCTGGAGGGTTGTAATACTGTCCTTGCGGACCGTATAATGGCCCTTGCTGGCCCGAAGGGTAGCCCTGTAAGGGCTATCCTTGTGGGTCATAAGGATAGCCAGGCTGGCCCAAAGGTTGGCCTTGAAAAGCTTGTCCTTGCGGGTTATAAGATTTCCCAGCCTGGTTAGACGGAAAACCTTGAGAATGAAGTTGAGCCTCTGGAGCGGGTAAACATAAAGGATTCTCATACTGATCGTACTGATATGGAAAAAAGTACACGGGAGTACCATCCTGTGCATAATGCGAAAAATACGAGCAGTTGGGATCTTGAGAGGATTGTCCAACCTCAGGGTTTTATTGTTGTAAGGAAAATCGATACTCCTCAGGAGAGATGTTCTCTGGCATAGCAAAAATTATATAGACGTCTTCGGGAAGCGATGTGGTCCTTACGGATTGAGTGGTAACAGCAGGTGTAGATGCAGGCACACAAACAGTGGGCTTGGCGGGTATAGAATTGACCTGAAGGGATGATGTGATTGGTGTCCTAGGAGACATACCCAATGAAGGAATAATGGGCCTCGTAGAAGGATTCGATATCCCCATAGAGGCAATGACGGTGATAATTTGACCTAAAGATCTATACCCTGATGGTAGTGAAGGACCGGGCAAAGACATGACAGATAATTTGGGGTTGTCTCCTGGGAACAACTGGTAATCTTCACCAGACGTGGGGATTTACTCACTAGGAGAATGGCTGGATGCACCCATATCTGAATCTGTCGCTAGATCTCGTAATAGACGGCGAGGACTAGGAAGAATAAAAACAACTATAAAAGGTGAACCCGATGTAAGAGGAGGGAAATTTCCTCCAAAGGGAAGCTCAGACAGGACTGGTCCCCCGTCAGGAAACTCAGAAACAATGGGCTACTGATGTTCAGCAGAGGATTGCGAGACCTCTGATGAATCGTCTGTATATGGACTACCAGTAGACGAAACTGAGGGTTCCGCCACTGTGACCGTAATGACGAAAGGAAAAATCAAACACAACACACGGGTTGAAAAAGAATCCAAGGCACACAATCAAATGGCCAACAAGCAAGATCTAACAGGGCGTGTGATCGCGGGTGATTTATTTTACGACATTGAAACTTAGAAACTTCACTGTTTCATGTTTTAAGAGTCGAGAAACAAATGAAAGATGACTCTATCTATTTCAGTTTTGAAGCAAGCGTGAAAGGACAAGCGCTTGGTGATATTTTCAAATTTAAGGAGTCAAATAAGATCAAAATGACTGCTCAGGAATGCTAGGCAAAGGTGTACCAAATAACCGTGAACTGCAATATACACCTTGGTTTCAAAATGAAAAAGAAATCAACCAAGGACTTAACGTATGTGCAGGCAATCTCCTCGAATGTTGTGTCCGGTGTATCATGGGTATAGGGCGGCAGACTCAGCTTCCTATGGATAAAAGATAGAAACCTAGTGGGGTCTCCCTTTATATACGCGATGGTACAGGGAGCAAAAGTCCGTACTAGTGCTTTCTAAATCTAAGAGGCGAATGACAGCTACTAGGTTTAAAGATGTCAGAACACATCTCTAGCCTAGACCTCTAAATATTTCGTTAATGTTTCAATGCTGCCTTAGTGTAAATTGAATAAATTTTAATGTTTATCTTCAATTATGTTTCAGTTTTCAGGCCTTAGCGAGTGTTATGTCTCAAAATCTCCTAAATGCACACTACATGCCACAGTATATCATTTCATTCGATGAAAGCTAATTACGAGAGAGTTAAGAGATTTTCACACAATAAAAAAATGATCAGACAACAACCAATAATGTCTCTAATGCAGCTAATGGAAACTAAAAAATTTTCTTCCCAAGTTACTAATTACTAATAACAAAGAGAAGATTTAATTCACACTAACTAATCAAAAGAAAAAGAGATTTTTTGTATTTTCAATGTTTAAGAGAAAAATGCACTAAACAAAATGAAAACTAATGAGACAAGCAATTTGAGAAGCGAAAGCAAAAGAGTAAAAACAATCAAATTTCACTCAATGCAAGCACATAATCAGACCTCAAATTGACAAAAAAATCTCTCCAAACCAACAGAATCCCAAAGACTCAAGTGAACCATGTAATCTAGGCCCAAAACGAGACAAGGCGGAATTCGAATGAAGAAGAAGCCAATCACTCAAATAACGCAATAAAATGATAGACAACCACCAAACGAATGAAGAGAAGCTATCAAAAAGTTGACTGAACCGATAGAAACCAAAAACTCCCACGGGAGGCTTGACACACAATAGCACCTAGATGCCCTAGGGCTAGAATGTAAAATCGATAGAAGAGGGCAAACAACCAAAGGATGAAGGTCGCAGTTAGTCAAACAAGGCTCCAGAACACTCAGGCAGTCAAAAAAATGAAACCAAAACCACAGATCAAGCTCAGAAAGATCAAAACCAAGAAAACCCTAGCACCTCACAGCATTGGCGCAACTGTCAAGCTGAAACTAGTGCCATAATGGGATTGGTGCGGGTAGTAAACTGGAAACTAGTGCCAATTGGCGCGACTGTCAGGCTAATAAGTGCGCCAGTCAAGTTTTTTATGAAAAAAATAAAAAAGAGCAATCCAAGATGTAGACGAGTGATGTTGAAGCTCAAACCAAAAGTAAAAGACACGAAAAGAGCCAGCCAAAAGAGTTGATCAAGCAAGCAAAGTCAAGAATCGACCGAAAGAAAAGACAATACTCCAAGTGTTCAGTTCATAAACTAGACCAGAGATTGACTGAAGTAGCATTCATCTACTTCTGCTAATGCAGAGCAAGAGCGTTTTGAAGGCTATATGGCTAACTTTAGGCTCTAGCTGTAGTTTATAAAGCAAACAACAAGCTAACTCCCTAGTGGAGTCACCAATTTGTTATTTACGAAAAAGGAATACCCTAGCCTATCGCGGCTAGGAGGTTTTCTCAGACATAGTTTTCTACCTTTTCGGATCTGAGGAACTATTTACAAAAAGGGACTGTTGGAGTTTACTTTTCCACTATCTTTTCAAACTCTCTAAACATGAAAAGACGTCGAGTTATTCCTTTGTCAGACTCGTTAAACCCTGATGACATTGGATTCAGTCGTAATGATGATATTCGAGTTCCTCCTTCCTAGGGCTTGTTAAATGTACTAGGATGGATTCGTCTGAAGGACAAACTTATATTACAAGCATATGCTATCCCCTTCAAGCTTGTTTTTAAAAATAATTTGGGTACTCGCCAGAAATGGCGGGGAAAAATGGAACCAGTATCATCGTCGTGTTGGCAGTATGTTGCTCTTGAACATGGCACTTGTCTGCATTCGTGTCGGGTTGGGGACATCTCATCTCATTCTCTGTTTGCCTCCGTGGGTTTGGGTAATCCTTTTTGACCTCTCATATGCTCTTTGCCTCGTTTTCATGACCTCTAATATTTTGATGTCAAATACTGCCAAATCCATTATCATTCTGCCAGTATGTTCAAGAGAAGTTGACCTCTGCAGTTTCAACCTTCCTCTGATTCTCATTTGATCTTGATTCACAACATTATATTACTCTATCTCGCGTTGATGATGTGGGAAAAACTATGGCCCACCTTCGATCAAGGTCACTTCCTATCGACTTCATCTCATTATCCAAGAAGTTGATCTAGAGACTCCCTTCTGGTACCTTGGAGCCTGCATGCCTCAATGGCAGGTTCTTCGCATTCGACGCAAGCTTTTCATCATTGACCTTCGATCAAATTATTTTGTGGGTGTTTGATGCTAGCGCATTATTCACATTCCATGGATTGTACCTATAGTACCTTAAGGGCCATTGTCATTATTGGTGGTTCCTCTTGCGTTTGTTAACAACTTTCATCATTGGCTGGTAATCAGACGATGCTCTTGCATGTTCGACTCCAGCTCACTTATTCACATGCTTGAACTTGTACTCTGTTCAAGTCGAGATGGAGTGCAAGACCCTGGATTTTGTCTGTTACAATCCAGGCTGCGATTTTGTGGATTATTATGATTGGTTACATGAATCACTGATTGGATGGCTACGACCATACCTTAGTCTATTTATCGATCCTTATTGGATGGCTGCGTCCATGCCTTGGATCTAGATTATTGTATACTCTATTATGGATGGCTGTTCCCATACCACATATATCATATATTTGAGATATCAGTAGTACTTGTCTACGTAGGTTTTCCGATGGCAGTGTTTTCAGCTGGACACATTCTCGTAAAGCATTTCACCCCTCTCTCTCTTGGGCCTCATGCTTTAGGGGGCATCTGTTACACAATAATTTGTCACCGTCCCTGCAAACCCCCATCCCGCACATTGGAGGGTTTATTCCATGACTTGTGAGCAGTGACATGACCTGAAACCACTTTCATGGCATCCCCCTTGACAAGGACAATCATTCCCTAGAAGATAATTTCCTGTGACAAGCCCTAAAAATAGCCCTTTTGGCCTTGGCATGACTAGCCAGTTCAGCCATCACGCCAATGGGGGAAATCCACCAAAGAGGGCGTGCCAACTGGTGCTCTATCCCAGTGTATTGCTCGCACCAGGCTTAATAAGGATTATTTTTAAAAATAAATGGAAAAAGTTTGATTCCAACCAACGCTTGAACGAGTCTCTAAAATGAGTCGGGAGGTTTGGCTTTGGATCTCCATGTAGGGGAAGTAATTTTACACCTATCATGGAAGCTTCCTTGAGGATAGGGCCAATCCCACCATTGTAGGGATCCCAACTCCCCTTCCACCATCTATATAAGCTTGTCATTTTCCCTTTGCAAGCTAGCTTGAATAGAGCTGAATCAATTGCAAGGAGATTATTGTCAAATAGCAGAAGAGAGAGAGACTTGTCCTTTTCTCGATGAGATTTACCGAGACGTACTCCTCTGTTGACCTGCTGAAGGAAGATCCAGTGTCAAAGCTCAGGTTGTATCTTTCTTTGTTCTGATTAATAATAAGCGACTTTGATTATGGTTCCACTCAGATGTTCATGTTTTATGTTATGAGTTGTATCTTCTCTGATTGATACATAATTGCATGTATTAGGTTTTACGCTTGTGTGTTTGTTGTTTCTTCTTGTACGTGCAAGTGTTCGATCGCGTCGAGTGAGAGAATTGTGATCTGCCAAAGCAAGGGATGCAATCACCATCTTCTCCACAAACGACGGTAGCGTAGGACTTAAGGTAGGCCTCTTGTCACATCTTGGTCTTTTGCAATTAGGAACTTGCATCTTAGCATGACTCGGTTGTTTCTAGACCCGATCTGGGCTAGTAAGGATCACCTTTGTCCATAGAGGAGATTTACCTCTCCAACAATGACCTACCTCGTTTTGATGCTATGTTGTCGTCTTCCGTCGAAGCTACTTGATTCTTCGCTCTTCTCCAACTCGATACACACTGCTACCAGCGTTTGATTACCTGTGTAGATAGTCAAGACAACACGAAAAGTGTAAGACCATGAAAAGAATAAAATAATTACAACCTATATAACTGATCAAGGAATGCTAGAAATCTCATTATAGATGTAAACGAGAGTAGAAGATAACCATTATATGTATTTTATTATGATAAATACAAGGGGAGTTTACAACCAAGCCTTGATGTTGAGGCTCTCCTTCAGTAGGTCTGTATCCAAGCACGTTTGCCACACTCTCATGAACAAAGGTCCAAGATCTCACTATGTTCTCAACACATACAAAAAATCACACTCTGCACTATTCTCCCGAAGCTATGATTTCTTCCTCTCTATGCTAACTTTTTCAGCTATCTCTTCAACTAGAATATGTTCAACCAACACATCAATGGAAGATGGCTATATTTATAGAGGAGAGGAGGAGGTTGGGATCCCTACAATAGTGGAAGGGAGGCCTTATCCCTTGGGAGGTTTCTCCATAAGGTGGAAATAAGAGGCCAAAGGAGGAAGGTCGTGGTTATTCAGTTGAGCCACTCCCTATGACTCATCCACGAAGTTGTTGTGATGGAAAATTCACCTCTATTTTTAAAAAACTTTCCAAAACAGGATTGGCGCGGGTAGCTCACTGAGACAGAGCGCCAACATGCGTAGGCTTAGTGTTAATTTTCCTCATTGGTGTGAGGGCATAACAGACTACCAACGCCAAGGAAAAAACAGGTGTTTTTAGTGGTCTGCTCGAGAAATGGTCAACGGAGGGAATGTTTTCCTCATGGAAAGGGATGCAATGATGGTATTTTCAAGGCATGACACTTCTAATTAGTCATAGAAATGACCCTCCAATGTTCAAGATGGGGATTGTAGGGATAGTGACAAATTACTGTGTAACACATAGTGGTAAATTGGATACATGGATCTTATGAGAAAGGGTGTCAAGATAGATCCATCCTCTTTAAAGGAAGTAGTGAAGAAACTGGTTTGGTTTGATGCCATGGTTGAGGAGTATGAATCCATTATTAGAAACAGTGAATGGGAATTTTTCCTAAGGTTGGAGGGGAAGTCAGTTGTAGGATCCAGGTAGATCTACAAAGTGAAGTAGGAAACAAATGGGAGCATGGAGAAGCAAAAGGAAAAATTTGTGGCTAGAGGGTTCTCTTAGGTGGAGGGGAAGTCAATTGTAGGATCCAGGTGGATCTACAAAGTGAAGTAGGATATAAATGGGAGAATGGAGAAGCACAAGGAAAAATTTGTGGCCAGAGGGTTCTCCCAGGTGGAGGGGATTGATTACAAGGAGACCTTTGCACCATTCAAAAGGTACTCATCAATCAGATTCATCCTTTCACTTTCAACGCAGATGGGATGGAAGATACATCAAATGGATGTAAAGACAACCTTCCTCAATAGAGTGGTTGAGAAAGAGGTGTACATTGAGCAGACATAATATTTTGAGACCTTCGATAAATATTCACATGTGTGCAGACTCAAGAGAACAATGTATGGATTGAAACAAGAACTTCGTGCTTGGTACACCAGGGTTGACAACTACTTCATCGGGTTTAGCTTCACCAAGAGTGAAGCATATGAAAACCTTTACCATATTGTGGTAGAAGTTAAAATTTTGATCATTGTACTTTATGTCGATGATTTGAAACTCACAGGGGATGAACATGATCCAAATGGAAAGTGTTCTACACCCATGATAGTCATCCAACCATGGTATTTATCTACCCATGGTATTGTAAGTGGCTTATATCCATGGTATTAATTCACCCATGGTATGTATCCACCCATGGTATTCATCCACACATGGAATTTACCCATGGTAATGTAAGTGGAATCCACCCATGGAATTCATCACCCATGGTATTTATCCACCCATGGTATTGTAAGTAACATCTACCCATGGTATTCATTTAGTCATGGTATTTATCCACCCATGGAATTTACTTGTGGTATTGTAATTAAAACAATGAATAATTGTAAACACTACATTGTGGTGAAAAATTTGTCCTTTTACAAAATGAAGCTTGTTACTTATAGTATTTTAGCTTGTGACCAAATGTGATGCTAACAATGTACGGCCTAGAAAATGGACTTTGATGAAGTGTGGGTTTGTGGATGACCCATAACCACGAAAAATGAATATCCAAGGATATAGATACCCTGTAATTCTTGTGACCAACTGTGATACTAATAGTGTGCAGCCTAGAAAAGGGACTTCGATGATAAGGATTTTTTTCGGTTGACCCATAACCGTGATGTTGACTATCTAGGAAGTAGCAGGTGCCTACATAGCCTGGGGTGGGAGGGCATGTCTCCAAATAACCCAAGCCAGATGCTGCTATACTGAAACTGATGAATGTGAATTAGGTGCCCAGTAAAGCGGGGTGGGAGGCCATGCCTCCAAAGGGAACCCACTCCAAATTGATGTAGGAGCATCCTGCTCAGAAAATCATTGTATGAGTGAGTGACTTAGGGGTGTGATGTTTTTAATTTCTTAATAGGAAATTTTGTATATTTTTAATAATTTGAATGAGGAACATGTATGTGAGACTTTAATTGTAAATATTATCAATTATGAGAATACGAGAGATATTAGCCTTATGAAGATTTCATAAAAATATTAGAGATTAGGGGATCCTAGAATAGAGGAATAGTTGAGTTAAAAGTGGAATTAGAGATTTTAGGAATTAGTTTATTGATCTATGGAGAATATTAGGGATCTAGAATGATCCATAACTATGTAATTATTACTATAAATGTAATCCTGCATATAGGAAAGAGAAGTCATAGGTAGATGTAGATGTGGACATGAAGATGAAAGGAGAGGAATGACCAAATAAATGAAGATCAGGCCATGAAGAGAGAAATAAATTAAACAATGATTTAATATTACCTTGTAGAGAGGCAAAGCTTGAAATCAATTATATTGAATAGTTTTCTTGGATCAAGTTAAATATGGTCCAAAACATAATGAGTGGACTGGAAAAGCTAGAAATCTTCCAAAGACTGTGAAGCAGAGGACTAAGAGAAATTGAGAATTCAACCTTGGGGTTATGTCTACATAGAGACAAACGGTTGAATGGACAGAGAAGATCTTATTGCAGATCTGAAGTGGGAGATGGACAATCCATATTATGTCACAATATCACATTCAGCTAAAAAAGCTTATGAGGAGTCACCTATTGATGAAATAACCGATGTTGCGATAAGTCTTAATTCTGCGATCTACAACGAGGTTTAATTCTTTGATTTGTGATAAGCCTCAGAAACTATGATGTGCGATAAATATTGATTCTATGATGTGTGATAAATCTTGATCCTGTGATGTGCGTGAAGATTGATTCTGCAATGTGTGATGAGCACCAAAGTATGTAAGAACTGAGGTTTGTGATGTGAACTCGCGATCTACCGTGACTCAAGGAGCATTTGAAAAGGAGTATTGCGACAAAGTATTTGAGAAAGAGTTTTCAATGAGTGTACGCAGCGGAAGCGTGGTGAGCCCATAACCCATAGGTCTGTGGATTGTGAAAATTCGCAGCCTTGCTGCATCATTTGGTATGAAAGCGAGAGAGTAATTTTATCTTTGTGAAGGCAAGGAGACAGACAAGGAGTCTTTAAGAGGATTCATGAGGTAAAATTATTTGCATGCAGGAAAGGAAGCTTGAATAGTGGAGTTATTGATGTGGAAGATAACTACTTTGGGAGGTGTAGTTGCATGCAAAGGAAGGAAAAGGCAAGTTCAGTCAAGAGATTGAAGTTGAACAGAAGTGTGGGAGTGGCCATATAAATTTTGCAGCAACAAGATTTTGAAAGCTTGGGAATGGTCTTTGCTTTTAATATCATTGATATGTAGGTAACAACAATTAGTGAGGCATCTCAGCAAGAAGATCACAACCTTAAGAGTAGTGATGAAGGAGGCCAGTAAGGGTTTCAGAGAGAAGGAAAAGTGTGGCAAGAACCTAGTATTTTAGTTGTGATTGAAATAAAAGAGGAAAATCATGTTCTCAAGTACATATTATTTGAGGATATAAGCCTAGAAGGAGTAGAGAGGAGTGCTCAAGAGGTTCCTGAAAGAGGACTAGTGCTTGCCAAAAGACAAAGTACAAAGGAGAGCTTGGTGAGGTAAGTTGTATTAGGGAGAACTTGTTACTGCAGAGGCTTGATGCAACTCATAGAGAGTGAAATAAACTCATGAATATGACTATTGAAAGTCATAATAGAGGTTCATATTGCAGCCAAAAAGTGAAGAAAGAAGATGCCAAAGCCAATGGCATATGGAGGCAGATGAGTGGTGAAGAATATTAGAGGGAGACGGTTGAGATAGTAGTCCATCTTGAAGTACTGATACAGTTGTTACAAAGGAATGAGGAAGACCAGAGGTGTTGTTTTCTTATGAGAATAAAGATAAGGTGGCATAAGCTACATAAGAGGAATGAGCAAATGCGGAATGCTCAATGGGAGGGTGAGGTACTCAAGGCAAGTGAGTATCAGGAGGAAGACTTGAAGACTGCAACTTCAAGTGAGATTAAGAGGTCTCATGGTTTTAAATCTGATATCTTGTGTATGTTTGTAGATGGAACATGTGAGGAAGGACAATTTTCTGATATTGTAATAAAAGAGGAAGAAGATAGGCATAATCTAAATTATGTTCTGAAAGAATATGGGACAACTAGGTCTCATATAAATTCCCATACGGAGTTGGGGAAAAGTGTTGATTTTCCGTATATTGTAAGGGATAAGAGCAAAGAAATTTTTGATTATGATGATGGCCAATAGCAAGAAGAAGAAGCAAAGGATATCAAGCACTCAAATGCTGTGCTTGAGGAAGTTGAGAGGAAGACCATTGAATATTTTTTGAATCATGTAGAGGACTTGGAATAGCAGGAGGATTTGATGATTGAATCATCAAATGAGACCATCAGGTCTTGTGGTTTTAAAACTGAAAAGTTATGTGTGATTGTAGATATTGCAAAAGACAAACCATCCTATGGAAATGTCTTAAGTGATGCTGAAAGTTGCCAAGAAAAGTATGATGATGACTATATTTTAGATGAAGATCAAGTTGAGTTATTGTAGCAGAAGGATTTCATAAATTCCTTTCTTAGTGAAGGGAGTATCTTCAATGGAAATGAGATAGTTATGTCTTATGATGAGGAACCTGTTATTGGTAAGGAAAAAGAAAAACTGGCTTTCTTAAGTGGCTAAAGAAATATTGTTGGATAGACATCTAAAGATGTCACAGAGATGGAGGATCAAAATTTTATTCTGATGAAGAATGAAGAAGTAGTGTCACCAAGAAATTGGAATTGTGACAAAGAAGAATATAGTGAGGATTTTATAGATTTTTTGGAAGAAATTCCAAGTGAGATGGAAGATTTTTGGCATGAGCTAAGTCTTTTGGAGAATAGAATAGAAAACTAGAGAATGAATATTCTGATTGAACAATTGAAATTGGACAAAGGAGAGGCACCCATGTCTCATGATAAGAGGAATCAGTCTTAGAACTGAAGGAAGCTAAAATGATTACTAGGATCAGTCAAAGAGCTGAAGGACGATTATTAGATGTTGTCAAGGAAGAAGAAATACATGCCGAAGACGATGAGAAACATTGTGATGAAGTACTTGAAGATTATCAAGAAAAGGAGTAGTTGCTAGAATATTTACTAGAGGAATATAAATATGAAGATGTGATTGTAGACCATGATGAAGAAGAGTCTCAAAATTTGATTGAGACAGATAAATATGTTAGTATTGAAGTTCCTAAGGCCTTGGCTAACATAGGAGAAGTGAAGGGTAGATCTGTTACTAATAAGTTGAAAGGTTATTTACTTCTTGAAAGTAAAATTGAGAATGCGAAGCAAAAAATGAATATTGACAAGGGAGATGTCTTCAATGACATTAAGGATGTATGGGTGGTAGAAGGAAAGGAAATTGGGGAGAAAAACCAACATCTTGAAGATGAAAGTATGAAAGGTTACCAAGACTTTTATATTCCTCAGAGTGAAAGTAATGTGAAACAAATAAGTAATTTGGATAAAGAAACAGAAAATTTGATGAAGCTTATGAGGAAGAAACATAAGGAAAGGAACTGCATAAAGAGAAGACAAAAAATTAGTTGTATGAAAGGTTGGGCTGTAACAAATGTTGAAGTAAAACTCAATGGAGTGTTACAAATGAAGATATGGAAACTAGGAGTAACAAGAAAAGACAATACAATAAATGAACAACAGTTAAAGAAGCAAAGAGATCACTGCAGAAAAAAGTCTGGGATCTAGTAAGACAACGATTGGAGACACATGATCTGGAGATCATGAATTATTTTAACTTCGGGAATTTGATGTAGGAGCATCTTGCTCAGAAAATCATTGTATGATTGAGTGAATTAGGGGTGTGATGTTTTTAATTTCTTAATACGAAATTTAATATATTTTTAAAAATTTGAATGAGGAATATGTATGTGAGACTTTAATTGTAAATATTCTCAATTATGAGAGAATACGAGAGATATTAGCCTTATGAAGATTTCATAAAAATCTTAGAGATTAGGGGATTCTAGAATAGAGGATTAGTGGAGTTAAAAGTGGCATTATATATTCCAGGAATTAGTTGAGTGATCTATGGAGAAGATCATGGATCTAGAATGATCCATAACTATGTAATTATTTCTATAAATGTAAGCCTGCATATAGGAAAGAAAAGTTAGAGGTAGATGTAGATGTGGACATGAAGATGAAAGGAGAGGAATGAAAAAATAAATGAAGATCATGCCATGAAGAGAGAAATGAATTAACCAAGGATTTAATATTATCTTGCAAAGAAGAAAAGCTTGAAATCAATTATATTGAATGGTTTTCTTGGATCAAGTTCAATATGGTCCAAAACATAATGAGTGGATTGGAAAAGCTATAGATCTTCCAAAGACCGTGAAGTAGGGGACTGAGAGCAATTGAGAATTCGGCCTTGGGGTTATGTATGCACAGAGACATAAGGTTGAATGGATGAATGAGATCTTATTGTAGATCTGAAGTGGCAGATGGACAATCCATATTATATCGCAATATCACATTTGGCTAAGAAAGCTTTGGATTTGCGATGAGGAGTCACCTATTGATGAAATAATCGATATTGTATGATGAGGCTTAATTTTGCGATTTGCGATAAAGCCTAGAAACTGTGATGTGCGATAAATATTTATCTTTTGATGTGTGATAAAGCTTGATATTTCCATGTGCGATGAAGATTGATTCTACGATGGGTGATGGGCGCTAAAGTTTGTAAGAGCCGAGATATGTGATGCGAACTTGCGATCAGCCATGACTCAAGGAGAATTTTCAAAGGAGTATTGCGACCGAGTATTTGAGAAAGAGTTTATGATGATTGTGTGAAACATAAGCATGGTGGGCCCATAACCCACGGGTATGTGGATTGTGAAAATTTGCAACCTTGCTGCATCACGAATGATGCTCCAAATATAAAATCTAATTTAAAATGGGCATAATTCAGTCAATATAACTTAGAATATTTATTATAATATATCTTTGGAAACATAATGACCATTCTGCATCTTCCTCCATTATTGAAATCCATATCTGGACACTCAAGGAGCCGATATTCATGTTGCAATTGTCCCATGGTAAAAAAAGTTCTGAAAAAAATAGTTGATTTTAAATCAGCGATATCTCCCTCATCCGAACTCCGATTTGACCAAATATATATATATATATATGAAATTGGGTGATTTTTCAGGGGGAAATCAGATTTGGAATCAATTTTTTGAAATTTTGCAAAAAACCTGCATCACAATGATAAGAGATTTGTTATTTATGAATTTCCGTCAGAAATTTTTTTGCAACATGGATGATTTTAAATTAGCGATATCTCCCTCATTCGAACTTCAATTTGGCCGATTTTATTTTTTGAAATTGGGTATTTTTAAGCAATAAATCCATATTTTTTATTTGGTTTTCTAAATTTTACACCAAAAGTTTCAGATCTGATTTGCAAACTCCCTGTACAATAAACAAATCCTGCAAAAATGAAAAAATAAAAATAAAATTTTTTCTTGCTTAGCCTAAGAAATTTCTCCGTGGAGGTTGTGGAACTTGAATGAAGTTTTTTGCAAAAATTTGAAACCAAAATATGCTCTAAATCCTCATTCTCATGGGGTTGTAACCTTATTTGAAAAAAAATTGTTGGCACATAAAAATTCCTACCAAAAAAAATAAAAATAAAAAAATTCTTCCTGCTTGGCCCAAGAAAGTTCTCCGTGGAGGTTATGACACTTGCATTAAGTTTTAAGCAAAATTTTGAAACTGAAATATGCTTCAAACCCTCATTTCCATGGAGTCATAACAAAGGAATACAATGATGGATAAATTTTCTCATATACTTCAACAACTGCCTGCCGGCAGCACATCTGCATCTAACAACCACTCTGGAGGCACCACTCCTTTTAAGGTACAAGTAAACATTAACATTCCCATATTTGAGGGCCAAATAGATGCAAGCGTCACAGATAGATGGTTGAATCTATTAGAAGGATATTTCTCAATTCATGACTTGTCCAACCAGGAAAATATTACTTTTGCACTCCTCAAAGCCGCCCCCCATGTCAAGGACTGGTGGGAAACCTACTGTGAGCAAAAGGACGAGAGGGAACCCTCTCTATTCTCATATGTACCCACTTGAGATTATTTCCTAGACGCCATGAAGGAACAATATTATCTTGCGGGGAGCTATGAGGACAAGTACATACAATGGACTACACTGCAGCAACAAAGGGATCAATATGTGCATGAGCCAACGAATTTGTTCCATACCCTGTGCACAAAGTTGGTTATCAAATATTCAGAGAAAAATTTGGTGCTGAAGTACCGCAGTTATCTGCAGAGATAAATTCAAGAGGAAATGGAGTTCCTTGATATTTCCTCGCTTGGTGCAACATACCGGTATGTTGCCAAGATTGAGCAGAAATTTTAACAGAAGAAGCGAGACTTTGGATCTGCGAATCTTTACTAAGGGAAAGGTACCCCCAAACCACAGAAAAAAGGATAAATCCAAGGCAGGGCGACCCATGAAAACCCGCCAAATATGTAAGAAAAGAACAACACAGTGAAGCCAAATAAGGACACAAGAAAGTGGCATGAGTTCCATAAGAGCTCCACTCACAACACAAGTGAGTGTTAGGCCAGGTAGTCATTGGTGGTTGAGCTGAAGGCTTCTAAATCGGATGCATGCTCCAATTGCGAATCAAAACCAGAAAAGGGGAATGAAAAACATAAGTATATTATCGATGCAGAGCCTAACCCCACTACTTCAACCAAAAAGATATATAGGGAGGAACTGGAAGATCCATAGGAGGGGGAGTACCTCTTCCATTCCCATATGTGGGTAATGTGTTCCCTTTTGCAGTTCATTTTTTACAACGGGAGAAAAAAGAGCTTCATTTCAATAGAGGCTATGAAGCGGCTAGGATTTCCGACCACAACACACCCAAATCTATACATGATCGGGTGACTTCACCAAGGATGGGATCTTCGAGTCAGGCAGCAGTGGCGCCTTCCCTACAACATCAAGCCTTTCACGAATGAGGTATTATGTGACATTGCTCCTCTTGATGTTTGTGATTTATTATTAGGCCAACCATACTTGTGGAAGAAAAATTCTATGTATGAGTCTAGGCCTCATGTTGTTATTATTAATTTGGACAATAAGTTGTACAGGACATCAGAGGTAGCACCGCCTACCACCATCTCTTTGGTTATTGCAAAACAATGCTGTAAGCTCATTTCCAAAATCGGGAAATTTGTTTTCCTGATGATATGCCCTCAGGGAAAGAAGAATATTGTTGCCATGACCTATAGATAGGGCTCCTACACATGACAACAACATATGGAAAAGGTCATGGAGGAGTATAGGGACATCTTCACCTCACCCGTAGGGGTGCCTCTGCACTGTCAAGTCAAGCACTCCATCGATCTGACCCCAGGTGTGCCGCCACCCAATGGAACAATCTATCAATGCTCTACTATGGAGAATGGAGAAATTAAGTGGAATATTCACGAGTTTTTTTAGAAAGGTAATATATGGCCAAGATCATCGCTCTATGGGAGCCCAATCATGTTGGTTCAGAAGAAGGATGAGACTTGGAGACTCTGTATTGACTATCAAGTGCTGAACAAGATCACTGTCTAGAGTAGGTACCTGATCCCATAGATTGGTGACCTTCTGGACAACCTCAAGGGAGAAAAATATTTTAGCAAGATCAACTTGAAGTACAGGTATCACCAGGTACCAATCGAACCCTCTGATGTGGGGAATACTGCCTTCAAATCCAAGGAGGGCCTTTTCGTATAGCTAGTCATGCCTTTCGGGTTGACGAATGATACCAAAACCTTCATGAGGTTTATGGATGAAATATTGTGGTCATTCACCAACTTATTTGTAGTTGTGTACTTGGATGACATCCTGATCTTTAGCCAGAATTGGGAATATCACCTCCACCACATCCAATAGGTCCTCCAAATAGTGCGTCAACACAAGTTGTGTGCCAATTTGGAGAAGTGCACTTTTGGCATGACCCAAGTTCAGTATGTGGGATACATTATTGATGAGTGGGGGGTGCATGTGGATCCAACCAATATTCAAGTCATTTGGGATTGGACAACCCCAACCACTCTAATAGAGCTCCGCATATTTCTCGGTCTTGCCAAATTATATTGCAGGCTCGTGTTGGGATTCTCTCATATCACTTGGCCCTTGAGTCAAGTCGCTAAGGGAGGGGTTAAACCAAAATTATTTTGGTCTAAATATAAACAAAAGGCATTCATAGAGTTGAAACATCTCCTCTACTCTGCACCAGTGCTTAGATTACTAGACTTGCAACAACAATTTGAGATCGAGACAAATTCCTCTGACTATGCTATTTGGGAAATTCTTACTCAACAGGGGAATCATTTGGCGTATCATAGTGAGAAAATTTTCGACACAGTCTAGAAGTATCCCACTTATGAAAAAGAGATGTATTCCATAGTGCAGTCTTGTAGAAAATGGAAGCATTACATTTTGGGGAAGGAAACAATCATCCACATAGACCACTGACCCCTACAGTTCATACAGATAGAAGGGAAGTAGAACAATGATCACCATCATAAGTGGTCCACATACCTACAATATTTTCATTTGAACATCAAGTGAAAGAATGGAAACACCAATAATGTTGCAGATTACCTCAGTCGACCACCGATCATGGCACTAACAACCATGCTCAACTCTTGTGCGAATGACACTTCCGATTGACCACTTCTCTACAAAAGCTATCCAGAATTCAGCGACACATAAAATATGCTCTTGGAGGGTGAGAAAGTTCCATATTTTCACCTCCAGGATGCATTACTATGTCATCTGTAACACCTTTGTTTTCATTGAAGTGAGCATGCCAAGATGATTTGGGAATCACACTACAGCCAGGTCGCTGAGAATTTTGGGGTCGAGAAAATAGCAGCAGTACTAAAGAAGTATTTATATTGGCCGAACCTTTGATAGAATGTTGGGAAGTACATCAGATCCTACATTTCTTGTGCCATTTCCAGACCGATCATCAAGAAGAAAGGCCTCTATACTCCGCTGCCTGCCCCTAGTCGAACTTGGGAATCCATGTCCATGGATTACATATTGGGCCTTCCTTGTACTAAGCATGGAAAAAATGTGCTTTGTGGTCATCTAAAAATTCTCAAAGATGGCCATTATGGTGGCATACAAGAAGAATATCACAACAGAAGCCATTGCTAAATTCTTCTTTGAATGAGTGTGGGTACACTTTGTGATCCCATAGTATATCATCTCAGATCAGGACAACAGGTTCCTTGGTACATTTTGGTCTAGTCTTTGGTCGATGCTAGACAGCAAGCTCACCAAGTCCACAACTTTCCACCCCCAAATTGATGGCCATACATATGTCGTCAATAGGATGATCGTACACATTTTGTGCATGTACAAATTAAAGCATCCACTCACATGGGATGATATCCTCCCCTATGTAGAAAAAAACTATAGTTAGGCTCTCCACATATCAATTGGCCACAAACCCTTTCAGGCGGGCTTGGGATTCCAGTCACTATGTCCCGTTGATGTAGCCATGCCATTTGCAACTAGTTAGGAAGATTCAACTCATGTCTAGTCTGATGCTTACAAGGTGAAAAACTTCATTGAGCACATTTAGCACATTCTCCAATAGGTTCATGATATATTGGATAGAGCCAATGCAAAATGCAATAAGTGACATGATCAACATCGGGTGCCACACAACTTCCAGGTGGGCAACAAAGTGTGGCTACATTTGCAGAAGAAGCCCCTCATTGGACCCCACCGCAAGCTTTGAACACTCTGATATGGGTCATACACCATCACCAAGGATGTAGGGGAAAATTCCTACAAGCTCAGTATTTCACCATTCCTTGGTATGCACCCAATGTTCAATGTGGACCGCCTTCGGCCCTACTTTCCACCTCTACTAGACACATCCGACATGGTAGAACAACTCACATGAAAAAATTTAAACCTAGAATGCATGGAACAAGCCACAAATAATAAAATCATGGACACATAGACCAATAACGCTTGCCAGTAGAGGATCCAACTATATCAAGTTGTCAAAGAAGGCCAACTCCTTCACTATGGAAAGTGGTTCACCAGGGACCAGGTTCAACAGAAATTTATTCCTAAGGAGAGAGGAATGATCCAGGTGGATATTGGTGGCCACCCACCTATTCCACCTATACCTCTAGTCTATTTCATCAATTTCCTTTTTTATAACATCATTTACTATTTTTAGCAGTTTTTCGGGTCCTGAACTTCTGGAGCAGTATTGACCCCTTGAATGATGTTTTTTTTGAGATATTTAGAAAGTATGTAGCTAACCCAATTGGGTCCCAACTATAGTATTCAGAGAGATATTTCCGATGATATATCATATGCACCAAATGGAGATAATATGACGAAGTTACGACCCCAAGAAGTTGGCTTCCTAACTGACCCCAACGGGGCCCACAAACTCTTGACGTTTCCTCTCCTGGGTTTCAGGTTTTGGTTGTTTATGGTTTTCTTATGTTATTAAATATTAAAAAGTCCCTTGAGCCCCATTGTAACATAGTTCAAAGGTCTATAGCCACCGCATATCTTCTAAGAGATAATCTACCAACTCCCTAGCTAGTTTTTTTCCATTCTATCTGTAAGCATATTTCAATTATTTGATATTAATGAAATGAATTTTTATTTCTTCTACATGTATGCATTTATGTGTATTTCTATATTTTATTGCATTCATGCATAAGTCTGGATAAGTGGTACCAGAGCTAAAAATTCCAGTTTACTGTGATGCTACAACCTATCAAATGGTATCAGATGGATGTAAAGACAACCTTCCTATACGAAGTGATTAAAGAAGAGGTGTACATTGAGTAGCCAAAAGGTTTGGAGACATTCGATAGAGAGTAACATGTGTACAAACTCAAGAGAGAGCTGTATGGACTGAAACAAGGACCTCATGCTTGGTACACTAGAATCAAAAAATACTTCACCGAGTTGGGCTTCACCAAGAGTGAAGCAGATGCAAACCTTTACCATATTGTGGTAGAAGGTAAACCTTTGATCATTGTACTTTATGTCGATGATTCAATACTGATAGGTGATGAGCATGATCTGAATGGAAAGTGGCCTACACCCATGATATTCATCCAACCATGGTCTTTATCTGCCCATGGTATTGTAAGTGACATCTATCCTAGGTATTCATTCACCCATGGTATGCATCCACCCATGGTATTCATCCACGCATGGAATTTACCCATGGTATTGTAAGTGGCATCCACACATGGTATTCATCACCCATGGTATTTACCCACCCATGGTATTGTAAGTGACATCCACCCATGGTATTCATTCACTCATGGTATTTACCCACCCATGGAATTTACCTATTGTATTATAATTAAAATTAAGAATAACTTTAAAAGCTACATTGTGGTGGACAATCTGTCCTTTTAAAAGACGTGACTTGTTACTTATAGAATTTTTTAAGTTACAATACCCCAGGTAAATTCCATGGGTGGGTAAATACCATGTATGAATGAATACCGTGGTTGGATCTCACTTACAATACCATGGGTAAATATCATGGGTGGATGAATACCATGGGTGGATTCCATTTACAATACCATGGGTAAATTCCATGGGTGGTTGAATACCATGGGTGGAAGAATACTGTGGGTGGATTCCATTTTCCATTTAGATCATTATTTTTTAGAATGCCAGGAAAAGGAGAGAACACATTGTAAATAAAACCACAAAGAATTTTTTTATTAAAACAAAGAATAATTGTAAACGCTACATTGTGGTGGACAATACGTACTTTTACAAAATGAAGCTTGTTACTTATATTAATTTTTAGTTACAATACCACAGGTAAATTCCATAGGTGGGTAAATACCATGAGTGAATGAATACCATGGGTATATGTCACTTACAATACCATGAGTGGATGCCACTTAAAATACCATGGGTAAAGTCTATGTGTGGATGAATACCATGGGTGGATACATACCATGGGTGAATGAATACCATGGATATGTGCCACTTACAATACCATGGGCGTATAAAGACAATGGTTGGATGAATATCATGGGTGAAGGCCACTTTCCTTTTGGATCAGAGCAACTCATCAAGTCTTGCAAAGAGTATCTTGCAAGATAATTTTAGATGAAGGACATGGGGCTCTTGCACGATTTCCTAGGATTGGAAATTTGGCAATGAGATGGGGAGCTATTTGTTTCTCAGGGAAGGTATGCCAACGGTATTCTGATGAAGTTCCAAATGGAGGGAAACAAACCCATGGAGACTCATTTTGTAGGAAATTGGAGGAAGGAGGATGTCACTGTAGGAGAAGCACCAGATGCTACCATCTACAGGCAACTTGTGGGTTCACTCATGTATTTGGTGAACACATGACCAAACATATGCTATGCGGTTAACCAACTTCATCAAGCTATAGTTAAGCCTACCAAGTTCTTTTGGAAGGCAGGAAAGCATGCGTTGAGATATCTCAGAGGCAATACAAAGTTTGGGCTATGGTATAGGCGGATAGAGGGAGTGAAGCTTCAAGGCTTCATAGATGCAGATTGGGTAGGGAGTCCATCCGACAGGAAGAGCACATTAGGGGACATCTTCAACATTGGGTCAACAACATTTTCTTGGTACAATAGGAAGAAGAGATTAGTTGGACTTAGTTCAACAGAGGTAAAGTACATGGTTGCTAGTCAAACAACATGTGAGGCCATTTGGATGAGGAAGATACTTGTTGGTTTGTTTGGTCCACAAATGGATCTGACTATAATTTATTATGATAAATAGAGTTGCATCAAACTCTCAGTTAATCCTGTTTTTCATGACAGGTCCAAGCATATTGATATCTGATATCGCCATCTCAGAGATTGTGTGCAGAGGAGGATTATGTCATTAGAGTACATTCTCACGAAGGTGCAGGATGTAGTGTTGAGATTCAACAAGAAATTTTTGGCATCCATGATCCTAAGGAAAATTGAGCACCTACACTAAGGTGGGGCCCACAAGCTATTTTTAGGTGCATGTTTATTTTTATTATCCCTTAATTTAGATGGAAATTAATTTGTAATCTATTCTCAATGTGGACTTGAAATAGTTAACTGAAGTGGAAAAAATAGTTAGCTAAGTGAATTTCGAGTTAGAGGTTGGTTGGTGGGACATGTAGAGTAATTATAGTTGTAATAGAGTTCGAAGTGGAGTGGTGCATGATTTTGTGCAAGTTATAAATAATTTAACTCAGTTAAGTGAGTTAAATTTAGTTGTTCTAGTTATAACTGAAGATACATTAGTGAGATATCTAGTGAATTTAATATTAATTAATTCACAATCAGTGATCTCACATACAGCTAAGGATTTACTATTATTAGCTGCATACATGTCAGATCCAGTGGAGACCCAGTTGAGTTCTAGGTGAAAGGGATGTTGACTATCACTTGTGACATTATCTGCTTTCACACATGCAAGTAAACACACATTGGATGTGCCCATGTTACTTGCGTAGTGAAGGTATGCAAGATTTCATCAATTAAGGGATTGCATTCAACAGGGATTGCACAGTGAAGGTAGGTTGTCTGGAGACAGTACATTAGCTAAGGGATTTTCCAATTTTTGTATGACAATGTGAGACAATTAGCTGATATACTGAGGGCTCTTATGAGAAGATTTTTGTATGTAATTGTTTCATGATCCACGATATAATATACAATAGAATATAGTGGGGTTTTTAAATGGAATCTTTCCCCGGGAAATTATCTGTGTTGTATGTGATTAATATTTCTTCATGTTCATGTGATTGGCGATTGTGTTTTTAATTCCACAAATATTTGCAGGAGTGATTCAGTATTTAACTTTAGAACATTGTTAGATTGGGAAAATCCAACATATACATGCATATTGTATATTTTATACATGCAGGCATCTTGACGAAGGCACTGTCAAGAGGAAAATTCAAGTTCCACAAAGGCAAGATTGTGGTAGTAGACAATCCCTTTCTTGTTGAGAGGGAGTGTTGAAATTGGAAATAAGAAGAGGCTTCTAATTTAATTTTACCTTAATTAAATTAGAAGGAATTGTAATTCCACATCACATGAAAACTTGTACAAGTTAACTGAGTTAGGAAGAATTAGTTAGCTTAGTCAATTCGAGTTTGGGGTCAAACTGGAGGCATGTAGAGTTCTCTCTAAGTTTTAGGGGTCTAGTTACAGTTTATTTTGAGTTGTAATTATTTAACTTAATTATTTGAGTTAAAATCAGTTTAACTAGTTCTAACTAATGGAGGATCTAGTGAGGGGTCCAATGAATTAAATCTGATTCAATTCACATGAAGTGATCAATCAAATAACTAATAATTCACTATAAATAGTTGTTGCATGTAAGTTCTGAGGAAGGCCCAGTTGATATTGGAGCTAAAAGGAAGTATACTATCAGTTGTATAATTAGAAAATTATATGGGTCATGCATGACGTAAAATGGATGCCTTGGATGTATTGCGCAATCAATTATTGGGAATTTCCTAATTAATAGGGGATCAATTTCCCTAGGGATTGCATAAGCAAGGCTGAGCATCCACAGGAAAGAAATTGGTTAAGTATTGGACCAAACTTGCTTGGATCATAGTGAGACAGTCATAGATAGTGTAGACAGATCTCAAGTCTGGGAGAACCATTGTATTGTTTCATATTATTTACTTAATGCAATATACAGATAGCATGGTTTTTTAGTTGAGTCTTTCCCAAGATAAATATTTGTGTTGTACGATTGAAATTCTTTCTCTTTCTTGTTCATGTGATTATGCGACCGTAATTGGTTTCCGCAATTTTTAGAATAGATTCAAGTATTTTTTTTTAGCATATTATAAGATCGGTTAATCTATTTGGATTTTATACATTGATTGCAAGGTTTGTATTGAGGATAATTGGGAAAAAGCCTTCAAAATCAAGGCATTGGGTTGTAATATTCTCTTTTTCTTCAATTTAATACAAATTGTATTAATTTCTCACAACCATTGTCATAATGTTCGGTACAAGATTCTTTGATCACTTGTATGGGTTTTATTAAATAATTTTTATATCATGTGCTTTGTCATGAGAGATTTGAGCTGAGTCATAATGCCATAAATTTCATGTCCATCACCTGTTGAGTAAACAAATACTTTAAAAACAATGCTTAATAAAATCAACTAGACATTTTTTGTATTTCTATCGTAGTCACACCTACATTATATTAGTTGTAGAGATTTGGAATAGGTTGGAAAATTAACATTCCAAGGTTGCAAATGAACATAGAAGCTTGTGATAGAGAGGGAAATCCATTTGTGACAATTTGTGTCTAGGAAGCTCCTCTTACACATGATTCAAGCACAAAATCATATCATACCCAATGAATTAATCAACCCTGCTTCATTGGTTACAATAGCCCGATCTACACACGTTACAAACAATACTAAAAGGTACTTGGGAATCACTTGAAAGGACTACCTCACTTTGAGGGATATTTCAAGGGGATTGATCTTTGTTACTCTGCCCTTGTGTGTATATTTTACCTATGATTGTCCCCCCAGGCCAAGTTATTGTATGTTTTAACCTTAGTGACCATAATATTAGGTCTATTTCCCATTGTGAAAAAATATTTATTGGTTTAGTCAAGTAATGTTACATTTGAAGCTAGAGTAATATCACACAGACACACACACACCCAAAAAGGTTGGATCCATTGGTGAGGAGTGAGGATTTTTCACTAGTAAGATGGTTCCATTCCTAAACCCATAGGGTCACTTTTAGTTAGTGGTAAAACATGTGATTTCACCTACAAATATTATATTAAATGACCATGTTACCTGTACAATCACACTTAAGTGGATGAAATCCCACCGCGATCTCCTTAAAATTGAAATTGTTTTAGTAGGGTAGCTCAAATGATTGATAATATGATTTGCATGTGGGACTTCTCAAGGTTAAACCCCTAGGATAATATCCTCTACGACATTTTGATATGTTAATAATTGATGTCCTTACTATTTTTAAGATAACATAATCTACATCAAGGGTTCACCCTGGTTACCTCTCATAAATAGCAACGAGGTAGTCATGGGTTTCCTATATATGGATTACATGGAACTATTATATATATGAATTTGTACACACACATATCATTACTAGTAAAGTATCACATATAATTAGTTTTTTTTAAACAATAACCAAGTAATATATATTAGCAGATTATGTGCAACTACACAAAAAATTACAAGTGTTTTACGAGTAGAAAATTAAATATACTTCTTCTATATCATATCTAGAAGATGGTATTCTATTCTAATCTAGTTCCATTACATACATCCATAATATATTGAAGGTATATAGTCGATACAAGATGCCTAATTTCATATATATTTTAGCTTCCATTTTAAAAATTTGAAATAAAAAACTAGAATATTCATTTAGAATAATAATATTACTTTAAATTCTACTCGGTTTATGTCCAAAGGTATTATTAATGATGCATGGATAGGGTTTGTAGAAGATGCCACTAGCTTGGAGTTTCTAGCTCCTCCTTATAAATTTACCTACATTTCAGATAATTGTTGCATCATTCCATCTATTTCAATTCCAATTCTTATGTTTTATTCCTCTAGAATGCGATGTTTCCCAGTAGTGGGTCCAATTGGATTAAGAGAATTTTTGCCTGCCTGCATATCGATTTCCACCTAGTCTGAGCCTTCCACTCTTTCCAAGTCCATTTTTGATATCCTGATACTATTTGTCTATTTTTCATTTCTCGAAACAAAGAAAAATAAATATAAACTATTAAGCTTTTATGGGGATGAACACATGTGTAACTGTGGCTACGTAGTTTTTTAGACTCTGTAATTTTTGGATGCCATAGTATGATCCTTTTATTGCACCGAGGTCTACCAAAGCATTTCCACATTTTGAGAATGATTTTGATTCTTATTTCTCTACCTATGAGAAATGGGATTTGGAGGAGCTTAATCATTGAATAATGATTTGACTCACAGTTCGACTTATACCTCCATTTCTTTTGCACCATGTTTCCCCTCATACACATAGGGGCATGCTTACCTTAAGCTATATTGCATGGTGCCCATCATTTTCACATGGGGTTCCTTATGTCAAAATCTGTTTTTTCTTATGCTGTATCATTGGTGTGATACCTCCATAGAGTTAAGAGAAGAGACACTAACATATGGATATCTCTGATGTTATTGCTTTCCCTTCGATTAGACTGGATAATTTTACCTTTGCTACATGCCAAGAAAATCCAATGCTCACCACATTGTACCATTATAATTTAATAATATTTATGGAACTAGGGCCTCCCTTAAGGGTCCATTCACTCTCATTGTTATAGGTTATAAGTAAATTGTTGAATTTTCTGATGAGTTTGCCTACACATTGAGTTCTCTTAGACGTGCTTGGAGTGAAAACTAGCGAAGGATGAGAGAATTTATTATTCTTTTGTATAAAGATTTTAGTATACAATATAATGGATAGGTTCTAAGAATTGGATTATTTATTAAAGTGTTAGTCCCTCATAATTATAAGGGTGTTAACATATACCTTCTTTTCTAGGTTTATACATTGAATTAGGGCATATATTTATGTTAGATTATTATTGATTATACCCGTGCTTCAAGATGACCTTGTTTCAATTTGTCCATTAGAGCCATTGATTGTTCCCTTTGCACATACCACCCCTACATATAATTCAACCTATTAATACATAATACACATAACATTAAATATAGAGTTACACATTTATGTAATAATATGCATTACACTGCATGCTACACATATATTCACATATACAATACTACATCAATGACCATATACACTTTACCATTCACATACAATATATTCTCGTATCATCAATTATCATTATACACATTTACTTTATATTATACTAGTATAGATTCATATTAATCCTAAATCTATAACCATTGAAAATGATAAGATGGAACTATGTTTATTTTAATCTCACTCAACTTGGTAGGACTCATAACTCAAAAATTATGCGTGTAAGGATATGTGAAATTACAATTTTGGCTATTGTCAATATTTACAAATGTATCTATGTAGGTATCTATATCCTAACATTATTTTGATGTAAATATCCTATCTATAGTATTTCTATTTATGTTTAAATTTGATATCGTTCTTTTTGTTTTTATTTATTTTTAATTTTTTGATTTCTCTTTATAGTATTTTTATATTACATATATCTATTAAACATGTCTTTTTCATTTGTGTATAAATATTTCTATTTTCTCACATGAATGCACTATCATATGATCACTTGTTATTATTGTTTATTACACGTATTATATGTTTTTGAAGGTAATAGATAATGATTAGAGTCTTACATGCATCTTGTATGTGACAACATCTATATTATATGGGCCATTAGATCTACAACAATATATATATATATATATATATATATATATATATATATATATATATATATATATATATTACCCTTAACTATATGGAAAAACAATAAATCACATTTATGTATATTATAAACATGAGAAATATACATTTTTTTTACATAAATATTATTAAATTTTTCATGTTTATAATATATATTTATTTATATTATAAAAATGAAAAAATTAACTAGATTTATGTAACAAATATGAAAAGAAGTACACAACTATATAAACATGCAATAAATATATTTTTTCTCCAAGGAAAAAATTATGTAATTTTATTAAAGATAAAAAAATTACATGAGCTAAATGCCATGATTAGTATATTAGGAAACCTTGTTGGGTCAAAAAAAAAAAACTTTAACACATTTCTTCAAATGTTTTGCATGCAAATAGACATAGATTAGATACAATAGTACTATCATACAACCATGCTAACAAACTCTAATACTACATCATTCACAAAACAACATTTTCATTGGGGCATTTCATCAAATTATTTGTATGCAATGAATCTTTAAACCATTTAAGAATTTATTCAAACACTTTGCATGTAAACTAATATAAAATTTTCCTCAGGGCATATCTTTGAAATTTTTGCAGTCCATGTTTTGAAACCTAAACCAGATGATTATTGGGAGTTCCCCTCACTATGATCCAAGTTTCAACCTTTGAAACTTCCTATATGAAAATTTATAGTATAAATGCCAACATGACTTGTTCGATGCATGATTTTAGAAGCATCCAAGAAGCTTGACTTCCTCTAATCATATTTGTTAAAGTTTCACAACCTAAGATCTAAAAGTTGGATTAGATGATCAACATGATTTCCCCTTACTATGGTCCAAATTCCAGCTTATGGAACCTCCCAAAAGAAAAGTTATAGCATGAATTCCAACATGATATATTTAAATATGGATTTAAGAAGCCCAACTTCCTCTGATCATATTTCCTTAAATTTTTTGATTCGAGATCTAAAAATTGGACCAGAGGATAGGTGGGATTTCTGCTCACGATGGTCCAAGTTTCAACTCCTGGAACCTCCTAGAAGAAACGTTATAGCATAAATTCCAACAACACTTTTTTAAAGAATAATTTAGGAAGCCTACATTCATTAACTAATTTTTATACAAAATTTAAAACAGATAAAAATCTACAACCGAATCGAATAACTACTACAACCATGATAAATTTGTTGAAGGGTAAATACATGTACATATAAAATTGTTGAAAAGAGTAATTAAATAATCATGCATAAGAGATACCTACATTGATTCAAATATTTCACAATCTATAACTAAAGAAGGGTGAGCCACTCTCCACCCAAACATAGGCTCAAATATGTTTCAGTATTTCTCATATATGGACATCTCAAAATATTTCACAATATATAATTGAAGAAGGGTGAGCCACTCTCCACCCATCCATAAGCTCAACTATGTTGCAGTATTTCTCATATATGGACACCGCCAAGCTAGATATTGATGCCTTGAGCGAAAAACAACTTAGGTATTTAGCACACAACTTTCAGACCATATTTAACACAAAAAGTGAAGGC
This sequence comes from Pinus albicaulis, assembly GCA_034641835.2. Lineage (NCBI taxonomy): Eukaryota > Viridiplantae > Streptophyta > Pinopsida > Pinales > Pinaceae > Pinus > Pinus albicaulis. The sequence goes on from CM076580.1 coordinate 867,950,817, forward strand.
CACTCTCCTCCACACATAGGAAATAATATCATTTTTTGGCCTTTCCATTCCTTGACTAGGCCAATATACAATCACAAGTGACAATGCAGGTTTTCATAACACAAGGGAGTCCTTATTTGATCTCTATAGCCCATTGCCCCTCCCTTATTTAGTGCTCTCTCTGTCATGCACAAATATGACAAGTCCTAGTCCTCATAGCGATCTGGTCCAAGGAAAAATAACTACAACACATTCAATTCCTATTACACAAGTTGTCAGTAATTCTCATGCCAACTCGATTTTCTATGTGAGAGAAGGAAGAATTGAGTGTATGAGAAGAATAATGGAATAGTGCACATAACAGAAAGGTAAAAAGAAGAATATCATCAATGGATTTTCCCTTTCATTTTTATAAACACACCTCAAATCTTCATCTTCCCAACCATCATGTCAAGGGAATTATTAATTCAATGTATGTATTTTCCCCTCAAGTCAAGTTTTCCCCCTCCCCAAGGCATCATCATATATTGTTTTTCCCATTTCTTTAACTCTAACATTTTTATTAATAAAAATAAAAATTACATCATATAAGAGATTTTGATATCATAGAACCAATGCTCACATCCCAACATTTTATGTGGTTAATTACATTTCAAAATTAAGGGTAATGAAAGGGGTGTCAGAACGCTCCTTTGAAACACACAAAGATACTCCACATCATCTTTTTGCATCGTCATCATCATTATATCAAGAATAATGTTATGAATGTAATTCATAATAAAATAATAATAAATATAAATATGAATGTAATAACAAATAATAAGTAATTCACTAATCATTAGTTAGTTACTTATGAAGAGGCATGCATTACTAACATCATAGGTATCATGTGTGTTCATATTGGGATATAAAAAATGAAATAAACATAAAACAATATAATGGCTATATAACAAGGGGTAAAAGAGTTTTTGTATGTTATATATATATATATATATATATATATATATATATATATATATATATATATATATATATATATATATATATATATATATATATATATATATATATATATATATGTATGTATGTATGTATGTATGTATGTATGTATGTATGTATGTATGTATGTATGTATGTATGTATGTATGTATGTATGTATGTATGTATAATGCATTTTTTATTGCATATATGGGCCAAGCAGAGGCCAAACATAGGCGGGAGTATCGTGGGAGTAGAGAGTGCATTGAAATTGGCCAATACAATCTTGAGCCAAATATGCCAAGTCTTGTTCCTATCTCCATATAGGGTATTTTACAAAAACCTCCATCTCTAGATTGTTCATGTTGCGTTCCCATCACAGTATTTCCAATCAATAATTATTTTATTTTTGTCTCCAAGATTTGGTGCCCAATTTTGTTTTAGAATGATTGGGCCAAGATGAAGAGAGTTTGTTTGATTTGGTCAAGTTTCTCCCCCATACAACAGAAGTGGTGAAGCCCAATGAAGATTGGGATAACTCGTTTATCTTAGATTGGGGTCCTCGTGAAATTTTCCTCTGGGGTATCGAGAGTGAAACAAACTTCGGGTTACTTCCTATCCCAATCAGTGAGAAAAATTTATTTATTTGTGGTGTGGTAGTAAGGGTATTTGGCATATATCCTCAAGAGTATCGAGAGTGCAACGAACTTCAGGTTACTTCCTTAGAAAATCAGTGAGCCAATATTCATCAATTTTTGGCATTGCAGCAAGGGTATTTTGTATCTGTTTGGGCAGTAAATTATCATCCAAATGTCTTCTGAGGTAGCGATATTGGGCTAAGGTTCAATTGGAGGCAGCAAAGGTTTCTGTGTTCATATTTTATGTAGTGACCCATCTTGAGCATCTTCTTGTAGTAGTGCAGTTGTTGTAGGGTTAAATCCTCGGAAATGTACTTTCCCGAAGCTCAGTCTGAGGTTCATTCATCCCTCCGTGACAACGGAAGGCTGAAATCAACTACCTCAGAAGGATCCTTGATGAAAATAGCTCACACTTAGGGTAAAATCGAATTTATGTTGAGAGAAGTGATCCGCTAGACCCTCCTGAGGCTCAGTCTAGGTAGCGAGGGTTTGTTTGGGGAATGTGGGTTGATTCAAGAACAATGTCATCACATATGTAACCTTCTCCAAGGAGTTATCTGGCAGGATATTGATACCGGGGCATGATCTGGGCATCAGATCACCTTTGTGGGATTTTTGGTAGTTGAATAATTTTGAGGTGTGTATGTAGCATCAAAAAACCTACGTGGTATGAATGGTGGAAAACACAGCCTGGTTGGTTGGACATAGGCAACAAAGAGGCAACAATTACTAACGTTGGTTGACTTTTAACTATAAACCTATTTTGTCACTCCCAAAATGTGTAGCTTCAAAATTGATAGGTCAAACTAACAATATTAGGATAATAGGGTTTGCTGATAATTTATCATTTTTTGTGTATCTAATACTAGTTAGAATATAAATCCACTATGTTTTCTAGGCATGCCACAAACAAAAGTATCCCCTATGTTTGTAAATCTAATTTCCACTTGGTTACCAACTATATTAACTCTCCATGTGCAACATAAAATCCCCTTTCATATGTCACTCTAGAGTGTAATACTGCCTCACATTATGTGTCTACAACATCCAAGAGATTCCCGTCGCATAGAATCATTTTGATTTATTGGCATAGTAGATCCTATGATACACTTTCTTAACGTGTTATGGTAAAATAAGAAAATAAATTCTTTATTACTCAATGAAACTGCTACATAACTCTTAGAATAATCTCTGCAAGATGATCCTAAATCCTTTCCAAGGTAACTAAAACATGATGCCTATTATTCTATGACTGGCTAGAACTGTTATTTGTCTCTCCTTTTGTTGATGGGACTAATATGTAGTGCCACTAATAACTGGCTCCATACAATGAAAATATTTGTAACCATGGATTGAAGAGTGCAATGAAGATTCTTCAACTGACCTTGTCATGTGCTCTTTCCAACATTTTACCCTAAGGGATGCTTCATTGGCTAGTAATTCTTGCATTGGCCTCTTCTCCCTTTTTCCCACTTCTCAATTCTTTTCTAGACATAGTTCTACCTTTACGTCACATTCCTCTGCCCCAGGAACTGTTTGCGGGGGATTTGATGGGGCCAAGGGAAGGGGAGCCATTACACTATAATATTAAGCTCTAACCATTCGTAGATATTCAATATTTTTTTTACCAACCATTTCACCATGGTGAGTGGGGGAGGCGATTGTGATCTCATATTCCTTTTTTAAAAAGGGGTTTTTTTGATCTAATCTCTTGCTATCTTTTTATGTTTTGATATTTCTGTTTGGCGTGTTGGAGATTCTAAAATTGGTTTTCATAAGTGTATGTTTTCATGTTTTTTCATTTCAGAAACATGTTGTTTGAGGTCTAGTACCTATTAATGGAGCTGCTTGTTTTCATTCTCAATAAATTCTACTCTCTGCAGCAAATTCTTGACTTGTGATATCCGATATTGAGAATTCATGCACCATGCTAATATGAATGGGGCTATATATTTGTATTGGTTGTTACTACAATTTCCGAGGGTCTAGTCCCATGTCTCAGTTGTTAACTTTTCCTTGAGAAATTATAATGGTGGTGATAGCTCCATTGAAGTCTTTGATATTTTTAAAAACTACCTCCATTGTTGTTGCCACTGTTTTGAGGCAACACCCTGCCACTGCCATTGTAGATTTTTTTGAGGTGATTGGGGCTGCTAGCTTCTGAGTTGACATTGTTAGACTATGTATATTAATTTTAATTTACTCTTTTTACTTCTTTTTCCTATCTCATTGTACTCTGTATGTAAATTTAAAATATAATGACTATTATTTCCATTTTTATTATTAGAAATGTTTGTTTGGATACATAATTTTTTTTATCATATTCATGTTGTCAATGGCAAGTTGTTTCTGTTAAAATTATTCGCAATAAACAGACTGGACAATCTGGAGTTTGAAAGAGACACAAGAGTCGAGAGAGCTTTGCAAACTTACAATGGTGCACATATTCCTAGCACTGAATAATTTTACAACATAAATTGGGAAACCTTTGGCATTGGAGAAAAGCGACTTGAGATTGGATCTGATTATCCTATATTTTTTGGATATTTGGCATATGATGTGACAAACTGTTTGTTTCAAGAGAAATTCTGAATTAGATACCAAATTATAAAAGGTGCGAAGGTTGTTACTGATACGGTTACAGGTCGTTCAAAAGGATATGGGTTTGAAAGATTTGGGGATGAGATTGAGCAAGTTTGGACTATGACAGAGATGAATGGGGTGTTTTGTTCCTCAAGATCTATGTGGATAGGTCTTGTCACAACAAATACTACCATAGTTTTTAAACAACCATATCCTAAATGTAAGTTGTGTAAATGTATACAAAAATGTATTTATTTTTTTGAATATTTTATTAGTTTGGTAGAAGATGCTAGAATCATGAATAATGGTTGTGTTGGTTGGAAAAATTAATGTTTTCCATTGATATGGATCAAATCTTCTTTTTCTTGCCTCTGTGCTGTGTAGCTTTAGTCTCTAGTCTATGTATTGAGTACTTTCCTTTCTAAATTAGCAGTTGGTTGGTATTTCAGTTTTTTTTTTGTATATTCATTATCCCAGTTATGTTTGAATCAATTATACTTGATTAAGAGCTTTTTTAAATTACACTAGAATTTGGTCAGGTGATGTCGGAGGTTTTTAAAACTAGTGAATTCTATACAAGCCAACTTTGCTAATCTTTGGAATTAACTTACATTTCAAGTACTTCAAGAGAAGTTGTTGTGGTTGCTTCAGTTGATCTGCAAAGTCATTTCCTTCCAATTGTTTTTCTTTTCTTTTTGAAATTTGGATCAAAGCTACGAAAGCTTATAAAATTGATGTTGTCTCAAAGAAGGATGCCAGGATGCTCTGTTCCATTGGGGACCTAGAAAAAAAATTCAGCATAGAGAAAGCATCCTTTTAGTGGGTGGCCTCACCTAGGTCAATTTAACTGTTTATGTAATGAATTTCCATTTTGTCAGTCATTTGACATTTTTGTATCATTTTATCCTATTGTTGAACACTTTTTTTCTTGTATATTAATGAGTTGTCCACCTTGTTAGATTTCCTTTTCCAAAATCATGTTTCTATTGTCAATTTCTCCATTTCTTGTTTTAATATAGTTGTTTCCTTGATTTTTGATAGAAATTCTACTATTCAATTCTTTTCTTTTAAGTTTTATAATAGAATGATATAAGTTTTTTTCCCCAATTTCTCATTGTCAATCTTATTTTTCATCTTCTGTATCTTTAAAAAATATTTTCAAAAATTCAAGGCATCTTGTAGGTAGGCATGGTATATGGTTTCCATAGGTATTATGTTGTCACGAATGATTGATTAACAATTTGGAGGATTTGAGACTATCTTTTGGATTTTCTGTAAAGGATAGTCAAGTGGATGCCACCTTCATCTTGTGGTTGTCATGTCATATAACTTAGCTTATTTAAATTGAGTTGAAACAGTTGACTACTGTAAATGTCTCTGAAATTTTGGGGCCCAGTTTTTTAAAAAATAATTAGGCCAAGATGAAGAGAGTTTTTTCGATTTGGTTCGAATCGAAGTTCTATTGAGAGCAACGAGCCACTAAACCCTCCTGAGGTCTGGTCTAGGTAGTGAGGGTTTGTTTGGGGAAAAGTGGGGTGATTCAAGAGAAATTCCATCACCTATCTAACCTTCTCCTAGGATTTTTGTGGCAAGATATTAATACTCGGGCATGATCTAGGCATCAGATCAACTCTGTGGGCTTTGTGGTAGTGGAACAATTCTGAGTTGTGTATGTAGCATCAGAACACCTATGTGGTATGAATTGTGGAAAAAAAAGTCTATCTAGTTGGATAGAGGCAAAAAATAGGTAACAATTACTAAGGTTTCTTGCAAGGTCAAAATAAAAATATCGGGATAATAGGGTTTGCTGATAATTTAAAAAATTTTCTGTATCTAATACTAGTTAGAATATAATTCCACTATGTTTTCCAGGCATGTCACAAACAAAAATATCCCCCATGCTTGGAAATCTAATTTCCACTTGGTTACCAGCTATATTAACTCTAGGCATAGCATAAAATAACCTTTTCATATGTTACTCTAGAGTAATACCGCCTCACATTTTGTGTCTACCAGATCAAAGAGATTCCCTTCCCATAGACTCATTTTGCATTATCGACATAACATATCATATGATACACTTTATTGATGTGTTATAGTAAAATAAGAAAATAAATGCTTTAGTACTCAATGAAACTGCTATAGAACTCTTATAATCATATCTGCAAGATGATCCTAAAGCCTTTCCAAGGTAACTAGAACATGACAAACTGTTATTCTATGAATTGCTAGAATTGTTGCTTTTCTCTCCCTTTGTTGATGGTACTAATATATAGTGTCAATAATAACTGTCTCCATACAATGAAAATATTTGTAACCATGGATTGAAGAGTGCAATGAAGATTCTTCAAATGACCTTGTCATGTGCTCTTTCAAACATTTTACCCTAAGGGATGTTTCATTGGCTAGTAATGCTTGCACTCGCCTCTTCTCCCTTTTCCCCACTTCTCTATTCTTTTGTAGACATGGTTATGCCTTTACATCACATTCCTCTACCCCAAGAAATAGTTGTAGGGGATTTGATGGGGTCATGGGAAGGGGAGCCCTTGCACTCTAAGATTAAGCTCCAGGGCTTTGTAGATGTTCAATATTGTTTTTACCAACCCTTTCAACACAGTGAGTGGGGAAGGATATTGTGATCTCATCTTAATTTTTTAAAAAGGGCTTGTTGTGATCTCATATCTTGTTATCTTTTTATGTTTTGAGATTTCTGTTTGGTGTGTCGGAGATTCTACAATTGATTTTCAGAAGTTTATGTTTTCATTTTTTTTCATTTCAGAGACCTATTTTTTGAGTTCTAGTACCTTCGAATGGATCTGCTTGTTTTCATTCTCAATAAATTCTATTCTCTTCTACAAATTATTGACTTGTGATATCTAATATTGAGAAGTCATGCACCATGTTAATATGAATGGGGATATATATTTGTCCTTAGTTTTTGTTACAATTGCTGAGGGTCCAGTCCTGTGTCTCAGTTGTTAATTTTTACTTGAGAAAACGATGATGGTGGTGAGACCTCCATTGAATTCTTTGGGCCTGCTAACTTCCGATTTGACATTGTTAGACTATGCATATTAATTGTAAATTATTCTTTTTACTTCTTCTATCCTATATCATTGTACTCTGTATGAAAATTTAAAATCTGCTGACTATTATTTGCATTTTTATTAAAATAAATGGTTGTTTGGATACATAGTTGTTTTGATCATATTCATGTTGTCAATGGCAGGTTGTTTCTGTTAAATCTATTCACAATAAGCAAACTAGACAATCTTTGTGGAGTTTGCATGCCACGCAGGAGCTGAGGGAGCTTTGCAAACTTACAATGGTGCACATATTCCAACATTGAATAATTTTACAGGATAAATTGGGCAACCTTTGGCATTGGAGAAAAGAGGCCTAAGTTTGGACCTGATTATCCTATATATGTTGGATATTTGGCATATGATGTGACAAACTATTTGTTGTAAAGAGACATTCCAAACTAGATACGAAACTGTAAAAGGAGCCAAGGTTGTTACTGATAAGGTTACATATCATTCAAAAGGATATGGTTTTGTAAGGTTTGTGGATGAGATTGAGTAGGTTTGGGCTATGACATAGATGAATGGGGTGTTTTGTTCCTCAATATCTATGCGGATATGTCTTGCCACAAAAAAATGACCACAATTTTTCAGGAACCAAAACATAAGTTGTGCAAATGTATACATAAATTTATTGAGTTTTAGAATATTATATAAGTCTGGTAGAAAATTGTAGAATGGTGAATAATAGTTGCATTGGTGGAAAAATTCATATTTTACATTGATATGGATCAAATTTTCTTTTTCTTGCCTATGTGTTGTGTAGCTTTAGGCTCTATTCTATGTACGTAGTATTTTCCTTTGTAAATTAGTAGTTGGCTGGTATTGTAGATGCTTTTTTGTATATTCCTGATTCTAGTTATGTTTGAATCCATTATACCCAAATAAGATCTTTTATAAATTACACTAGAATTTGGTTAGTTGATGTGGGAGGTTTTAAAACTATTGAATTATATAAAAGCCAACTTTGCTAATATTTGGAATTAATTTACATTTCAAATACTTCAAGATAAGCCACGATGGTTTCTTCAGTTGATCTACAAATTCATTTCCTTCCAATTGTTTTCCTTTCCCTTTTGAAATTGGGAAAAATTTAATTGGAGATCAAAGTTATGAAAGCTTATAAAACTGATGTTTTCTCAAAACAAGATTGCAAGAGGCTCTGTTCTGTTAGGGGCCTGGAACAAAATTCAGCACATAAAAAACGTCCTTTTAGTGGGTGGAATCACTTAGGTCAATTCTATTACTTATGTGATGAAATAAAATTCTGTCATTTATTTGACACTTTTGTAGCATTTTATGCTACTGTAGAACACTTTTTTTGTTGTATATTCATGAGTTTTCCACCTTGTTAGCTTTCCTTTTCCAAAATCCTTTCTATATAGTCAATTTCTCCATTTTATGTTTTAATTGGTTGTTTCCTTCATTTTTCGTAGAAAGTTTACTATTCATTTTTTTTTAAAAGTTTTATAATAGAATAATATACGTTTTCTTCCCCAATTTCTCAGTGTCCATCTTATTTTTCATCTTATGTATCTTTACAAAATATTTTCAAACATTCAAGGCATCTTGTAGGCAGGCAGGGTATATGGTTGGCATAGGTGTCATGTTGTCATGAATGATTGATTAACAGTTTGGAGGCTTTGAGACTATCTTTTGGATTTTCTGTAAAGGATAGTAAAGTGGATGCCACCTTCATATTATGGTTGTCCTAACATATAAATTAGCCTATAAAAATTGAGTTGAAACAGTTGGCTGTTGTAGATGTATCTGGAACAACGCTTGAGTATTGTTTTGTATTATAAACTTCTCAAACTGGATGTAAGGAAATGGGAGGCTTCAATATTATATTTTATATTTTTGTGCCAGTATAGACAAGTGGATGCCACCTTATTTGGTGGATTCCTGTATAAATTGAGTTGAAACAATTGGAAATTTTTGGTATTAAAAACTTATCAAACAAAATGTAAGAAATTGGTTTAAATGAAGTTATTCCATATCTTACATTGCATCTTTCATCTTTTGTGTTGATTCTTGATCTTTACTCTTACATCTATTAGGTTTTATTAGATCTTTGGATTCAATCATCTTCCTTTAGGATTAGTGTTAACTTTACATGTTACCCAAAACATGAAAACTGCATACTCTTGTGTAGGAAGTTATGTGATATGAGATAGATTGGAGATCCTCCTGCAAAGGAAGGTAGGTGATATGATTGTTGTTTGTCATTATAAAATATTATCAATACACGATGTTCCTATAAACCCACAACTCAAATTTATGAGAGTTTCCTTGTATGGAAATTAGATAGAGAAAAGAAAAAGGTTTCAGATTGAAACAAATTTTTTGGAAGGATCTCACAAAAACTATATGTGTAGTGCAGTGAGCTACTTAGGCTGATTCTATTATTAATGATTTTTGTGTGGTTTCCCAAATGACCTAAGTTATGATTCTGGTATATACATCTTTGAATGTATTCATTTCAAGGTCACTATTCAACACATATTATAATAATTAAGTGAAAAGGTAATGATGAGAAATTTAGTGAGTAATGTACCTTCAGTATTTCCTTTTACTATTCTAGGGGTATGTTGTGTTGAAACAGAGGTGTAATTTGAAAGAATTGTAAGCTGATCTCTTATTCAAATCATGGTAAGGTCCTTGTACACAACCCTTATTGTAGTAATTAACTATTAAGCTAATCATGATAATCTTGAAGTTAGTGAATAGTGTACCTTTAGTCTTTCAGAAATATATAAAGGGTAAACCCTGAGATCTGAGCAAGCACTAGTGGCACTAGGTAGGTGAATGGAAATTTTGCATTAATTTCCTGTACGCTACAAAAAGTCAACAACAATGCTTGGCACAAATTTTGGCCACATTTGAGAGGCCACATGCCCCTGTAATATGGCAAACCCCATGCAGGGTAGTTGATAGCTTGCCAGTATTTGAACATGATGTGTCATATATCTGCTGAATCCTTGAACTTTTATTGTGGGGTAGGAGGGAATTGAAGCATTCTTTCCAAGCAGGGTGTGCTCAGGAAGATAAATAGGGTAAACCCTAAGATATGAGAAAGGACTAGAGTTTCTAGATAGGTCAATGATTTTTTTTATTAATTTCTTTCAAGATACAACAAGGCAACAACAATGCTTGGTACAGATTGTTATTTCAAGGCAGTATGAGTTTAGGAAGATATGAAAGGTAAACCTTGAGATCCGAGCAAGGACTTATCGTAGTATGTAGGTTAATGAAAATTATGTATTAACTTTCTACACGCTATAGAAAGGAAACAATAATTCTTGGCACAAGTTTTGGCTACATCTGAGAGGCTACATGGCCCTATAATATGGTAGACGCCATGTAGGGTAGTTGATATCTTTCTAGTATTTGAACCTGTTATGTTGTATATTTGATGAACCCTGGCCCTTGTATTATGGGGGAGAGGAGGGCATTAAAGTATTCTTTCTAAGCAATGTGAGTTCAGGAAGATATAAAGGGTAAATCCTAAGATCTGAGCAAGGTCTAGTAGTACGGGGTCATTTAATGAAAATTATGTATTAATTTCTTGCATCGCTTGGCACAAATTGTGGTTACATCTATGAGGCCACATTCCCCTGTAATATGGCAGACCCCTTACAAGGTAGTTTATAGCTTTCTATTATTTTAACTTGGGTCATCTCTACAACAATTCCGCCAAGTTGCCTCTAGACATGCAAATTTCAAGATGCCAATGTTGGGAATCACAATTGTTGTTAGACCAAATCCCGCAAGTGTTAGTTAATGATTGCATCACGAGAGATAAGGATACACTAAAGGTGGTTATTCCATGTTGTGAAACACACAGGGAGCATTGGTTTATCCAATGTGCAAGAATCTCCCCCCCCCGCAACCCAAGTCGATGTGGATTGAACTTGTGACCTATGCTTTGATACTAGTTGGGAACCATGATTTCTATTAGATCAAAACCTGCAGGTGTTCATCAACGATCACATCTCTAGAGATAAGAATATATGAGAGGTAGTTAATCCATGTTTAGAAACACATGGGGAGTGTTGGTTTATTCAATGCTCAACACACAACATTTATGAATTTCAAACTTGGAAACAAAGCCAAAGGAGGAGTTATCAGAAAATTTGAAAAGTGATTAATGTTTTGAGTCATGTTTCCAGTGCCCAGGGTTGGTGTTTAGCCAATTTAATGTCTTAAATTTCTTATCATAAATCATCAACCGAGGTTAGTAATCTGATGAAATGTGGTGCACTATATATGCTTAGTTAACCTTCTTCTTACTTCGTTGTGTATTATTTATATTGTTTTGGGGGGTTTTGTTTCTTTATTTTGAAATGAGTTAATATTAATAAATGAGAAATATGAAATGAATCAACTAAATCTAATGAAGTTTAATGTTAAAAACTAGTTTTGAAAGAAGGAAGAAAAATAAATGTTCTTTAACTATTCTAATTTGCATAATAATGAATCAAAATTTAAATGGTTAGAATTTGATCTAAAAACAGAGTATTTATTCTAATGACTTTGATATTTTTGGAATTAAAACTAATTCTAATCTATCTTATTCCAATTCTACTCCATGGATTGAAAGCATAAATCCTATGATTAAGAATTGAAATGACAATGCTAATCTAAATGAAAAGAAAATTCAAAGAAATTGAAAATCAACTATTGTATGACCAAATACTCAATCATCCAATTTTGGAAGAATCACAAAGTCATCTTCTTGATATGATTTAACAAGCAATTGATTATACATTTAATTTAAATATTTAATCTAAGAAAGAAATTAAAAAGCATGTAAAGGAAACTCAACTACTGTATGAACAAATACTCAATCATCCAATTTGGGAAGAATGACAAAGTCATCTTCTTGATCTGATTTTAACAAGAATTTAATTATATATTTAATTGAGAATTTAATCTAGGAAAGCAGTATAAAAACATGTAAAGGAAAACTAAGATAACTTTATGCTCTAATGCTTCAAACAAAATCCAATTTGGAAAATAGAAGAACTAATTTCTTGAGATGCTTTTGGTAAGAAAAATATTACACAGTTATTCTAAAACTAATTCTAAGAAAGCATTCGTAAATTTAATCTATGAAACAATAAACAATTTAATCTAAGGATCAGCGACAAAGAAATGTAAATTTAACTATGAATTGACAAAATAGAGCTAATAAAATTAAACTAAAAATAACTAATGAAACCTCCTTTTTGTGCAGAGGCCCTCTACAACGAAATGAGTTGAAATCCTAACAGACTATGCATGCATCAAGAAGGAACTAGAACAAATTAACATGGTCTTCGTATTATAAAAGAATAGAGTCTCAAAGCATACACATCATTCACAAAATTAAGACTCTTTTCCGGTTTTGAAAACGATTGGTATTTAGACAAATTCAATATAACTGTCTTGAGGTATTTCTGCCTATAGATGGACTTTATAAATGAAACATAGAAGAAAAATCTAAGTAGCTAACTCTTGATTTGCTATGTTAGAGCAAATCGAGCCTTTCATTCTCGGATCATGTCCTTTGACCGAACTTTGACCATGAGCATAGGCACCTTTTTCTGTCGAATTCGAACAGGTGGATAGGACGAGAACCATGTGTGGATCATTCCAAAGATGCCCATGTGAATCATTCCTTAATTTTCTCCTCAGAACCTATCAAACCATTAAAGCGGTTGCGGAAACAACAATTAGCTACAGAATAACATGCGTTTTGTAGCTAAGTTACAAAAATTCATTCAAATAACATGAAACGTCAAAATATAAAATAGAGACCATTCAAATGAATTATCTGAGATGAAATATTTCATTTATCATTGGTTGGAGTTATGGATTTATGAAAAGGTAGGGAAAAGTGATGAGAAAGGACACCAGAGACAGAACAATTTTGAGGTTCAACAGTTGGAATTTCCAGTAACATGGGTTTTTTTTTGAGCCCCTTAGGATGTTTCCAACGTCAAAATTTAAAGGTTAATTTAGTCTAAGATTAATATTTTGTGGATGGATGGTGCAACATATAAATGCTCGATCATATAATCCAATATTTGATTTTTCAGAAGTGTAATTGTTGTGGATTTTGGCATAAAATGGTGGGACATTCTCGTTGGATGTAAACCTAATTTTCTACTTGTATGGTAAAAAATGTCTTGTCCTCTGTGTTACATAGTACTTTGTCACCGTCCCTGCAATTCTTCGTCCTGCACATTGGAGGGCCTTTCTTGTGACCTGTGAATAATGACATAAACTGAAACCACTTTCATGGCATCCTCCTTGACAAGGACAATCATTCCTTTGAAGAAAGTTTCCCTTGAAAAATCATAAAAACTGATCTTTTGGCCTTGGCGCGACTAGCCAGTTCAGCCCTCGTGCCAATGGGGAAAATCCACCATAGAGGGCATGCCAAATGGCACTCTGTCTCAGTGTCTCACTCGCGCCAAGCTTAATAAGGAGTTTTTTTTAAAAATAAATGGCGGAAGTTTGATTCCAACAAACTCCTGAATGAGTCACTAAAATGAGTTGGGAGGTTTAGCTCTGGATCTCCATGTATGGGAGGTGGTTTTCTACCTATCATGGAAGCTTCCTTAGAGATAGGGCGAATCCCATGATTGTAGGGATCCCAAATCCTCTTCCCCCCATCTATATAAGATTGCCTTTTCCCTTAGCAAGCTAGAATAAGAGCTGAACTTGTAGCAAAGAGACTATCGCCAGATGGCCTTTGAGAGCCAAGCTGAAGAGAGAGAGCTTTGTCCTATTTCTGAAAAGATTCATTGAGACATGCTACACTGTCAGCCTCACCGAAGGAAGATCAAGCATCAGAGCTTTGGGTTGTATATTTCCTTTGTTATTTTAATGATAAGAGACTTTGATTATGGTTTCATTCGTGTGTCTATTTCTTTTATGCAATGAATTACATCCTCTCTAACTGATGTATGGTTACAAGATTTAGATTTTGTGCTGTGTATCATTGTATAATTTGCATGTGTGCAGGTGTTCGGACATGTCGAGTGGAAGAATCTTGATCTGCCAAGTGAAGGACGGAAAGCGTCATCCTTTCTTCAATGACCATTGCGTAGGACCTAAGGTAGGCAATTCATTATGTTTTTGTCGTTTTGTAACTAGAGACCTGCGTCACTGTGTGACCTGATTGTTGCTAGACTCGATCTGGGCTAGTAGGGATCGCCTCTGTCCACAGAGTGGATTTACCTCTCCAGGAAACTGGTGACTCCACTGGGGAGTTAATTGGAGTTAGTCTTGTCTCTTTTGGTTGTTTTTGGCTTGTGTTTGATTGATTTTCTCTTCTGGTTTGCCTCCTTTCGGTGTAAAACCCCTGTTCAGCCTCCACAAGACCTGATATACTCTCTGTTTGCTCTTTTTCATTCCTTTCCTTATTAAACTCGATTGGTGCGGTTTATAGCCTGACAATCATGCCAACTGGCACTTGCTGCTAGTTAGGCCCCCGTGCCAACCCTGTTTTGGCACAAGATATAGCCAAACAGTCTCGCCAATCCTGTTTGGTGTTAGGGTTTATTTATTTTTGAGCCCTCTGAGTCTGATTTGTGGTTCTGGTGTTATTTTCTCGAGTGTCTGAGTGCCTTGAAGTCCTTGTTGACTGTGTTTGACCTCTATCCTCTAGTTGTTTTCCCTCTACCATCAGTTTTTCATTCTAGCCCTAGGGCTTCTAGGTGCTATAGTGTGTTGAGCCTCTCGTGGGAGTTCTTGGTTCTCGCTTTTTAAGTCAACTTCATTTTTGCTTCTCTGCATTTGTTTCGTTGGATTCCATTGTATCATTGCATTAATTGAGTGATTCCTCTCTTCTTTCATTCAAGTTTCTCTTTGTCTCATTTTGAGCCTATATTACACGATTTGCATGAGTCTTTTGGGATTCCTCTTCGATTTGAGGGATTTCTCTATCAGTTTGAGTTCTGATGGTGTGTCTTTGCTTTGAGTGAACTTGCTTGTTTCGACTCTTTCACTATCATTTATCGAATTGGTTTTCTCATTAATTTTTCAGTTCGTTTGGTGCATTTTTCTCTAAAACATTGAAAAATACAAAAACAAATCTCTTTTCTTTTTGATTAGTTAGTGAAAATTGAAAGCTTTTCCGCATTATTAGTGTTATATAACTCTAAAAGAAATTTTTTTAGTTTCATTAGCGTGCATTAGAGACAGTAGTGGATGTTTTGTGATCATTTTGTTATTGTTTGAAAAGCTCTCAACCTTCCCGTAGTTAGCTCTTCATCGAACAAAGTGATATATTGTGGCATGTAGTGTGCATTTAGAGGATTTTTGAGATATAACATTCGATAGGGCCTGAAATTGAAACATAATTTAAAGATCAAATCTAAAATTTATTCAATTTACCTTAAGACAACATTGAAACATTAATGAAATATCTAGAGGTCTAGGCTAGTGACGTGTTTCGGCGTCATTAAACCTAGTAGTTTTCGTTCACCTCTCGGATTTAGATAGCGCTAGTACGGACTCGTGATCCTCATACCATTGCGTATATAAAGGGAGACCCCACTAGGTTTCTATCCTTTATCCGTAGGAAGCCGAGTCTTCCGCCTTATACCTGTGATGCACCGGACACAACATTTGGAGAGATTACCTGCACGTACGTCAAGTCATTTATTGATTTATATTTCATTTTTTAATTGAGGTGTATATGGCAGCTCACGGATATCTGGTACACCCATCTGCCTAGATTAACAGAGTAGTCATTTCGATCTTTTATGACTCATGAAATTGAATAGATCATCAAGCGCTTGTCCTTTCATGCTTGTTTCCAATTGAAAGAGATAGAGTCATATTTTACTCGTTTCTAGACTCTTAAAACATGAAACGGTAAAATTTTTCAGTTTTAATGTGGTAAAATTAATCACCTACGATCACACGCCCTTTTAGAGATTGTTTTTTGGCCATTTGATTGTTTGCCTTGGTTTCTTCCCATGTGTCTTTGTTTTGATCTCTTCCTCTTTTCATTACTGTCATAGTGATGGAACCCTCAGTTTCGTCCACTGGTAGTCCTTACACAGATGATTCATCATAGGTCTCTCAGTCCTCTGCTAAACCTCAGAAGCCTATTGTGTTTGAGTTTCCCAATGAGGGACCGATTATATCTGAGCTTCCCTTTGGTGGACCAGTTGAGTTCAATTGGCCCTTGTCCAACGCTTGGTTTGGATTTGGAGTAGGGGAACACTTCCCTCCTCTTACATTGGGATCGCATTTCTTAGCTGTTGTTATATCTCCTAGTCCTCGCTGTATTTTAAAAGATATTGCGGCAGGGTCAGATATGGACTCACCCAGTCCTTCTCCTAGTGAGGAAATTCCCACATTTGGTGAAGATTACTGGCTTTTTCCAGAAAAAATCCCTGACTTTTTTGTCATGGCTTCACTTGGTCCTTCGCTTCCAGTGGGATATAGGTCCTTAAGTCAGCTCATGGCCGCTGTGGCCTCTATAGGAATATCGACTCCATCTACAAGGCCGGTTATTCCTTCATTAGGGATGTCGCCATCGACACCTCTCACGTCATCTCATTTCATCACATCAATACCTGTTAGGCCTACTGTCTGTGTAGCTACATCTACGCCCACTGTCACTACTCAATCCTCCAGGACCTCGTCAGTTCTTGAAGAAATTTACATAGCTTCTGCTATTCCGAAGAAAATTGTAGAAATTTGAATAATAGATGAGCTATTCACCGAGATTATCCTGATTACACACTATTTGAGCTTCATGCATAATACATAACCTATTCTACCATTGATCATCAATTCGCGGAATTAAAAACAATCGCATGCGCACATTGAACATTAATCAATCACACATATCAACAAAGTATGTAATGGGAAAAGCTTACAGCTGAAAACCCCCAACGATCTGTTTATTATAATGATAGATAACATGTAACAATACATAGCACAAACTACTCACAAGCTCTCAGCACTATCTCCAATTGTTACACACTACACAAGCTCAGATATGAACAAGTCAAAAGTTCAAATCTCCTCCACCTGTTAGCCTGCCTCTACTGCGCAATCCAAGATGGTTAATTGTGAGATCCAAGTTCAAATCCCCTTGGCTTGTACTGTGCAATCCTCATTGGAAATCTCAATCAATGTGTGTGCAAATCTCATGCACAGCTATAGTCACAACTGATAGTAGACTCACCCTTTCACCCACCTCTAACACTGGTCTCCACTGAACTGTCCATGCATTGCAGTTAACTGATGTATTCTTTAGTTGATTTATGAGTTAATAATTAGTGAATTAATTAATAATTAATTCACACCACTCATCACTAGTGTATTTATCAGTTAGACTAAATACAACTAGTTCAACCAAGTTAAACTGAACACAACTCCATCAACTGTCTCATCAACTCCACCAAACTCTGCCACATGAGTTCTAACTGAAGTCAACCATGCAATAGCTCAACTAAACCCTAGGAATAGCGTAATTCCTTCTTTCAGCTACATGTGCCACATCCGTAGCTCGAATTGAAGTGCTCCAAGAGGATAAGATAATGTTTATAGTCCAAATATTATTAAGAGCTAATAATATTCGACTGATCTATTTTTAGACTGGCAGTCTAAAAATAGACTCCGCCCAGTATGTCTAAAAATAGAGGTCCATCTATTTTTACCAACTTGACAAACCATCCATAAATAGCATCCTGCAACTCATAGACCATGATCCATATGTCTAAAAATAGACATAGTCTAAAAATAGACTTTGCGCCAAAAATAGCCTGCCGGCCCACTTAGTGAAGGCGACTTATTTTCACTAAGCTCCATCATCTTGTTGCATTTTCAACACTCCCTCTCAACAAGATATGGATTATCTGCAACCCCTATCCTGCCTCTGTGGTATTCGAATTTGCTCCTGGTGAGCGCCTTCGTCAAGATATCAGCATCCCGATCCTCCGTGGGAATGTATGAAAGTAACATGATTCTCCGCTGCACACAATCTTTGATATGATGGTACCTGATGTCAATGTGTTTGGATCTATCATGAAATACTGGATTAGCCGAGAGTTTAATGCAACTCTGGTTATCACAATAAATCACAGTAGGCTCCAAGTGTGACCCGAACAACCCGACCAGAATCTTCCTCATCCATATGGCCTCGCATGTAGCCAAGCTTGCTGCCATATACTCAGCCTCTGCTGAACTGAGTGCCACGGATCTCTGCTTCCTGCTGTACCAAGAAACTGTTGTCGACCCGATATTGAAGATCCCTCCAGATGTGCTCTTTCTGTCCGTTGGGCTCCCTGCCCAATCTGCATCCGTGAAGCCACATAGCTTCACCTCATCCTCCTCGTGGGAAAATTGCAATCCATATCCCAGGTTTCAAGATACAACGCTAGTCATACGCGTGCTC
The DNA here is from genome assembly GCA_034641835.2 of Pinus albicaulis. Lineage (NCBI taxonomy): Eukaryota > Viridiplantae > Streptophyta > Pinopsida > Pinales > Pinaceae > Pinus > Pinus albicaulis. The sequence continues at coordinate 867,969,488 of CM076580.1, forward strand.
ATATTCGGAAGAGCTTGGTAGGCTTAACCATAGCTTGTGAAAGCTCGTTAACAGCATAGCATATGTCGGGTCGTGTATTGACCAGATACATAAGCGACCCCACCAACTGTCGATAAACAGTGGCATCCACTACCTCCGCCGAAGTAGCATCCTCCTTCCTCCAACCTCTAGGAAGAGGAGTATCAACAGGCTTGCAGCCATGCATGTTGAACTTCTCCAATATCTCCCAGGCATACTTAACCTGAGAAACAAATAGTCCATCACTGCGCTGCCAAATTTCCAATCCCAGGAAATAATGAAGGAGGCCCAAGTCCTTCATCTCAAACTCTCTAGCAAGATCCTCCTTGCATGAAAGTATCAACAGCTCATCACCTGTCAGAATCAAATCATCTACATAAAGTAAAATGATTAGCAACTTACCCTCCACCATAATCTAGTATAGGTTAGGATCTGCCTCACTCTTGGAGAATCCAAGTTCGGTGAAATAACTGCCTATTCGTGTGTACCAAGCACGAGGTGCTTGTTTCAACCCATACAACGCTCTCTTGAGCCTGCACACATGCGACTCGCTGCTGAAGATTTGGAAACCTTCAAGCTGCTCTATTTACACCTCCTCCTCAATGACTCCATTGAGGAACGCAGTCTTCACATCCATCTGATGAATGTGCCACCCCATCTGCGCTGAGAGAGAAAGAATCGTCTGCATGGAAGAATACCTTGCGACAGGTGCAAAGGTCTCCTCATAATCCATCCCCTCTATCTGTGAGAAGCCTTGAGCAACAAATCTTGCCTTGTACTTCTCCACACTCCCGTCAGCTGCCTACTTCACTTTGTAGATCCATCTCGAACCCACCATTGATTTCCCTTCCGGCCTTGGGACAATCTCCCATGCACTGTTTCTGACAATCGAATCATACTCTTCCACCATGGCATCTACCCATGCGGGGTCCTCCACAGCTTCCTCGAAAGAGGATGGCTCTGTCATGATACATTTTCTCACAAGAGCCAAGGTTTCTAGTAAATGTCCCAAGGAACGTTCATTCATATTGCATAGCAGGTGTCCCAACCCTTTCACATCTTTTGCCGCCGGCCGGGGCCAGTGCGTTTTCCGCCTCTCGATGGTTGGTGCCGTGGCGCAGTGGCCCTTCCACCTGAACTTCTCCTCTGTGGCTGATCCACATCTTGAGACTCATCCTTAGGAACTAATAGCTCCTCATCTGCATGCAAGTGTGGCTCCCTCTCAAGCGACCACTTCATGGCTTTCTCCTCCTGAAATTTGATATCCCGTCGCACAAAAGTCTTGTGACTGTCTGGCAAATACACACGATAGTTGTGGGGCGTATCAATGTACCCCAAAAATATCCCAACCTCTGCGGTCGGCTCCAGATTCTTCCTGGCATCCTTCGTCACATGAATGTAAACAGGTGAACCAAAAATCCTCAAATGGGAAATATTAGGCCTCTTACCAGAAAACGCCTCCTCGGGTGTACTCATTATCTGCATGACAAATGTTATGTACATATACCGGCAGACATGTCGCGCCACAAGTGAATGGGTAGGCCCCATCACAACACGCTCGGCAATACCCACGATCTCCGTTTCTTCCACCAACGAACTCTGTCATTGCAAGGAGGTGCCATGGAGTTCTCTTTGAATTCCTTCTCAGACCGCAAAAGTCCTTGAATTCAGCAGAGATGAATTCACCACCATTGGCGCCCCTAAGAGCCTTCACATGCTTCCCCGATTCCTTCTCAACCAGCGCCTTGAACTCACAGAACTTTGAGTATGTCTCGCTCTTCTTCTGCATGAAGAAGATCCAGCACTTCCGAGAGAAATCATCAACAAAGATCACATAGTACTTGTGCTTTGCTGTCGAAGCTACCGAGAAAGGTCCACACACGTCTGTGTGAACTCTCTCAAGGATCGTTGTGGCACGACTATCCTTCTCGTGAAAGGTGGCTTTCACAAATTTTCCCAAGGTACACCCCTTGCACTGATCTAACTGTGCAAGAGTGCCCTTAGGAAGCCCAGTAGAAATCTGCTGCAGTATCTTCAAAGCTCCATGGTGAAGGTGGCCTAATCTCCGGTGCCACAGCTCGCCATCATCCTGGCTCACCACTCCTTCTGACTTGCATGCCATTGCTACCTAGCCATCTACCTACAATTGATAAAGGCTCTTGACTCGAACCCCTATCTTCCAAGTTTCTCCAGTTGTCTTACTCCACAGGAAAGCCTTTCCCTCGCTGAAGACAACATCATATCCTTTGTCTTCTAACATCGCCACAGAGATAAGATTCTTCTTCAATCCTGGAACATCCATCACTTTCTTCAATATGAAGGGTTTACCAGACTCCCTCTTAAAGGAAATGGTACCGATACCGCTCGCACTGTATCTACCATCATCGCCCATCTCGATGTGCACTCCAAGATCTTTCTCATCCAGATCAGAAAACAAATCTCGATCTCCTATCATGTGAAAAGACACACCACTGTCCAAGAACCAACCTGAACCCATCACACTTGATACCAAGAATGTGATCAGTGAAAAATCCAGCTCAAAATACAAGGCTAAGGCCTCTCTCGTTGCGGATCCAATAGCCTGCTTATTTTTCTTCTTCTGCGAACAATTTGTGGCATAATGTCCGTGCTGGTGACTGTGAAAGCACTTCACCTTGGACATGTCCTGCTTCTTGCCTTTCACACCGGATTGAGAAGATTTCTTTCTCTTCCCCTTCTTTTCTTTGGTAGCCAAAGCACAATTCTCTTCATCAGATTCCTTTGATGAAGATCTGTCCCTAGTACTCTGCCTTATCTCCTCTTGCACAAGATCCGACCAAAGTCGCTCCCATCCTGGAAATTTCTCCCAGCCATTGACAGAGTCCTGATAGGAATGCCATCAGAAGCCCAAGGAGATCCATGCTCACCAAGTCGTCATCATCTACAGTCACCCCCACACTTCCCAGCTCATCCCTGCATTGGGTGAACTTCGTGAGGTACTTGGGCATACTGTCTCCTTTCTCCATCTTAATGTTCCTGAGTTTATCCTTGAGCCCCAACTTCCTCTGGTCGCTCTTGCTTTGGAATAAATCTTTCAAGGCTTTCCACATCAAAAATGGAGAAGCCTTACCATGCAGGCTGGACACTATGTGATCCTTCACGCCCTCCAACAGAATCCTTTGACACTTTTCTGTCTTCTTTTGCCAAGCCTCAACCAAGCCTGCATCGCTAGGCTTTGGAACTTCAGCATCTATGAACTTCTTCAGCCCATTTTCATCGAGCACCGCCTCCATCCTATCCTTCCATGCAATATAATTTGAGCTGCCCTCAAGGGCATACTCCAATCGCAATCTGTTGAAAGACATCTCAACTTCGACACCAAGAAAACACTGCTGCAAATTCGAATTCCACCAGCTCAAAACTCAACCGCTTCTGATCTGAATTTGTGAGAACAAAGTATTTCTAGTACAGAGATAGACTATAGGGGCATTTACTGGATATTTCACCTTTCAAAGAAGGGATGAATCCAGAGGCTACCTGGCCCTCTTACAGACTCTGCTTAAAGAAATAAAATGTAATCACTGTAATAGATCCGATGATCAAATTTGCTCTGATACCATGTAGAAATTTGAATAATAGATGAGTTATTCACCAATATTATCCTGATTATACACTATTTGAGCTTCATGCATAATACATAACCTCTTCTACCATTGATCATCAATTCGCGGAATTAAAAATAATCGCATGCGCACATTGAACATTAATCAATCACACATATCAACATAGTATGTAATGGGGAAAGCTTATAGTTGAAAACCCCCAACTATCTAAATATTATAATGATAGAGAACATGTAACAATACATAGCACAAAATCCTCACAAGCTCTTAGCACTATCTCCAATTGTTACACACTACACAAGCTCAGATATGAACAAGTCACAAGTTCAAATCTCCTCCACCTGTTAGCCTGTCTCTACTGCGCAATCCAAGATGGTTAATTGTGAGATCCAAGTTCGAATCCCCTTGTCTTGTACTGTGGAATCCTCATTGGAAATCTCAAACAATGTGTGTGCAAATCTAATGCACAGCTATAGTCACAACTGATGGTAGACTCACCCTTTCACCCACCTCTAACACTGGTCTCCACTGAACTGTCCATGCATTGCAGTTAACTGATGTATTATTTAGTTGATTTATGAGTTAATAATTAGTGAATTAATTAATAATTAATTCACACCACTCATCACTAGTGTATTTACCAGTTAGACTAAATACAACTAGTTCAACTAAGTTAAACCGAACACAACTCCACCAACTGTCTCATCAACTCCACCAAACTCTGCCACATGAGTTCTAACTGAAGTCAACCATGCAATAGCTCAAATAACCCTTAGGAAAAGCATATTTCCTTCTGTCAGCTGCATGTGCCACATCCAAGCATCAAACTGAAGTGCTCCAAGAAGATAAGATAATGTTTATAGTCTAAATATTATTAAGGGTTAATAATATTTGACTGTTCTATTTTTAGCCCGACAGTCTAAAAATAGAAACCGCCCAATGTATAAAAATAGAGGTCCATCTATTTTTACCAACTCGACCAATCATCCATAAATAGCATCCTGCAACTCATAGACCATGATCCATATGTCTAAAAATAGACATAGTCTAAAAATAGACTTTGCGCCAAAAATAGCCTGCGGGCCCACTTAGTGAAGGCGACTTCTTTTCACTAAGCTCCATCATCTTGTTGCATTCTCAAAAAAAATTTCTCCTGGGGAGTATCGGTTGTCTTTACAGTTTTCCAACTCCGAGGTTGGTCAGTCCTCCCAAGATCCCAATCGTCCTTACTTTTCCCACTATGGACCGGATGGTACCCCGATTTACGTATTTCCATATCAATATGATGAGCAGGGTAACCCTCTTCATTTTCTTGCTCCCGTTGCTTATCAGTATGTTCACGGTTTTCTATCTGCCCAGGCTGGGCAACATTATGACCCGCAAGGACAACCCTTCTAGGGTCAACCTTCGGGCAAGCCTAGTTATCTATATGACCCACAAGGAAAACCCTTACAGGGCGAACCTTAAATCTAGTAGGGGCTGTTGTACGGTCTGCAAGGGCAGTCCTACAATTCTCAAGGTCAACCTCTATAGCCTGAAACCTCAAGGACCCACAAGCCAACCGGGGTATCAACCGGGACTGTTATACGGTCTTGGGGGGCAAAACCATCCTTCTCAACCCTTGGTGCAACCTCAACAACCTCAGTTTCTAATTGGCCAGAATGTTGCACAACCAGGACCATCTTATGGTCCTGTTACAGGTCAAACTAGTTATCAGGCACAACCTGGCCCTTTTATGCCATCAAGCCAACTTGCTCAGCTGGGGCAGCCTGGTGTTCTTCATCAGCTAGGTCAACCTCTTCAGCCAGGCCAACCTGTTCAACCAGGGTAGCGTACACAGCCAGGTCAACCTATTCAACCAGGACAACCTGCACATCCAGTGAACCCTGGTAAAAAATCGATCTATTCTATGCCACAGCCGAATCTACCTGTGCGCCCAACTTATCAGGCTGAACAGGGCCCCACTTACCAGTAGCCCACTCAAACCCAAGACTGTTATTACCTTCAAGGTCAGTCTTGACTGATTTACAACCCGCCCCAAGGTTCTGGTTATTACCTTCAACAACCAGGCTATACCTATAATCAGCATTCAAATCCATACACTGCTCAAACAGGGCCTACGTATAATCAGGGTTAGTACCCTGGTTATCAACCACCTTACACTGGTTATCAACAACTGTATCAACCCAATTTTATGGCTTATACTCCCTATGGTTAGAATCCTTCAGGACAGAACCAATGGGTGCAAAATTATGCTCAACCAGGGTGGAGTACGGGTATAGGTCCTTATCGGGGACCTGGCATGCCGTCTAATCCTCAGTTACCTTTCCTTTCCATGTTGGAATTGCCAGATGTATCTAAATTGACGAATGATGCGATTCTCCATAATCCATATTGGCCTCCGGTTCTGACCAAGGTGCCTGGCGACTGTCCTAAATTTGAGGGTAAAGCTGGAGAAGACCCCCAAGCACATGTCATGACCTACCATTTGTGGTGTTCTTCGAACTCTTGGGTTGATGACTCTATTCGTCTACGTCTTTTCCAACCCACTCTTACTGGCACTGATACTAAGTGGTATATAGAGCTACCCTGCAGCATTTTTCAAGACTTTAATACTCTAGCTATGGCTTTCCTGATGTATTTCAAGTTACCGGTTCATTATGAAGCTGGGACACATCTCCTGACATATTTGAAGCAAGATAAAGCCACTCACATTTCAGATCATATTCATGAGTGGAGAGGTCATCGTCGTCTGATCAAGTTTGATATTCCTAATAAGCTTCTAACTCATTGGTTCACTACCTCCTTTGTTACCAAGATCGCTCAAGATATTTCTATGGGGGCATGTGTAACCGAGGAGCAAGCCATCGCTCATGCCCAGTACCTCAATTTGGTGTACTCTCAGTCTGACACGTTATATGATATCTTGAATGATGCCCCATGGATAGGGACCTCTAAATCACCACCTACCCCATCGGTGGATGGTGTTATTGGTTTCGTCTCTCAGACTTCTTGTAAGTCTTCTAATGGGAAGCAGAAGTCGAATTATTCCAATAATTTTTCTCTTCCCGCAACCTCATATTCTAGTAAGACCGCGGAGGTCAACACCATTCAGGCCAATCTTGCGGAAAAGAATTCCTAAGGGAAGAAAAAGGGAAAAATCAAATCCAAATCTGATTCCTCGAAACCAGAATCCTCCAAACCACGTGCTGATGATGGTTCCCAACGGAAACCGATGTACCCTTGCCTGATCTGTGATGAAGACCACTACACCAAATATTGTCTTCGACGATCTGAGGTTAGTCAACTTCTAAAGGGCTCCAAGGGGACTCCAACAGTTCTCAAAGAACCATTTCTATCTCAGCAGATCTAGATGGTTGAGCAGCCTTCACCATATACACCATTTGGATCCCAAGTTTTCATGATGAATGGTGTTGCACCTGTTTCGATTGCCACTCATTTGAAGGAATATGCTGAATCACGCCAGGGAGCTGGGAAGGAAATCGTTGATGGCCCGCCTCCCCCACCTGTCTCTGGTCCTTTAGAAATTGAGAAGCCTAGCACTAAACCCGTTGTAAGGCCACCTTCCAAAGGTGTTCTTTGAAAATATTCCTATAATCCAAACACCCGTGTTGCTCAGCATTACAGCATTGTTGAGGATTTGGCAGAGGCACCTTCCGCAATGTCTACGTTGGAAGTGCTTCAAATTTGCCTGTCGCAATGGAAATATCTATTATCCACAATCGGTGGAATTGATCTTGTTGATTCTAGTCTTCTCACCTTCGATCTAGAGCATTTTGTCCCCAAATTCTGCATCAAATCGCCCTTGTTATACAAGTTGGTATCAACGGCCTCAAAATTCACAAAGCCATTGTGGACGAAGGTACTTCCACCTGTGTTATGACATCTACCTTTTCAAAGTCCATTGGATCTCCAGCCCTCACCTCATCTCCCAATGCCCTAGAGGCATTTGATGGTAGGGAATCAAAACCCCTTGTTGTTCTCACGAGCCTACCGATCACATTAAAAGGTAAGGCTGTCAACATCGAAGTAGAAGTGGTTGATGCCAAACTCAACTAAAATATTCTTCTTGGTCATAGCTGGACCCACGCCATGCTATGCGTTCCGTCCACCCTCTTCCGGCTTCTGAATTTTCCTCATGAGGGCAAGATTATCACTGTCGATCAGTTGTCTTTCTTCACCTCATCCTCCGAGAACAACGTGCCATACGTGGATCAAATTCCCAATCCCCTTGATAGTATAGGACCTGGTCTTTTCAAGGACCCCATTCTCATGGGTACTTTTCCCCCACCACCACCAAACACCATTCAAGTCAACATGATCTCTAGGTCAGATGACCCTTGGATCATCCCTTCTCCTGAACAGGTGACCTCTTTTGGAGAATTGATGCCTCTGACTCTAGTTGAAATTAATTATTGTGAGATCATCGCTGCATTAGATCCTCATCCTCTTGATAATGCTCCTTTGAGCATGGCTCTAGATGTATATTCTCAATCCCCTTGGCTCAGTGATTGAGATTCGCTCTATCCTTTAAGAGAAGTCTTCCCGTATGACAAAGTTATCGTTGAAACAATGTCTCTTGAAGATTTGCTATGGAGGGATGGACATCATCGTTCCTCGTTCATGCCCGACATGGGGGCAATGTCTAATTTTCTAGAGCGCTTCACATCTCAGGTTCCCTCTCCGCCTTTCCAAACACCAATATTGAATCATGAGGTTATTTCGGAAGGAAATCTGAGTAACATCACCCAAACCATGCCTATCGGCATCTCTATTAAATTAGGGGTTGTCGAGAACATTCACGTGGGAGTTACTTGTTCTCCCGAATAGATTCAAGTATACACGAGCCTTTTCGATGAATTCCGAGATGTTTTTTCATGGTCCTATGAAGAGATGCCTGGGATTGATCCCATTATAGTCATGCATGAAATTCCCACCTTTCCAGGTGCGAAGTCCGTGTGTCAGCATCTGCACCCAGTGCATCCTCGAAAAGTCACGACGATAAAAACAGAAGTTGAGAAACTTCTTAACGTGGGCTTCATATATCCAATCCCCTTCACAGAATGGGTTTCTAATATTGTCCCTATAGATAAGAAGCAAGGCATAATTCGAGTCTGTGTTGATTATCAAGACATCAATCAGGCTTTTCCTAAGGACAACTATCCCACCCCCTTTATAGATCATATCATCGATGACTACGCGGGGAGTGAGATCTATTCCCTTATGGACAACTTCTCGGGTTACAATCAAATTAACATTTTACCTGTCGATCAACATAAGACCACATTTATCTGTTCGTGGGGCACATTCGCCTACAAGAAGCTCCCGTTTGACTTGAAAAACGCTGGGGCCACCTTCCAGCGTGCTATGTCCTATGCTTCTCATGAAATACGCCACATTGTTTAGCCATATCTGGATGACCTCCTGACTCATTCAACTCGACGCAAAGACCATCCTGAACACCTTCGCCAGATTTTTCTCCACTACAGACGTTACAATATCAGGCTTAATCCTCACAAGTGCGTCTTCTGCATTGATTCTGGTCATATTTTGGGATTCATTGTCTCTAAAGACGGAATTCACCTTGACCCTCTCAAGGTCGAGGCCATCGTTAATCTCCCATCCCCGTCCTCATTGCATCAACTTCAGAGTCTTCAGGGGAAAGAAAAATTCTTACGTCGTTTTATCCCGAACTATGCAGAGGTGGCCAAAGGGTTTACGGGACTTCTAAAATAGGACATTCCCTTCCATTGGGACGAGATTTCTCAGCAATCCTTCGATAAAATTAAAATGTTGCTCGTCAACGCTCCATTAATACGTCTGCCAACTATCACCGCGACTTTACCCTCTATTTGGATGTTGCATTTAGCACGATTGCCATGGTTGTGGTACAGGATGATGATGACAGAAATGAACATGTGGTTTATTATTTGTCTTGGAATCTTCTTAACACTGAAACAAGATATGATCATGTTGAGAAGTTGGTGCTTGCCGCGGTCCAGGCCGTGCAGCAGTTTCACCATTACATCCTTTTGTGCATGGTAACCGTGATTTCCGACTGCAACCCCATGACTTACATCTTGTCTCTAAAATTGTTGGGGGAAAGTGCTCCAAATGGATTGTGATCCTTCAGGAGTTCGATTTGGATTTCACCATTACCAAATTAACGAAGTCACTAGTTTTTTCTGATCTTATCTGCTCTCTCCCTACAGACTCTGTTCCATCCCAATCTAAGGATCATATCCTAGATGAAACACTCTTTCTTATCAGCACTCACGATCCATGGTACAGTGACATCATCGTGTACCTTCAGACATCCACTTTCCGGTCCGAGTTGACGAAGGATTCTCGACGTCGAGTTCGGTATCAATCTCAACCATATTGCATTGTCGGATATACCTTATATCATGTCAAAGTTGATTCTATGCTCCACCAATGTTTGACCTTGGAAGAGGCTGAGAAAGTCCTGAATGGCTGTCATAGTGGTGCCTGTGGTGGTCATATGTCTGGTTATGCTACAGCCCAGAAGATTCTGCGTGCAGGTTACTTCTAGCCGTCTATATTCAAAGATTGTATTGTTGTAGTTCGAAAATGTCATGCATGCCAGATATTTTAATGTAAGATGCCTGCGCCACCCCTACCTTTATGTCTTGTCATTACTGTAGGCCCTTTTTCCAAATGGGGCATTGATTTTATGGCATGTAACCCTCACTCAGCCAGGGGGCATGCTTATATAATCATGGCTATGGACTACTTCACCAAATGGGCCGAGGCGATGCCTAAATTAGCTGATGATGGTAAGATAACTGCTTAATTCATTTTCAACCATGTAATTACACGTTTCGGCATTACTCAAGCCATTTTCATCGATCATGTCACTCATTTTGGGACTACATGATGGTAGAGCTGACATCGAAGTTTGGCTTGCGTCATGACAGCTCAACACCATACTACCCTCAGGAAAATGGCCAGGTTGAGGCCGTGAAAAAATTTCTTGTCACGATGCTTCAACGAACAATTGGTATTCACAAATCCAACTGGCATATCCAATTGTTCTCAGCTCTCTGGTCCTACCGAACATCAGTAAAGAGCGCGACCGGATTCACACCTTTCTAGTTGGTGTATGGTCTGGAAGAAACTCTTCTGGTTGAATGTGAGATCCCTTTGCTGAAGTTGGCTGTGGAATTACTGCCCGACACTTCCCCAGAGGAAGAACGTTTCCTTTATCTGGAATGAATAGACGAAACCTGCCGCTTGGCTGCTTTGGTTATCGAGGCACAGAAAAAGCGGGTTAAAGCTTATTTCGATCAAATGGTTTCTCCACATTCTTTCATCGAAGGGGACCTCATCTTCTTGTATGATCAAGCACATGATAATCTTGGGGCACGAAAATTCCAGCCCATGTGGCATGGGTCCTATATCGTTAAACGTTTATTAAAAAATGGGGCCTATGAGCTAATCTATTATGAAGGTATTCCTTCGGCGCAACCTAGAAATGGGTTGTACCTGAAGAAGTACTACGCTTGAATTATTCTTGTGTGGTGTGTGTACATAAGTGAGTGATTTAATTTTTATATGTGTGGTGTGGTGTGCTTTGTAAGCATCTTTCTGCTGATTGGGTCTTCCTGATTGTGCAGATGTCTATTACTCCTTTTGTCAGTTTTGCGGATGTTGCCTCCCGCAGTACCAGGAATCTATCCTCGGCAGCTTGGGTAATCTACAATCCTGCTGGTGAGTTAGTCAATTTACAAGGTGGTTGTCTAGGGCCTACTACAAATAATGTCACCGAATATAGTGCTGTTTTGGAATTATTGAACGAGGCCATTAGCCTTGGTATTCGTGCATTACTTGTTTATCTGGACTCACAACTTGTAGTGTTAAAACTCAATGGTCATTATTCAGTTAGGAACCCATCCATTTTAAGACTATATCTACGTATTCATTTACTGGAAAGGAATTTTGATTACATCACATATCAGCATATACCCAGAAACATGAATGCGTTAACAGATGTAGTAGCTAACATGGTATTATATATACATTTATGCAACTTGTAAAAAAACATCATCATATGTGAAAAATATCCATCCAAATATATATATATATATATATATATATATATATATGTTGAATGTTTGCAGTTGGTGTGCATCAAAAAAAACCAAAAAATATACATTTCTATTTTAATAATATCTGGAGACAACATGTCTCTCAAAAATATTCATATAAAATCCTAGGCGACTAATCAGCATGGTGCTCATGGTAGCATGTCACTGCCCGAACCAATTGCCTCAGTAAATGATGAAGGAGACTAGGCACCCCCACAGTGTGCCTATGATAAGCCAAACTGACATCTTCTAGGCGAGCGTAATCTGGGATTCCACGGGCGATTCCCTCCAAGTTCTGAACTAGCTCGCTCCCCTTGGCCACCTCACCTTGAGGGTCATAGGCGAGAGAGTTCCTTCGTTCGATCGATGACATCTCGGCGGGCCTCTCTGGGCCAACATCTGCATACATATAGAATCGAATGTTAGAACATACATGTATACCAAAAATAATAATAAAATACATAAAATCCAAAATATTCTTACCCAGCACCTCATCCCAATCCTCTCCTTCTGGGAGTGGAAGGTCTGGGTCTCCTATGAAGTCAGTACCGGAATAGGTCCAGTCCTCTACAACAATCAACTATCACCAAAGCCATATGAAGAACTCAGGCTGCCATGACATCTATTGGCCCCCTCCTACTCTGGGCATCAGTGTTTCCCATCGAGCCATTCGTGGCTCTCTCAACGGTGGATCTGCGACTATCGCCCCCTGGCCCTGAAAGATTGGTAGCCGTTCAAGGATGAATGATACCAAGATAGATCCGTACTGAAACTACTTTAGTTTGGTATTCTTACACTTTTTCAGCTGCCGTTTGATATTCATGGTTACGGCAGTAGCCCAATCAAATAGTGTCAGGTTCATACATTTTGATGCTAAGAGGAGCTGTGTTTTAGTAGCTTCATGTGGCACCTGTGACCCTATGGCCCACGTAATGGTATGGAGCACCACTCTGAGTGCTAGGTCAAGAACAATGTGAATGTCAACCTTGCTTCTGCCTAATCCTGTTCATGCCCCTGGGCACACTCTTTCCATTACCATTGACATCTTTTCACCAGAAGGCCTAGTACTTGTCAAAATCAGGACTGGACTTCTGCGAGACAGTCCAGTGATGAAGTAAACATCGGATACTTCAAGCTCCAGCACTTGGTCTCGAAGCCTAAAATTCTCTTCGTTCTTGTCCCAGATACTGATCAAGTATTACAAAAATTCAGGTTGTGCCCTGAGACATGGTGTCAAGAAGAAATTTTTTAAGCTGCAATCCCAAAGATCATTCATGCATTGCTCGTTCCCCATTTCCATTTCGTCTTCTTCACTGTGCTCCCTTTCTTTCCATTCGATCACCATTGTGGCTTTGTAACTGCACCAAAATGGTCACAAAAAATTCATTAGATCTTTTGGGCATTCAAAAATCTAGTTTATTGGTTTATTTTTTGTAAAAATTGAGTGGAAAAATAGGTTGCACCGTTGGCGCGACCCCCTTGCAAAAATAACCCAATTGGCGCGGGTTCGTGCCCCATACCTGCGCCAATTATGCGAGCCCTAAATTTGTAAAGTTCCCCCTCAGGGACCCCAAATCACAGTGGAATACTATAAAAAATGGATTAAAACATAGCTAAGGGAAACACCTCTTACCTGGAAAAGACGAGATCTGAAATGATGCACTGGATCATTCACAATCATCACCGCAAGTTTGCAAGTAAAAAACTCACTATTGCTCTCCACAAGAGGTAAAAAGTAAAAATAAATATGTTTTTACTATTTCTGTCATATTTATAACTTTTAAAAATAAAATTAGGTTTTGAAGCTTATTTTTCCAATATTTTATTATATTTTGTCAAAAAATGGGTTTTACGCTTGCTTTCTTGTGCAACAACAGGTTTTCATGCGAATGGGACGACAATATGAGTTGTATTTTATACTTTTTTAGACTCGGTAAAAACACGGAAAATTCATTACTGGAGTCATCTTTCAGCTCTTTTCTGGCTCTCTAAACATGAAAATATTTTCAAGTCGCTTGTCGTTTTGATATCGTTAAATTGGTTGCGAAACGACATCTACCCAGTATATGTTTACCCCTTTTTCAGGCTGGGGTAGATTATTTACGAAAAAGGAATACCCTAGCCTATTGCGACTAGGAGGTTTTCTCAGACATAGTTTTCTACCTTTTTGGATCTAAGGAACTATTTACGAAAAGGGACTATTGGAGTTTACTTTTCCTCTGTCTTTTCAAACTCACTAAACATGAAAAGACGCTGAGTTCTTCATTTGTCAAACTCATTAAAACCTGATGACATCGGACTCCATCGTAATAATGATACTCGAGTTCCTCCTTCCTAGGGCTCGTTAAATGTACTAGGTTGGATTTGTCCAAAGGACAAACTTATATCGCAAGCATATGATATCCCCTTCAAGCTTGTTTCCAAAAATAATTGGGGTACTCTCCATAAATGGTGGGGAGAAATGGAACCAGTATCATCATAGTGTCGGCAGTATGTCACTCTTGGACATGGCACTTGTCTGAATTTGTGTCAGGTTGGGGACATCTCATCTCATTTTTTGCTTGCCTCCATGGGTTTGGGTAATCCTTTTTGACCGCTCATCTAATCTTTGCCTCTTCATCATGACCTCAGATCTTTTGATGTCAAATACTGCCAAATACAGTGTCATGCTACCAATATATTCAAGAGAAGTTGACCTTTGCAGTTTTTAAACCTCCCTCTGATTCTCTACTAATCCTAATTCACAAACATTATGTTCCTTTGTCTCGTGTCGATGATGTGGGAAACACTATAGCCTACCTTCGATCAAGGTATCAGGGTCACTTCATATCGACTTCAGCTCATTATCCAGGAAGCTGATCTAGAGACTCTCTTCCGGTACCTTGGAGCCTGCATGCCTCAATGGCAGGTTCTTCACATTCGACGCAAGGTTTTCATCATTGGCCTTCGATCCAATGATTCCGTGGTTGTTCAACGCCATCTCACTGTTAAAACTCCGTGGATTGTACCTATAGTACCTTGAGGGCCATCATCATTATTAGTGGTTCCTCTCGCATCTGTTAACGGCTTTCATCATTGGCTGGTAATCAGATGATGTTATTTCATGTTCGACTTCAGCTCACTTATTCACATGGTGGGACTTGTACTTGGTTCAGGTCGAGATGGAGCGCAAGACCCTAGGTTTTTTCTGATGGAATCTAGACTGCGGTTTTTTGTGGATTATCATGATTAGTTACATGACTCATTGATTGGATGGCTGCGACCATACCTGAGTCTACTTATTGATCCTTTTCTAGGTGGCTGCGTCCATACCTTGGATCCTGATTATTGTATACTTTATTATGGATGGCTGCACCCATACCACATATCATGTATTTGAGATATCAGTTGTATTTTTCTACGTAGGTTTTCCAACGGAAGTGTTTTCATTTGTGCACGTTCTCATAAGAATTTCACCCCTCTCTCTCTCTTGGGCCTCATGCTTTAGGGGGCATCTGTTACACAATATTTTGTCACCATCCCTGAAATTCCCTATCCCGCACATTGGAGGGCCTTTCTCGTGACCTGTGAAAAATGACATAACCTAAAACCACTTTCATGGCATCCCCCTTGACAATGAAAATCATTCCTTTCAAGAAATTTTCCCTTGAAAAACCTTAAAAACTGATCTTTTTGCCTTGGCGCCACTAGCCAGTTTAGCCCTCGCACCAATGGGGAAAATCCACCATAGAGGGCACACCAACTGGCACTCTGTCTCAGTGTCTCACTCGCGCCAAGCTTAATAAGGAGTTTTTTTTTTAAATAAATGGCAGAAGTTTGATTCCAACAAAATCCTGAACGATTCACTAAAATGAGTTGGGAGGTTTGGCTCCGGATCTCCATGTATGGGAGGTGGTTTTCTACCTATCATGGAAGCTTCCTTAAGAGATAGGGCCAATCCCATGATTGTAGGGATCCCAAATCCTCTTCCCCCATCTATATAAGCTTGCCTTTTCACTTAGCAAGCTAGAAGAAGAGTTTAACTTGTAGCAAAGAGACTATTGCCAAATAGCCTTTGAGAGCCAAGCCGAAGAGAGAGAGCTTTGTCTCGTTTCCGGCAAGCTTCATTGAGACATGCTCCGTTGTCAGCCCTGCCGAAGGAAGATCAAGTGTTAGAGCTTTGGGTTGTATCTTTCCTTTGTTATTTTAATGATAAGAGACTTTGATTATGGTTTCATTCGTGTGTCTATTTATTTGATGCAATGAATTACATCCTCTCTGACTGATGTATGGTTACAAGATTTAGATTTTACGCTGTGTATCATTGTATCCTTTGCATGTGTGCAGGTGTTCGGACGTGTCGAGCGGAAGAATCATGTTCTGCCAAGTGAAGGACGAAAAACATCATCCTTTCTTCAACGACCATTGCGTAGGACTTAGGTAGGCAATTCATTATGTTTTTTTTCGTTTTGTAACTAGAGACATGCGTCACTACGTGACCTGATTGTTGCTATACCCGATCTGGGCTAGTAGGGACCGTCTCTGTCTATAGAGGGGATTTACCTCTCCAACACTCTGTTTCCTTTGGTTTTGCGAAACTAAAACATAATTGGCCATATGTTAGTATTATTATTATTTTATGTTATGTTTACCTATTCCAAATGCATGCCTAATATTCCTATCATACATCATTTATTTTAGATTTATGTAAAGGATTTTAGCAAGTTGCTTTCCATTGGTGGCAACTTATTACACCCTCGTTATTAGTTTTTCATATCAAGTGTGATTCTTCCTTTCAACATAGTTTTTTTAGCCATCAATTCTAGCTATGTTTATTGTTTATGAAATGCTATGTGATTTTTTATTAATGCAGGGTTTTCTATGTAATAATTTATTGAGATATATCATATGTTTAGTATTTTTTGTTGTTCTTTATTTTTTTCTATATATGTCATATACCCCTCACATGTTTTCCACAACGATATTTCCTCCTCAAGTAGTTGCCTTAGATAAAGATCCAAATTATACAACTATGCATTCCTCTATTTTTTTTTGTCTCTTTGCATGATTTCATTTATTCAAGGAATTTGTTACTTTATATTCTTATTCTATTTTCCTTTCGGACAAAAAATTGTGGGTGGCTTAAGCCCAATTGTGACAGATAAAATGATGTGATCATTATTTTTACAGTTTGGAGAACTTTTGCATGACAAAATACTAGTGGGCTAATGTTGTGGATTTGAATAGTTTAGCAACAGGTATTTCTTATGAAGATTTTTAAACACCTATTGCACACATTCTTGAATAGTATATTTCAACATGTCAGGGTACAATGCAAAGCATTAGAATGTAATTTTTTACTATTCATTTTCTTGACATGCATACGCTTGCCACTTCATGTATAATTTTAAATTTTAGAAACCAGTGTTAGTTCAAATATTAATATTTTAATTTGTATAATTTTTTTGACAAACTCATGCCATTTAGAGGGTTTCTACAGAGGAATCATCGTAAATTCTACATGGTACAATTCTTGGTCAGCAAGCCATTAGTATTTCTTGGGGACGAAGTCCTGCAAACAAGCAAGTGCTTTTAATAGTGAAATTTTTGCTTAAGTGATTGTTCTTGATGTCAGTTCATATGATGGATTTATATTGGTGTGGCTGTAGACTACTGGGTGTGTTCAACCCCAAAAAATAGATCGAAATCAATGGAATGGATCTTATTATGAATACAGAGAAGGATATGATGTGGGTTATGGTTATGCACCACAACCTCATGATCCCAATATGTACAGTTATGCCCCTTATGCATATAAAAATTATCAACAACAAGTAAATTAGTCTAGAGAATTTCCACTTGGAAAATGGGAACCTATAAGAGTCCTCTATTCACTGTGCAAATGACAACAGAGTCTGTCTTTGTAAGGTAGTGTATATATTTGTTTTGGTAGTTCAAAACTCTTAAATTATACTAGTTGGGATTAGTAATAGCCACACAAATATTATAGAAACAGTTCCATATTTTATTTTACTTATCTATCAAAAACTTAAAAGACATCGAGAATTGAATATTGCGATGTGTGTGATCACATTACTATTTTATTCAAGATTACCAAATTACATGGGAACAATTGCTAATTCTATTGAGGGGTTCCATTAATGGTCTTTTGTTTAAATATAAGATATTTTTTTGTAAATTTCCTCCCAATGTCAAATATATTTTGTCCTTTTCTTAATTGGATACAGTTGATGAGTGTGTTCTCACAACACATTTCATTGTTTTTTTTTACGGATCATTTATCCCTTTTTGTAATTTGTATATTAAACTCTACTCTTTTTTGACTTACATTTGTCAATAAGAGATTTTAATATGTTCATTTTTTTTGTATTCAGTAACATTTACATGAGTTCGTACTCTTCTATGGACGTGGAAATATGGGTTCATTCTTAGAGTTGTGTTTGTAAAAAAATATTTTTAATGGGCATCCAATCAACTTATCTATATTATATTTAATGAAGAAAAAAGTATCCTGTCACGATAGAACTCGTCTCACCAGATTGAGAGGTAGGAAATCTCATTATTGTTTTAAAATAGTCTGCATGTAGGAACACATTGTGGGTATCTTGTCTCACCACATTTTGATCCAGGGCACCATTTCTATAAATAATTTGCTTGCAGGAACATATTGCAGGCATTATTCATTTTAGATGAATTTGGTTATACAAATTTCTCATCACAAATTATCTAGCTTGTTTAGGAGATGATGTCCTGTATACGTTATCACGCCACATTTTTGGTTTTTAGCAAAAAGGTTCAACTTGCAAAATGTTATGTTGTCTTGTTTTGTCGTTGCATGTACGTGAGGTTATTGGTTTATTTTATTCGTTGTCCAAGTTAGTCATAAGATATTTGTGTTTAACTTAGAAAATAATAATAAACTTAGACTAATTTGAACTCTGAGATTTTTGAAAAAAATCCATTTGTTGTGATCACATTGTAAATTTAATTCATCTTTGAGCTATTAAAAGTGGCGTGCCACATGACTTAAAAGAGGATATCATATCATTAAATTCCTATAAATAAGAGGATACCATCTTCATTTCTTGGGCTATAAGTATTTATTTCTACATCTTATATGAACAACTTATAGGTTCCAACTAACAATTTGTTAAAAATATTTTGTTAGTATAAATTTCTCACAACTCCATATATAATGGGTTCTTAGTTACCAATTTGTTCTTTCTTTAATCCATGGATTTAACTATATTATTATTATTGAAAATATATTTCCAATAGAACATGTGTTCCATATAAAAGGGGTTCAAAGTTATTAATTTTGTCTTTGTTTAATCCATGATCCTAACTATATTATTATTGTTATTAAGCCAAGTTAGGAAAAAAGTGCTCATGTTACATGGTTTACATGTTAGGATATTTGTTTCTATAGTGGCTTGAAAAAAAACTACTTTGTGAGGATGTTAGATTCTTCATGGTTCAAAGTCTAACTAATCCATATGATATGAATTTCTATTTGGATATAGTGTAACATCTTTATAATTATTCAACCTTTTTCATTTATTCAAATTGATGACACATACTAGGCTTGATATGGACATCAAGAAAAGCATATTAAAAAAGAGAAGGCTAAAATTCTGAAATGGATACCTCTAAATGTGAGAATGGAATAGATTACTCCAAGTGAAATGGATGACATGGCTTGAAATCGTTGAAAATAAACACATTATATAAAATAGACCTTGTTACCCCTTAGCTTGTATGAGATTTCCAATCTAAATAGACCCTGTTACCCCTTAGCTTGTATGAGATTTCACAGATAGGAGTAACTGTTGCATGAGCTTGGATGTATTGATGAAAGAGATTTTTCATGTGATTTGATGCCCTTGGCGATGGTAGATGGATATGCTTATGGTGCTTTATTTTTTTTCCTTGATTATCATGATGTTGGTCATGATAATGTACTTGTGTATGTGAGATGTAGCTAAGCAATTTTCCCTCAAGGCTACACATTTCCCATATTAGAAATTACCCAAGTTTCTAAGGGGTATCTTAAATTAAATCAATGTTGGTTTATTTCCTAGAACATTAGGTCATGATTTTGTTGCATCATATCAAGCTACAACCACACGTTTTGGGAAAAAAATTATTTTATTAATTCCATAAATTCAATGCCAGGAAATTTTTCATCAATTAATTATATTGTGAATGAGGAGAGGAGTGATGAATTGAAGTGGTTTTAACATGCATTAAAAATTAGACTGCATTTATTAACTTAACACAAGAGAGTTTTTTAGTTGTTTTCCATTAAATAAAGGGTTCTTTTATTTCTTGAACAATTCTCAGTCTTGGAAATACAAGTAGTGAACCAAGCCAACTAGTCTTGACCAAATATAGCTGTTCATTCATCCTTATCGGAAAAGAAGCCTTCAACTTGACATAGAACACAAATTTTTAATTAATTCCATGAGTCCATGTTTATGAGATGGATAGGCCATAGTCACATCATCTATAGATAAACATTAGATAAATATTTCACATTGAAGAAGGAACGATCCATGCTAGAGGATTGAAGAAATGAGGATAATAATTTAAGTTTGAGTGTAACTTCCAGTAGGGTATTCTCTATGTGAATGGTATTTTTTATTAGAATTTTCCATAGTTTTCTATTTTATATGTTGTTGTGAGTGTGAATGCACATTCAATACATTCTAGAGATTTTTCATTAGTTTATAAGTGAAGTAGTAAAATCACAACATAAAATACAATACATAATCAAGCATGCATGCTTATAAATGCAATACAATTATTTGACTTAGCAACTTGGACCACATTAAAACTTTTTTTTTGTAAATGAAAGAAAATATTTATCTTATTGAGAGTTTACAAAGGAACACATCACATAATTGTAGAGACTAGACAATCTTTCATCTAGTTTAGTGTTCCTATACCATATTTAGTATATACAAGATTTGGAAAAAAATAGCAAATTTCTCTCGTATATTGCTTGTAATTTGTAAATACCACAAAAATAAAGGTGGTTACTTATAAATATGGGTGGTTTTTCATGTCCATTGTAATTCACCATGAATGCATGATTATATCAATATTCTTAGATATGTGTTGCAATAACACACAAGCAATTTGCTCTCATTATTCCTCTCCAAAGACCCAAATAAGTTATAATAAGCTTCCTTTCTTGAGAGGTAATGAGTGAATAATTAATTAAGTGACAGGGGTAAAACCCATTGATTTATATGGATTTGAGATTTGGGGCCCAAACCTTGATTGTAGGTAGTGGTCTTGCATCTAGAGGGTCAAGACATGTGCTTAAACACCTTATTTGGTGCAAACATATTCATAAATATTCATCAATTTATTTTTCACCATCATATATATCAATTTATATACATGCACATAATCAGTCTTCCTAAAACATGGTTTATCTTTGTGTTCCTTAGACCATTAAATGCCACAAATCATAGTGAGATGTGCTTGAGTGTAGGTTGAGTTATTGCGGGAAAACTAATATGCATCTACAATGTATATCAAAAGAATAAAGGTGCATTGTATAATGCATGTGGGGTCATAAGACATACTTCATATCACTACACTTAAGATATAAATATAAAAGGGTGTAAAAAATGTTAATGAAAAAATGGATACTTACAATATCTAGTGAAAGTAGGGGTTTTTAAATTGGGAAGGTGTATTGGATTTGTATTGGTAGGGGGTTAAATAAAATGATTTTTAGAGGTATTTTCCAATATGTATTCAAATTAAGGGTATTGTTTAGTATGCCACAAACGCACCTGTTATGTTAGAGGTTCATTGATTGAAGCCCTTTGTGAGAGACATAGCCATTCATGAAAGGGCACCTGCCTAGGGTATATAAGAGGGCTCTCATTATCATTTTTAATCATCCTATCATCAACTCTTTTATATAATATAAAATTTACAATTTATATCCTACAATAGATGTCTTTGTCTACAAATTATTTTAATATTTCCCTGCGTATACGATTAGTGGTCGCTACATTGGTATGAGAGCTACGTCTGATTCGATCTTTGGCCATAAACTCTTCGTAAACCTTGTTTCCATCACAATTAAAGCATTCACAACACTAAATTTCAGAGTTTCTCTTTTTCGCTAGGCCTTTGGCCATTAAAATTTAAAAAGAGAGAGAGAGAGAGAGAGAGAGAGAGAGAGAGAGAGAGAGAAGGAAAGTTAAAAAAAAGGGGAAATAAATTAAAAGGAAAAAAAAAGATTTAAAAGAAAAAGTTCCAAAAGAAAAAAATAAAAATAAATGGTTCTACATTATTGATAAAAAGTGCATGATAAAAAAAATATACGTAAGAGAAGGAATATTAGATAATATTATTTTGATTCTTCTTTAAGTGGTTTACAAGCTTGTGGTTTTAGAAACCCATGGTAATTTCCCATGGCATTTTCAATGTAAAATAAGAACAAAATGAATAAAAAATCTCTTTGTGTGAACGATAAGTTTACTTTTTACATGGAGAAAATTAACCGAGTCAAATACACATAAGTGGCCATATATTTTATATTATACTCAAAGGTGAATAACCACGTTCTGCTAGGGTTGTAAATTAAAAAAAAAAATTAAAATTAAAAAAAAAGAGAGTTAAAATTTTTTTATAAATAAAAATAAATAAATAAAACTAGAATCTACCTATTCAAAGAACTCATCACTAAAGGAAGGCTATATTTAAGGTTATATAAAGGAAGTATTGTAAGGAATTATCAAAGAAATTAATATTAAGGAAAATTAAGGTCTAAAAAAAATGATTACATAATACTTAAAGTCAACTTAGAAAAACAAAAATGGGATCAATCATGGAAAAAAAAGTGATGGAGATAATGGAGCTCAAGTCTAAAATGTCGAAGGAAGAAGGGTTTTTCTTATAATGAGTTTTGAGTTACAAATCACAGAGTAATTACATTAAAAGGAAGTATCCAAGGAAGACAAATTAATATCGCTATCAGCACAAACAACGATAAAAATTATATCAACATCAACTTGACGAATAAGCTATTAATTCCAGAGCCAAGAATTGGGGTAAGGAAAAATATTTTTGAACAAAAAGAGTATACAATTAGTGATTTAAAAGTGAAAATAAATCATTATGTGTACATATCTCAATTTCTTGTTGTAAAGATGGATCATACAGAGGTTGACGTCATACTTGGTCAACCCTAGTTGAAGGATTTGGGTTCATTCATGTTAAACATATAGATTTTTTTTTTGACTTTTCCTTTTAAGGGGAATATGATCACATTTCGAGACATGACAATGGAGTCGAAATCGTCAATGTTTGCATCAGAAGGCTTTAAGGATATCTAAAACTTGATGTTCAAAGATAACAAAAAACTATATCAAGGAAGCAAAAAGATCTTGAAGAATTCATCTCGAGCAAAGACAAAGAAGTTTTGCGCTTCAGAGATACCCAAGAAAAGCTACTTGAACAAGTCAAGAAAGATAAAGCATCAAATAAGGAACTCAAGAAGTGTTTATTAGAACAAGAAGAAGAAAATGTATGTTTTAAGAGCCTTATTAAGACATTATTAGAAAAAATCAAAAGTTTAAAAGATGATGAAGCTACTAAGAATAAAATCAACAATTCAGAAAAGGATGAACTTGTACATTTAAGGAGTCATAACAAAAACCTACTTACACAAATAAAGAAACTTAAAAATGAGAAGAAACCGTTGAATTACAAGCTAGAACAACTTCAAAGTTAAGTATTGACGTTTTCAGTTGTTTTAGTTCAAGTTGAAGACAAAGGGATTAATACTGGTCCAGTCAATTTCACAAGGAAGAAGACGAAACTAGAGAAGTAAAAAAATATGCAGAAGCTGGAGTCCAAACGTTGGACATCCCAAATGATTATTCACTCACCCAATCAACAACAAAAATGCCTGAAGGAAATTAAGAATCAACGACTAACATAATAAGGGAAAAACAAATCAAATGAGCTATGTATCGGCATCCAAATCACAAGAGAAGACTTTCTAATTAGGCTACGTACCAGTATCACTTAGAAAATAAATAATAAATTCATGTTCCTAGGGATACTGAAGCTTGCAGAATCCGGTCATATGATTAATATTCACCGCACATCTCCAAATATCAGAAGATACCCCAAAAGATCAATATAGGATGGTCTAATCCATTTTGAGTATGATAATTTTGTCTATCACTCAAAGTATCATATCATCTTGTATCGAAAAATATGAAAGTACAGAGATGAGAAGATGTTCTTAAGTAAGCTTTGAGGACAAATCTTCTTGAAGGGAGAGGCTATGTGATGAATGTAATTCATAATAAAATAATAATAAATAAAAATATGAATGTAATAATAAATAATAAATAATTCACTAATCATTAGTTAGTTAGTGATGAAGAGGCATGCCTTATAGACATAGCCATTCATGAAAGGGAACTTGCCTAGGGTATATAAGCGGGCCCTCATTCTCATTTGAAATAATCCTATTATCAACTTTTATATAATATACAATTTATAATTTCTATCCTACAATGTATCTCTTTGTCTATGAAGTATTTTAATATTTCCGCTACGTATACGACTAGTGGTCGCTACAAATAACATCTTCCCACTACTCATCAAATATTTGGTATCAAAATCATCAACAAAATGAATTTTAATATTCTCGCATTAATCCATGACCATAGGAGGTTCTTATAGTTTCAAGTTTTCAATATTAACCATAAAATACATCTGTATATATGAAGGTAACTATAGTTGAAAATAAATATTAACAATATTTTTGAAAATTTTAAATGTGCCATGCCTGTTCGGGTTAGATTTTTACCACCACCTCTAAGGTGTTATGATGATTGACTCGATGCTTGTCATGCCTAGTCTTATAATTGGCTCATATATTTTCTAGTTGTACAATTTAATGAACCAAATGGATATTATAAATCAAATTCTTAACTTTGTCTCTATTATTACATCCATTCACCACTAAATCTTTCCCAAGATTGAAGTTCAAAGGATACCTAGGAAAATAACCAAAACTTGTCTCAAAAGGAAACCTCTATGTGGAAGAATATATAACATGGTTATAGGCATTCTATACATAATACTATTTTCCATTTCTTGCATATATGATTTAATAATGATAAAACTAAAGAAAGTTTTATGTGTTTTCCTATTTTGTTCTAGACTTGGTTTTTCTATTTTGTTGTAGAAATTTATTAATACTGATGTATTACCGGATTCTCTTGATCTAACAAATTAATATTATGTTAAATACAAAATCCTTCCATTTTTAATCTTGCGAAAATTAAATCACCAAATGCAAACACATATGAAGAAAATCAATCACACATAAACACAATTTTTTAACAGGAGATCTTAAAGATAAAAACCCCAAATATCATATATTATGTATATCAATGGATCATAATAATATCATACAAAGCTTAGTACATCAAGCTCTCAGTACAATCAACAATCATTACACACTGTCATGCAAAAATTTTCATATCTATGCACCAATTTCTTGCCTCTTGACAGCCTGTCTCCACTGCACAATCCATGTTGAAGAAGACCCATGAATGAATTCGATTTGGCCTTGCCTTGACTGCGCAATCCTCATTGGCATCCCCAATGTGTGTCAGATGCATTGAATGCATCACTATAGTCACAAAAGATAGTCTGTCTCACCCTTTCACCTATCTCTCCACTGGGTCTCCACTAGAACTGAAATGCAAGTAGTTAACTACTGTATTTTTTTAGTTGTTAGTGAGTTATTAGTTGTGAATTAATTAACTAATTAATTCACTAAACTCTCACTAGTGTATCTTTGAGTTAGACTAGATATAACTAGCTCAACTGAGTTTAACTCACTTAACTGAGTTAAACTAAATAACAACTCCCATAACTACTCTTCCAACTCTGTCATAACTTTGCCACTTCAGTTCTAACCAAGTCCTCCATGCATGAGCCACCAATAACCCTAGGAATTGCGTAATTCCTTCAGCCCACTAATTTTCCAAATCTGTTCACTGAAATAAAGTGCTCCAAGAGAATAAGTTGATATTTATTGTCGGATTATTATTAAGGGCTAATAATAATAGACATGTATCTATATTTAGATTGACGATATATAAATAGACTTCGCCCAATATTATAAAAATACAGTCTCATATGTTTTTCACATTTGACCAACTATCTACAAATAGCATTCTGTAACTTATAGAATATGCTCACTATGTCTAAAAATAGACATACACCTAAAAATAGCCTACGGGCCCCACTTAGTGAAGGTGCTTACTTTTCACTAAGCTCATCATCTTGTTGAATCTCAACACTCCCTCTCAACAAGATAGGGATTATCCTTCACCCCAATCCTACCTCTATGGTATTCAAATTTGGTCCTGCTGAGCGCCTTTGTCAGAATATTTGCATCCTGATCTTCCGTAGGAATGTACTGAAGCAACATGATCTTCCACTGCACACAATATCTGATATGATGATACTGGATATCAATATGTTTAGATATATCATGAAACACATGATTAATCGAGAGTTTAATGCAACTTTGATTATCACAATGTATCACTTTAGGATCTAAATGAGAACTGAACAAACCGACCAAGATCTTCCTCATCCAGATAGCCTCACATGCAGCTTGACTTGCTCCCATGTATTCTGCATTTGCTAAACTGAGTGCCATGGATGTTGTACCAAGAAAATGTTGTAGATATGATACAGGAAACCCCTCCTGATGTGCTCTTTCTGTCCATTGGGCTACCTGCCCAATCTGCATCAGTGAAGCCATGCAACTTCACCTCATTCATCTATCTGTACCATAAACCATACTCAGATGTGCCCCTGAAATATCTCAGGACATGCTTGCCTGCCTTCCAAAAGAGCTTGGTAGGCTTAACCATTGCTTGAATAAGTTGGTTCACCGCACATCATATGTATGGTCTTGTATAACTAAATACATGAGCGAACCCACCAACTGTCGATAGACAGTAGCATCCACTACCTCTGCCGAAGTAGCATCCACTTTCCTCCAATTTCTTGGAAGAGGAGTATCCATGGGCTTGCAGTCCTCCATGTGAAACTTACCAAGTATCTCTCGATCATAATTTCCTTGAGACACAAATAGTTCACCTTCTCACTACCATATTTCCATCCAAGGAAATAATGAAGGAGGCCCAAATCCTTCATCTCAAACTCCTTTGCAAGATCTACCTTGCATGAGCGTATCAACTACTCATCACCCGTTATTATTAAATCATCAACATAAATAAAAATGATTAAAATCTTACCCTCCACCATAATTTTGTACAGGTTTTCATCTTCCTCACTCTTGGTGAAGCTATGTCTGGTGAAATAGTTCTCGATCCATGTGTACCAACCACTTGGTGCTAGCTTCAACCCATACAATGCTCTTTTGAGTATGCACACATGCGACTCGCTGCTGAAGATCTCAAATCCTTCAGGCTGCTCAATGTACACTTCTTCCTTAATGATCCCATTAAGGAACACAATCTTCACATCCATATGATGAATATACCAACCCATCTGCACTGAGAGAGTAAGGATGGTCCTTATGGAAGAATACAATGCGAGAGGTGCAAAGGTTTCTTCATAATAAATCCCCTCGATATGTGAGAAGCCCTAGGCAAAAAATATTGCCTTATACTTCTCAACGCTCCCATCAACAACTTGATTTGTCTTGTAGATCCATCTTGAACCTACCACTGATTTAAAAATCGGCCTTGGAACAATCTCCCAAGCATTATTTCTGACAATGGAGTCATAGTCCTCCACCATGGAATCTACCCATGTGGGCTCCTGCACTGCTTCTTCAAAAGAATATGGCTTTGTCACGATACACTTGCTCATAAGAGCCATTTATCCAATAAATCGGTCAGGTGACTATCTCTATTTGCGTTGTGATGTAGGGACTCCGACATTCTATGCCTCATCAAGCTTCAGTCTCTCAGCTTCTGTGGTAAACTTTCTGCCTATTCTGATTTTTGGTTCCGCATGAGTGGACTCCTCCACTCCATTAATCTCCTCTTGTGGTTGATCCACATCTAGAGGCTCATCTTTGGGAACAAGAAGTTCCTCCTCTGTGTGCAAGTGTAGCTCCCTCTCAAGCAACAAATTACTGGATTTTACCTCATTGAATTTTATATCCCATCGCACCATATTCATTCAACTATTTGGAAAATACACATGATAATTATGGGGTGTTTCTGTGTACCCCAAAAATATCCCAACTTCTGCAGTCAACTCCAGCTTCTTCCTGGCATCCTTTGTCACATGAATGTAAATAGATGAGCCAAAAATCTTCAAATGATAAATATTAGGCTTCTTACCAGTAAAAGCTTCTTCAGGTGTACTCATGCCAAGTACTCTATGAGGAAAACGGTTTTGCACATAAACCGCAGTGTTGCATGCTTCTACCCACAAGTGCATCGGTAGGCCCTGCTCATGCAGCATAGCTCATGCAACACCCACAATCGTTCTGTTATTCCTCTCCGCAACTCCATTTTGCTGTGGGTTATGAGGTGTTATGAGTTCTCTTTGAATTCCTTCCTTGATACAGAAGCATTTGAATTCATTCGAGATATATTCACCACCATTATCACTTTGTAGAGCCTTCACTTGCTTCCCTGACTCATTCTCCACCAATGCTTTAAAATCACAAAACTTTGAGAATGTTTCACTCTTCTTCTGCATGAATAAGATCCAACATCTATGAGAATAGTCATCAACAAATATAACATAATACCTGTGTTTTTCTATTGAATCAACCGAGAAAGGTCCACACACGTCTGTGTGAATTCTCTCTAGGATCACCGAAGCACGATTCTCCTTCTCATGAAAGGTGGTCTTCAAAAACTTACCCATAGTACATCCCTTGCACTGATCTGACTACGCAAGAGTACCCTTGGGAAGTCTAGTAGAAATATGCTGCAAAATATTCAAGGTGCCATGGTGAAGATGGCCCAATCTCCTGTGCCATAATTCGCCCTCATCCCAGCTCACCACTTCTTATACTTTTCCCATC
Source organism: Pinus albicaulis (assembly GCA_034641835.2). Lineage (NCBI taxonomy): Eukaryota > Viridiplantae > Streptophyta > Pinopsida > Pinales > Pinaceae > Pinus > Pinus albicaulis. The sequence goes on from CM076580.1 coordinate 867,998,320, forward strand.
ATTGCAGCACAACCATATACCTCCAGCTTGTAGAGATTCTTAACTCAAATCCCTATCCTCTTGGTTTGACCCATTGTTTTATGTCGCAAGAAGGATTTTCCCTCATTGAAAGCAATGTCATAACCTTTGTCCTCCAACATAGCGACCGAGACCAAGTTCTTCTTTAGACCTAGAACATGCATAAAATATTTCAACATAAATAGTTTACCTAACTCCCTCTCAAATGTAATGGTTCCAATGTCGGTCACACTGTATCTACCATAGTCACCCATCTCTATATGCATTTGGTGATCCTTCTCCTCCAAGTCACTAAAGAACTCCTTGTCTCCCGTCATATGGAAGGAAGCACCACTATCAAGATACCACACTGATCCCATTGTGCTTGAAACCAAGCATGCAATCAAAGATAAATCAAGTTAAAATTACGAGGCTAAGGCCTCACTCGCTGTAACTCCAAAAACCTTCTATTTCTTCTTTTTCTCTGGGCAGTTAGTGGTGAGATGCCCATGTTCGTGATAATGAAAACACTTCACCTTGGACAAATCCAGCTTCTTGCCTTTAGCCTCGGATTTTGGATGGGATTTCTTCCCCTTTCCTTTCCTTTATTTGGCAGCCAAAGCCTAATTCTCTTCATCATCATTCTTCAATGAAGAGATAGCTCTAGTATTCCGCCTTATCTCCTCCTGCACAAGATCCGACCAAAGTTTCTCCCAATTTGGAAGTTTCTCCCATTCATTTACAGTGTCTTCGTAGCTATGCCAACTCTTCGAAAGCCAAAGGAGAGCCAAGGTCACCAATCCATCATCCAAAACTATAATTCACACATTTCCCAGCTCATCCCTACATTGGACAAACTTTGTCAGATATTTTGGAATATTGTCGCCCTTCTCCATTTTGATTTTTTTGAGCTTATATTTCAGCGCGAACTTCCTATGGTCGCTGCTGCTTTGGAAAATATCTGTCAAAGCATTCCACATTTAAAATGGAGTGGCTCTCCCGTGAAGGCTTGACACAATATGGTCTTTCACACCTTCCAACAGAATTCTTCTTGTCTTTGCTACCTTCTTTTGCCATGTGTCAAGTAATGCAGCATCGCTAGAAGTAGGCTTAGGAACATTGCTATCGATGAAATACTTCAGTCCATTATCTTCAAGCACTGCCTCCATCCTATACTTCTAGGCTATGTAATTCGAGCTACCCTCAAGGGCATACTCCAATCACAACCCATTGAAATACATTTCAATGAATACTCAACTATCGCACCAAGAAATTTCTGCAGCAAATTCGAATTGTCCACTAGCACAAAACTCAACACCTCTTCACAATTGCAATCTCCAGTGATTAACATTGCTCCGATACCATGTAGAAATTTATTAATACTGATGTATTACCAAATTCTCCTGATCAAACAAATTAATCTTATGTTAAATACATAATCCTTCCACTGTTAATCTTGCGGAAATTAAATCGCCAATTGCAAACACATATGAAGAAAATAAATCGCACATAAACACAGTTGTTTAATGGGAAAGCTTAAGGCTAAAAACCCCAGCTATCATATATTATGTATATAAATGGATCATGTAATAATATCATACAAATATTAGTACATCAAGCTCTCAGTACAATCAACAATAATTACACACTGTCATGTAGAAATTTGCATATCTATGCACCAATTTCTTGCCTCTTGACATCCTGCCTCCACTGCGCAATCCCTGCTGAAGAAGACCCCTGAATGAATTTGAATTAGCCTTGCCTTGATTGCACAATCCTCATTGGCATCTCCAATGTGTGTCAGATGCATTGAATGCATCACTATAGTCACAACAAATAGTCCATCTCACCCTTTCACATATCTCTCCACTGGATCTCCACTGGAACTGACATGCAAGTAGTTAACCACTGTATTTGTTTAGTTGTTAGTGAGTTATTAGTTGTGAATTAATTAAATAATTAATTCACTAAACTCTCACTAGTGTATCTTTGAGTGAGACTAGATACAACTAGCTCAACTAAGTTTAACTCACTTAATTGAGTTAAACTAAATAACAACTCCCATAACTACTCTTCCAACTCTGTCATAACTTTTCCACTTCAGTTCTAATTGAGTCCTCCATGCATGAGCCACCAATGACCCTAGGAATTGCATAATTCCTTCAACACACTGATTTTCCGAATCTTTTCACTGAAATAAAGTGCTCCAAAAGAATAAGTTGATATTTATTGTCGGATTATTATTGAGGGCTAATAATAATCGACATGCATCTATATTTAGATTGACGATCTAAATATTATAAAAATAGAATTTCATATATTTTTCACATTTGACTGACCATCTACAAATAGCATCCTGTAACTTATAGAATATGCTCACCATGTCTAAAAATAGACATACACCTAAAAATAGCTTGTGGGCCCCACTTAGTGAAGGTGCTTATTTTTCACTAAGTTCATCATCTTGTTGAATCTCAACAGAATGTATAACATGGTTATAGGTGTTACACAACATTTTTTCACCGTCCCTGCAATCCCTCGTCCCATACATTGGAGGAATATTCTCGTGACCTATGAATAGTAAAATGTCCTGAAAACACCTTGATGGCATCCTTCTGCATAAGGACAAGAATTATCCTTAAGAAAATTTCCCCAGAAAAACCTTAAAAACCCATGTTTTGGCATTGGCACGGGTAGCAAGTTCATCCCTCGCGCCAATGGGGAAAATACACACTAGTGGGCGTGCCAGCGGGCACTCTGTCCATGTGTTGTGTCCGCACCAAGCCTATTAAGGAATGTTTTTTAACAATAGAAGGCATAAGTTTGATTCTAACAACTTCTAAATGAATCATCAAAAAGAGGTTGGGTTGTTTGGCTCTGAATCTCCTTGATTAGGAAGTGGTTTTCCACCTCTCATGGAAACTGCCTAAGAGATAGGACTCTCCCCCATGATTATAGGGATCCTAGCCTCTCCTTCTCCTTCTATAAAAGCCTGCCCTCTCCATTTGCTAGCTAGCTTAACTTTTGGGAAGGAAATTATAGCTGAGTGACAATGAAGAGCAGAGCTAAGGAGAAACCTGTGAGAGAGAGAGTTTTGTCAAATCCTTGACAAGCTTTGTGAGACACGTCCCTATGGAACCCTGTCGAAGGAAGATCATGACATCAGAGCACTGGTTGTTATCATTCTCTAGTATCTTAATATAAATGACTCTGCTATTGGTTCCATGATTATGTTTGTCCATTATATAATGTAATTTCATCCGTTCCTCTCTGACTGATCGATAGTTATAAAGTATGAAATATTATCTTGCATGTTGTCTCTCTTCTTTGCTGTGTACAAGTATCTGGATGCAGCGAGCTCACGGATCATGACTTGTCCAGCTAGGAATGGAAGTGCCACTTCTTCTTCGAAAACAACAATGAATGAATCACGGTAAGTGATTTATCACGATTCTATCCTTTTTAACTAGGAATCAATAGCTTTGTGTGTTTCGATTATTGCTAGACCCACTCTAGGGCTAGTGGGATCGCCTTTGTTCGCAGAGGGAATTTTCCTCCACAACAATTTGGCGACTCCACAGGGGATCAATGTGTTTTGGTCCTTCCTCCATTGGGTTTTTATTTTTATTTTTTTTATTAGTCTGATTTTCTGGTTCACCTTCCTTGGTGTTAAAACCTTGTTCAGCCCCCAGAAGACCAACGCTAGCCTCTGTTTTTTCATTTTCTTAATTTTCTAGGGTAAACCTGATTGGCCCAGTTATCCCTCCAAAAATCATGCTAGAGGGCGCGAGTTGTTAGTTAGGCACCTGCGCCATCCCCTGTTTGGCGCAGATTACAGCCAGACAGGCGTGCCAACCTTGCTTGGTTTTTGGGTTTTCCTATTCTTAGACTCTCTGAGCTTGAGTTTTGGTCCTGGTTTGTTTTTTATGATTTTTTGAGTGTTTTGAAGTCATTTTTTACTATTCTTAGCCCTTTTCCTCTGGCTTTTTGCCCTTTTCTGTCAGTTTTTCATTTTAGCCCTAGGGCTTCTAGGTGCTTCAGTGTGCTGAGCCTCCCGTGGGAGTTTTGGGTCTTTTCTTTCCTGGTCAACTTTGTTTATGCTTCTTTGTGTTCATCTTTCTGAATCAGATTGAGTCATTGCATTTATTGAGTGATTTTCCTCTCTTTCGTTCAGTTTTGCTTTGTGTTGCTCCAAGCCTAGATCACGTGGCTTTTTTGAGTCTCTTTCGAGATTCTTCTTCGCTTTGAGGGATTTTGTCATTGGTTTGAGTCTTGATTGTGTTTATTTGAGTTGAGTGAACTTTTTTGGTTTCAGCTCTCTCTTTATCATTCTAAAATTGATGTTTCCATTATTTTTTCATTTATTTAGTGCATTTGCTCTAATATATTGAAAAATACAAAAAAAATATTTTGTGTTTTTGATTGGCATAGTGAAAATTGAAAACTCTTTCGCATTACTAGTGTTGTATAATTCTAGAGAAATTTTTTCCAGTTTCATTAGCTTTCATTGAAATCGGTAGTGGATGTTTTTGTGTGTTCATTTCGCTATCATTTGAAATCTCTCAACTCTCCCGTAGATAGCTCTTCATTGAACGAAATGATTTTTTGTGGCATGTAGTTTGCATCTAGAGGTTTTATGAGATCCAACATTCGATAGGGCCTTGAAATCGAAACGTAAATTGAAGATCAAATTTAAGATTTACTGAATTAACCTAAGGCAACATTGAAACTTAACGGGACATCTAGTAGTGTAAGGTATATAAGTGTTCCGACATCTTTCAACCTAGCAGCTGTTGCTCACCATCTGGCTACAAACAGTGCTAGTACGGACTTGTGCTCCCCGTACTGTCGCGTATATAAAGGGAGACCCCATTAGGGTGCAAATCCTTTATCCATAGGAAGCCGAGTCTGCCGCCTTTTACCCGTGATACACCGAACACAACATTTGGAGAGATTACCTGCACGTATGTTAAGTCCTTGGTTGATTTATCTTTCATTTTTACCAAGGTGTATATGGCTGTTCATGGATATCTGGTACACCCATTTACCTAGATTACCAAAGCAGTCTTTTTGATCTTTACTGACTCCCTAAATTTGAAAAGATCATCAAGCGCTTGTCCTTCCACGCTTGTTTCCAAAATGAAATTGATAGAGTCATATTTTACTCATTTCTATACTTTTAAAACATGAAACAATAAAGTTTCTAGTTTCAATGTGGTAAAATTAATCACCTACGATCACACGCCCATTTAGAGATTGATTTTTCAACCTGTTTTTATTTTCCGTGGTTTTTTCTTGTGTGTCTTTGTTTTTGATCTCTTCCTCTTTCTTCTATAGTCACCGTGGCGGAACCATTAGTTTCATCTACTGGTAGTCCTTATATAGACGATTCATTAGAAGTATCTCAGTCCTCTGCTCAGCATCAGCATCCCACTATATCCGAGCTTCCCTTTGGGGGACCGGTTATATCTGAGCTTCCCTTTGGAGGACTAGTTGACTTCAATTGGCCCTTTTCCAATGCTTGGTTTGGATTTGGACTTGGGGAACACTTCCCTCCTCTTACATCGGGATCACCATTTTTGGCTGTTGTCATACATCCTAGTCCCCATCGTCTTTTAGAAGATCTTATGGTAGGGTCAGATATGGACTCATCCTGTCCTATTCCTAGTGAGGGAATTCCTACTTCTAGTGAAGACTACCAGCTTTTTCCCGAAGACATCCCCGAACCTTCGGTTTTGTCTTCACCTGGTCCTTCGCTCCCTGCTAGATATGGGTCTTTAAGTTAGGCCATGGCTTCTATTGCCTCTATGGGAATATCGACTCCGTCCATGGAACCGATCATTCCCTCATTAGGGATGTCGCCACAAACACCTCTCACGACATCTCCTTTTGTCACATTGGCACCTGTTAGACCTAATGTCTGCGTGGCTGTGTCTATGCTTGTTGTCACCACTCAGTCAACTAGGACCTCATCAGTTCCTGAAGACGTTTATATAGCTTCTGCCATTCCTAAGAACATTTCTCCCAAAGAGTATCAGATGACTTTATAGCTGCCAATCTCCCAGGTTGATTAGTCATCTCAGGATCTTAATAATCCTTAATTTTCTCATTATGGAGTGGATGGCACCCTGATCTATTAATTTCCATTTCAATATGATGAGCACGGTAACCCCATTCTTTTTCTGGCTCCTAAGGCTTATTAGTATATTAATGGTTTTATACCTACCCTACCTGTGCAACCTTCTAACCAACAAGGACAAACCTTTCAGGGACAACCTTTGTTTCAACAAGGATATGCCTCTAGCCCACAAGGACAACCCTTTCAGGGACAACCTTCGGCCCAACCAAGGTATGCATACGACCCGAAAGGACAACCCTTACAGGGACAACCTTTGGTCCATCAGATATTATTTTATAGTCTGCAAGGGAAGTATTACAATCCTCAAGGTCAACCTCTATAGCCTCACCCTGTGGTCCAACTAGGGTAACCTCAAGGACCGACAGGGCAACCGGTGTATCAACCTAGACCGTCATACGGTCCTGGGGGAAAACCCATCCTTCTCAACCATTGATGCAACCTCAGCAACCTCATTTTCCAATTGGTTAGAATGTTGCACAGACAGGGCCATCCTATGGTCCTGTCCCAGGTCAACCTGGTTATCAGGAACAACCTGGCCCACTCCCGCCATCAGGCCAACCTTCTCAACTGGGGAAACCTGGTGTCCCTCATCAGCCAGGTCAACATATTCAACCAGGAAAACCTGCACAACCTGTTAACCCTACTTAGCCACCGATCTATTCTATGCCACAGCCAAATCCACCTGTGTGCCTAAATTTTTCGACTCAGCAAGGCCCCACTTACTAGCAGCCCATTCGAACCCAAGGTGGCTATTACCCTCAAGGTTTGTCTTGACTGGTTTACAACCCGCCTCAAGGTTCTGGTTATTACCCTCAACATCCAAGCTATACTTATACTCCACAGCAAAATCCTTACACTGCTCAATCGGGACCCATGTATACTCAGAATCAGTATCCTGGTTATCAACCCCTGTATCCTAGTTTTCAGCCACCATATCAACCCAATTATCCAGCTTATATCCCCTATGGTCAGAATCCTCTAGGACAGAACCAATGGGGACAGAGTTATCCTCAACCAGGAAGGAGTACAGGTACATGTCCTTATCGAGGACCTTGTATGCCTTTTAACCCTCAATTACCTTTTCTCGCCACGTTGGAGTTACCAGATGTGTCCAAATTAACCAATGATCTAATTCTTCATAATACATATTGGCCTCCGGTTTCGACGAAGGTGCCTGGTGATTGTCTTAAGTTTGAGGACAAATCTGGAGAAGACCCCCAAGCACACGTCATGACATACCACTTACGGTGTTCTTTGAATTCTTGGGTAGATGACTTGGTTCGTCTGCGTCTTTTTTAGCGCACTCTCACTGGCGCTGTTGCTAAATGGTACATAGAACTACCCCGTGGTATTTTTCAAGATTTTAATACTCTAGCGATGGCATTCCTCATGCATTTCCAGTTTCCAGTTCGTTATGAATCCGGGACGCATCTCCTCACATCTCTGAAACAAGACAAAGCTACTCATATTTTAGATCACATTCACGGATGGAGACGTCATCGTCGTCTGATCAAGTTTGAAATTATTGATAAGATTATAACTCACTAGTTCACTACCTCCTTTGTCAATAAGATTGCACAGGACATTGCTATGGGGGCATGTGTAACCGAGGAACAGGTCGTCGCTCGCGCCCAGTACCTCAATTTAGTGTACTCTCAATCAAGCACGTTATATGACATCTTGACTGATGCCCCACGACCAGTGAACTCTAAAGCGTCGAACACCCCATCTGTAGATGGTGTTATTGGTTCGGTCACTCATAATTCTCGCAAGTCTTCCAATGGGAAGCAGAAATCGAATTCTTCCAATACTTCTGCTTCTCAGCCTGCTCCAGACTCTGGTAAAACCGCAGAGGTCAATGCCGTTTAGGAAAATCATGAAGACAGGACCTCCAAGGGAAAAAAGAAGGGAAAAGGAAAATCCAAAGAAAAATCTGATGCCCCAAAACCAGAATCATCTAAACCCGTGCTGATGATGGTTCACAACGAAAACTGAAGTATCCCTGCGCGATTTGTGAAGAGGATCACTACACTAAAGATTTTCCTCAACGATCTGAGGTTAATCAACTACTAAAAGGTGCTAAGGGAACTCCGACAGTCCTTAAAGAAGCTTTCCCATGTCAACAGACCCAGATGGTCGATCAATCTGCACCATTTGCATCTTTCGGATCTCATGTTTTCATGATGAACGGTTCTGCACCCGTTTCCATCGCTACTCGGTCAAAATATTATGTTGGATCATGTCAAGCAGTCAAAATGGAGGTTTTTGATGGTCCTCCTTCCCCACCTACCTCTGGTCCCCTTGAAATTGAGAAGCCCAATGTTGAACCCGTTATACGACCACCTTCTAAAGGTGTTCTCCGGAAGTCCTCCTATAATCCTAATTCTCGTGCTTCTCAACATTACAGTATTGTTGAGGATTTAGCGTAGGCTCCATCCACAATGTCGGCATTAGAAGTCCTCCAGAGTTGTCTATCTCAATGGAAAGCATTATTATCTGCGATCGGTGGTATCGATCCTGTCGATTCTAGTCTTCTCACTTTCGATCTAGAGAATTTCGTCCCCCGACTTCCGCACCATATAGTGCTTGTTATAAAATTCTTTATTAACAGTCTAAATATCCATAGGGCCATGGTGGATGAAGGTGCATCTACCTGCGTCATGTCATCTGCTTGCTGGAAGGCTATTGGATCTCCAGCCCTCAATTCATCACCCAATGCCCTCAAGGCATTCGATGGAAGGGAGTCAAAACCCTTGGGTGTTCTCGCTAGCCTACAGATTAAATTACAAGGAAAGACTGTCAACGTTGAAGTGGAAATCGTTGATGCAAAACTCAACTATAATCTTATAATCAGTCCCAGTTGGACTCATGCTATGTTGTGCATTCCGTCCACCCTCTTTTGACTTCTGAAGTTTTTGCATGAGGGAAAAATCATTACTGTTGATTAGTTGTCATTCTTTACCTCGTCTTCTAAGAACAACGTGCCATACGTGGACCAAATTCCCAATCCCCCTGACAGCATAGGGCTGGGTCTTTTCAAAGATCCCACTCTCATGGGTACTTTTCCCTTTCCACCACCCAATACCGTTCAATTCAATATGATCTCTAGGTCGGATGACCCATGGATCATCCCTTCTCTTGAACAAGTTGCTTCTTTTGGAGAATCGATGCCTCTGACTCTGATTGAAATCAATTATTGTGATATCATTGCCACATTAGATCCTCCTCCTGCTGATAATGCTCCTTTGAGCATGGCTCTTGATGTTTATTCTCAATCCCCTTGGCTTGACGATGCAAATTTGCCCGATCCTTTGAGAGAAGTTTTTCCGTCTAACGAAGCTATCATGGAGACTATGTCTCTCGAAGATCTGCCATGGAGTGATGGGCATCATCGTTCCTCATTCATGCCTAGCTTGGGGGCAATGTCTAATTGTCTTGAGCATTTTGCATCTTAGGTTCCCTCTCCGCCACTACAAACGCCAATATTGACTCACGAAGTTTTCCCATAAGGAAATCTGAGCAATATTACCCAAACGATGCCTATCGACATCTCTGTTAAACTGGGGGTTATCAAGAACATCCATGTGGGAGTCACTTGTTATCCCGATGAGATTCAAGTGTACACTAGTCTCTTCCACGAATTTCGTGATGTTTTCGTATGGTCCTACGAAGTGATGCCTGGAATTGATCCGAGTATCGTCATGCATGAAATTCCTGTGCGCCAGTGTCTGTGTCCAGTCCATCCTCAGAAAGCCGCTACTATAAAAGCTGAAGTTGAGAAACTTTTTAAAGTGGGTTTCATATATCCGATCCATTTGACAGAGTGGGTTTCCAATATTGTCCTTGTGGATAAGAAGCAGGGCATAATTTGAGTTTATGTTGACTATCGAGATATGAATTGGGCTTGCCCTAAGGACAACTATCCCACCCCTTTTATCGATCAGATCATTGATGATTGTGGAGGGAGTGAGATCTTTTCACTTATGGATGGATTTTTAGGTTATAATAAAATCGATATCCTCCCATCTGATCAACATAAGACCACTTTCATTTGTCCTTGGGGAACATTCACCTATAAGAAACTCCCTTTCAGCTTTAAAAACATTGGAGCTACCTTCCAGCGTGCCATGTCTTACGCCTTTCATGACATACATAATGTTGTTCAGCCATACCTGGATGACCTTCCAACTCATTCAGCTCTGCACAAAAACCATCCAAAACATCTCCGCCAGATTTTTCTCTGTTGTAGACATTACAACATCTTAATCCTCACAAGTGTGTCTTCTGCGTTGCCTTTGGTCGAATTTTAGGGTTCATTTTCCCTAAGGATGGGATTCACCTTGACCCTCTTAAGGTTGAGGCTATTGTTAATCTCTCCTGACCCTCCTCATTACATCAGCTTCAGAGTCTTCAAGGGAAAGCGAATTTCTTACGTCATTTTATCTCGAACTATGCGGAGGTAGCCAAATGGTTTACGCGACTTCTAAAGCAGGATGTCCCTTTCTGTTGGGATGATATTGCTCAAAAATATTTCGATAACCTTAATATTTTTCTTTTCAATGCTCCATTAATACATCCTCCAAATTATCATCGCGAATTTACCCTCTATTTGGTTGCCGCATTCAGTACAATTGCCATGGTTCTGGTATAGGATGAAAATAACGATAACGAGCACGTGATTTATTACCTGTCTCAAAATCTCCTCGACACTAAAACGCGTTATGCACACGTCGAGAAGTTAGCACTGGCCGCAGTCTAGGACATTTAGCGATTTCGCCATTACATCCTGTTATGCGCGGTAAACATGATTTCCGATTGCAACCCCATGACTTAAATTTTGTCTCGAAAATTGCTGGGGGGACAGGTACTCAAAGTGGCTTGTGATCCTCCAAGAGTTTGATTTGGAGTTCACTACTACCAAATCTAAGAAATCACTGGTTTTTGCTAATCTCATTTGTTCTCTCCCTACCGACTATGTTTCGTCTCTATCCGAGGATCATATCTCGGACAAAACTCTCTTCTTAATCAACACTCTCGATCCATGTTATCGTGATATCATTGTATACCTCCAGACATCGACCTTTCGGTTCAAGTTAATGAAGGATTATCAACGCCACATTCGACATTAGTCGCAACCATATCGCATTGTAAGATATACCCTATATCATGTTAGAGTCGATTTCGTACCCCACCGGTGTTTGACCTTAGAAGAAGCTGAGACATTTCTGAATGAATGTCATAGTGGCACCTGTGGCAGTCACATGTTCGGTTATGCTACCACATAGAAGATCCTTCGTGCGGGCTATTTCTGGCCATCTATATTTAAAGACTGTATTGTTGCAGTACAAAAGTGTCACGCGTTCTAGATCTTCCAACGCAAGATGTGTGCCCCGCCTCTCCCATTACATCCTATCATTACCATGGGCCCTTTTTCCAAATGGGACATTTATTTTATGACATGTATCCCTCACTTGACTGGGGGCCATGCTTATATCATCGTTGCTGTAGATTATTTCACTAGGTGGGCCGAATAAATGCCTACACTGGCTACAGATGGTAAGACAGCTGCACAGTTCATTTTCAACCATGTGATCACTCGTTTTAGCGTTCCTCAAGCCATCGTCACTGATCATGGATTTCATTTTCGGGATTACATGATGGAAGAGCTGACATCTAAGTTGGTCTTGCATCACAACATCTCGGTGCCATATTACCCTTAGGTAAATGGCCAGGTTGAAGCCGTGAACAAGGTGCTTGTCACGATGCTTCAACAAAAAATTGGTGTACACAAATCGAGTTGGCATCTCCAGTTGTTTTTAGCTCTGTAGGCCTACCGAATTTCAGTGAAGAGTGAAACTGGATTCACACCATTTCAGTAGGTGTATGGTCTAGAAGCTACTCTTCTGGTTGAATGTGATATCCCTTCACTAAAATTGGATATGGAATTACTGCCTCATACTTCACCGAAGGAAGAACGTCTCCTATATCTTGAGAGATTGGACGAAACTTACCATTTGGCTGCTTTGGTTATCGAAGCACAAAAAAAATGGGTTAAAGCTCATTTTGATCAAACGGTTTCTCTATGCTCTTTTATCGAAGGGGACATTGTCCTCTTATATGATCAAGCTCATGACAAGCTTGGGGTAGGAAAATTCCAACCTATGTGGTATGGGCCTTATATCGTTAAACGTGTATTGAAAAATGGGGCTTATGAGCTGATCGATTATGAAGGTCTTCCTTTGGTGCAGCCCAGAAATGGGTTGTACCTAAAGAAATATTATGCTTGAATAATTCTTGTGTAGTATATGTTCATAGGTGATTTTTTCATTTTTGTGCATGTGTGGTGTGGTGTGCTTTGTAAGCGTTTTTTTTCTTATTGGGTCTTCCTGATTGAGTAGATGTCTATTACTCCTTATGTCGGTTTCGTGGATGGTGCCTCTCGTAGTACCAGGAACCTGTCTTCGGTAGCCTGGGTAATTTACGATCCTACTGGTGAGTTGGTTAATTTACAAGGTGTTTGTCTAGGTCCTGCTACAAATAATGTCACGTAATATAGTGCCGTCTTGGAATTATTAAACGAGGCTGTCAACCTTGGCATTCGAGCATTACTTGTACATTTGGACTCACAGATTATGGTTTTACAACTCAATGGTCATTATTCAGTTAGAAACCCATGCATTTTAAGACTGTATCTACGTATTCGTTTACTTGAAAGAAATTTTGATTATATCATATATCAGCATATACCAAGACAAATGAATACACTAACAGATGCAGTAGCCAATATGGTATTAGATAGACATTTACGCAATTTGTAAAACATCATCATTTGTAAGCAAGATCCATGTAGAAAATAGATGTATATATATGTTGAGTGTTTGCAACATTTGCATCATATAAAACCAAAAATATACATGTTTGTTTCAGTTACATCCGGAGACGAAATGTCTCTCAAAAATATGCAAATAGAAAGCCTAGGTGACTAATTGGCATGGTGCTCGTGGTAGCACGTCACTGCCCGCACCAACCGCCTCAGTAAGCGGTGGAGATGACTCGGCACACCCATGGTGTGCCTCTGATAAGCTAGGGGAACATAAGCTAGATAAGCATAATCCGGAACTCCGCAAGGGATCCCCTCTAGGTTTTTTATGAGCTTGTCCCCCTGGCCCCCCTCACCTTGAGGGTCATAAGTGAGAGGGGTCCTCCTCGCTATTGGTGACATTTTGGCGGGCCTCTCTGGGCCAACATCTGCATACATATAGGATTAGTTGTTAGGAAATGCATGTATACCAAAAAATCATAAAACTCCTAAAATTAAAAAGAGTCTTACCCAGCTCCTCGTCCTAGTCCTCTCCCTCTAGGTGTGGAAGGTCTGGGTCTCTGGTAAAATCGATGCCTGCATAGGGCCAGTCCTCCACGACGATCAAATGTTGTCGAAGCCAGTCAAAGAACTCAGGCCACCAGGACATCTACTGGCTGCCCCCTACCCTGGGCATCAATGCCGCCCATCGAGCCATCCGTGGCTCTCTCAGTGGTGGATCCGGGACTATGGCCTCTTGGTGCTAAAAAATTGGTAATTGTTCCAGGAAGAAAGACACTAGGATTGACCCGTATCCAAACTGTTTTAGTTTGGTCTACTTGCATTTTGTGAGTTGCCGTTTAATGTTCATGGTCACGGCTGTAGCCTAGTCAAAGATAGTTGGGTTCATACACTTTGATGCAAGCAGTAGCTGTGCCTTTGTGGCCTTATGTGGTGCCTGCGATCTTGTAGCCCGCATAATGATGTGTAGCACTACTCTTAGTGCTAGATTGGGGATGGTCTAAATGTCTACTTTCCTGCTCCCTGTTCCGTTGTGTGCCCCTCGGCACACCCTGTCCATGACCATTTCCATGTTTTCTCCTGAAGGCCTGGTACCGGTCAGAATACGGACTGGACCCCTGCGTGACAGTCTAGTGGTGAAGTACACATCTAATACTTTGATCTCAAGTTCCTAGTCTCGAAGTTTGAATTTCTCCTCATTCTCATCCCAAATGCTAATGAGATACCGCAGTAGTTCGGGCTCAGCCCGGAGACATGGTGTTAGAAAGAATTTTTTCAACCTGCAATTTCAGAGAGCATTCATACAATGCTCATTTCCAATTTCCAGTTCATCCTCTTCGCTACGCTCTCTCTCTTTCCATTCAATGACCATTCTTTTTGCTGGATACCTGCATCAATCAAACATAGGAATGTTATAAACCTCCTTGGGTATTCAAAATCACATTTCATTGGTTGTTTTTTGAGGAATTGTGGCCATAATTTGTGTTGCGCCATTGGCGTGACTGTTTGGCTAACAGTCGTGGCTGCTGGCGCGGCCTATGTGTAAAACAAAGTGGATTGGTGCAGGTTCGTGCCAGCAACCAGTGCCAATCGCGGAGCCCTAAAATTTTAAAATCCTTCCCCAAAGGACCTCAAGCAATAATTAAATACCATAAAATGTAACTTAAAATATGGACAAAGAGGTCAGCTCTTACCTGAACCGGACGTAAGTCGATTTGGTCCACTAGATTGGCTGCACTCGTCACCTGAAGATCAAAGCACAAAAGGTTCATTGTTGCTCTACAAAGAGGTAAAAAGTGAAAAGTAAATATTTTTTACCATTGGTGGTATTTTGTAGCTTTTTCAAGTCCTAAATAGGTTTTTAAACATGTTTGTCGACATATTTTTGCATTATTTTCGTCGAATATGTTTTACACGTGCCTTTTGTGTAGCAACAGGTTTTTCACATGGTTTTGACGAAAAGACAATTTGTATTTTATACTTTTTCGGACTCGGTAAAAACAAGAAAAAGTCACTATTGGAGTCACCTTTCAACTCTTTTCTGACTCTCTAAAAATGAAAAGATTGTCGAGTTGCTTTTCGTTTTGAGCTCGTTAAATTAGCTACGAAACGACATCTACCTAGTATATGTTTACCCCTTTTTCAGGCTGGGATAGGTCATTTACGAAAAAGGAATACCCTAGCCTATCGCAACTAGGAGGTTCTCTTAGACATAGTTTTTCTACCTTTTCGGATTTGTGGGACTACCTACGAAAATGGATTACTGGAGTTTTCTTTTCCGATGTTTTTTTAAACTCTCTAAATATGAAAATACGCCGAGTTATTCCTTTGTCAGACTCATTAAAAAATGATGACATCGAACTCTGTCATAATGACGTTACTCGAGTTCCTCCTTCCTAGGGCTCGTAAAATGTACTAGGTTGGATTTGTCCGAAGGAAAAACTTATATCACAAGCACATGTTATCCCCTTCAAGCTTGTTTCCAAAAAATAATTGGGGTACTCGCCAGAAATGGTGGGGGAAAATGGAACCAATATTATAGTCGTGTCGACAGTATGTCGCTCTTGAACATGGCACTTGTCCGCATTCGTGTCGGGTTGGGGACATCTTATCTCGTTATCTGCTTGCCTTCATGGGTTTGGGTAATATCTTTTGACCGCTCATCTACTCTTTTCCACGTCACTATGACCTCAAATCCCTTGATGTCAAATACTGCCAAATCTAGTTTCGTGCCACTAATATGTTCAAGAGAAGTTGGCCTCTGTAGTTTTCAACCTCCCTTTGATTCTTTGTTGGTCTTGATTCACAAACATCATGTTCCTCTGTCTCGTATCGATGATGTGGGAAACATTATGGCCCACCTTCAATCAAGGTCACTTCCTGTCGACTTCAGTTGATTATCCAGGAAGCTAATCTAGAGAATCCCTTCAGGTGCCTTGGAGCCTGCATGCCTCAATGGTAGGTTCTTCACGTTCGACACAAGGTTTTCATGATTGGCCTTCAATCGGATGATTCTTCAGATGTTCGACGCCAACTCACTGATCAAATTCTGTGGATTTTATCTCTTGTACCTTGAGAGCCATCGTCATTATTGGTGGTTTCTCTCGCGTCTGTTAATGACTTTCATTATTGGCTGGTAATCAGACAATGTTCTTGCATGTTCGACTTCAGCTCACATATTCACATGCTCAAACTTGTACTCTGTTCAAGTCAAGATGAAGCGTAAGACCCTGGATTGTTTTTGATAACATCCAGGCTGCAGATTCTTTGTGGATTATTACATGACTCTTTTGATTGGATGGCTGCGACCATACCTGAGTCTACTTGTTGATCCTTATTTTACTAGATGGTTGCGTCCATAGGTTGGATCTCATTCTGTACACTTTATTATGGATGGCTGCACCCATATCGCATATCATGTCTCAGAGATATCAGTTGTATTTGTACTCGCAGGTATTCCAATGGTTGTGTTTTCATTTGAACGTGTTCTCATAAAGCATTTCACCCCTCCCTCTCTCTCAGACCTCATGCTTTAGGGGGGCATCTGTTACACAAAATTTTTTCACCATCCCTGCAATCCCTCATCCCATACATTGGAGGACTATTCCTGTGACCTGTGAACAGTAAAATGTCTTGAAAACACCTTGATGGCATCCTTCTACATAAGGGCAAGAATTCTCCTTAAGAACATTTCCTCAGAAAGACCTTAAAAACACATGTTTTGGCATTGGTGCGGGTAGCCAATTCATCCCTCACGCCAATGGGGAAGATACACACTAGTGGGCACGCCGGCTAGCGCTCTGTCCCTGTGTTGTTCCCGTGCCAAGCCTATTAAGGAATGCTTTTTAACAATAGAAGGCAAAAGTTTGATTCTAACAACTTCAGAATGAATCATCAAAAATAGGTCTGGTTGTTTGGCTCCGGATCTCCATGATTAGGAAGTGGTTTTCCACCTCTCATGGAACCTTCCTAAGATATAGGACTCTCCCCCATGATTATAGGGATCCTAACCTCTCCTTCTCCTTCTATAAAATCCTGCCCTCTCCATTTGCTAGCTAGCTGAACTTTTGGGAAGGAAATTATAGCTGAGTGAAAATGAAGAGAAGAGCTAAGGAGAACCCTGTGTGAGAGAGAGTTTTGTCAAATCCCTGACGAGCTTTGTGAGACACGTCCCACTGGAACCCTATCAAAGGAAGATCACGACGTCAGAGCACTGATTGTAATCATTCTCTCGTATCTTAATATACATGACTGTGCTATTGGTTCCATGATTGTATTTTTCCATTATATAATGCAATTTCATTCTTTCCTCTTTGAATGATCGATAGTTATAAAGTGTGAAATATTACGTTGCATGTTCTCTCTCTTCTTTGCATGTGTATAGGTATCTGGATGCAGCGAGCTCACAGATCGTGACATGTCCAGCTAGGAATGGAAGTGCCACTTCTTCTTCGACAACAACAGCGAAGGAATCACGGTAAGCGATCTATCATGATTCTATCCTTTATAACTAGGAATCAATAGCTTTGCATATTTCAATTGTTGCTAGACCCACAGGGCTAGTGGGATTGCCTCTATCCGCAGAAGGGATTTACCTCCACAAAAATAGGCATTCTATACATAATACTATTTTTCATTTCTTGTATATATGATTTAATAATGATAAAAATAGAGAAAGTTTTATTTGTTTTTTCTATTTTGTTCTAGACTTGGTTTTCGAGTCTAAGGAGATATGTCTTGTCCATAGGATAAGATTAGTCCACCTAAACAAAATTGGCAACTCCACTGGGGAATGAGTTGTTCCTCAGTTTTCCTTGTTTTTAGAGGAAAGTCGAACTTTGTTCTAAGTCTCTGGTAACCCTTTATTGATTCTAAGAAATGAGATCGGTTAGATCTTTTGAATTTTTTTAATTTTTTCTCAATTTTTGTGCCCTTTTCACATTTTTGTGAGAGAGTGCGATGCTATTGCACTTTTACATCTAAAAACTATGACTATCTCACTAGTGTGTATTGTTGACATGTAATGGTTAAAGAAAAATTGAAATTTTCTTGAGTATTTATCTATTTGAGCTTAGATATATAATATTAGTTTGGTTTTTGGGTCAGCTAACATTCTATTATATGTTGAAAATTTTGGATTGGTTTCGTTTCACCATATTCTTGTGAAAATTACCATTTTTTGCATTACTTTGATTTGATTGCTCCATTAGTTTATTGAAATAAGGATAAGTGCTACTATTGTGAATATTTATGTCTGTTAGTTCTTTATTTCTTTATTTACAATAATCATTTTCAAATTTATATTTTCTTTTTTTTTGGAAATTAATTTTATTACTTTTCATGATATGTTTTTTTTCACAAAATAGAAAAAAATTGTGATTGGGTTGATTTTCTTGTTAGAGTGAATTCACTGCATTGATTGCTTCATTATAATAAATTCTTTCATTTAAGAGAGTAGTGTTTTGTTTTAAAATAAGTATTTTTGGTATTGATTTTTTGGTTTTAAAATGAATTTGATTGAAATAGGAATTTTTCACTTTGGGAATTGAAAATAATTTCTCCTTTCTCTAATTAGGGTTTCATTGAATTGAAACTATTACATCTTGATTTTCGTTGCATTAGAGATTTGTGTCGAGTCATAACACCATCAATTTCATGTACATCACCTGTTGAGTAAACAAATACTTTAAAAACAATGCTTAATAAAATCAACTAGACATTTTTTTATATTTCTATCATAGTTGCACCTACATTATATTAGTTGTAGAGATTTGGAATAGGTTTGAAAGTTAACATTCCAAAGTTACAAACAAACATAGAAGCTTGTGATAGTGAGAGAAATCCATTTGCTACAATTTGTCTCTAGGAAACTCCTCTTACATAAGAGTCAACCAAAAGGTCATATCAGACCCAATGAAGTAATCAACCTTGCTTCATTGGTTACGGTATCCTAATACACACACATTACAAAAAATACTAAATTAATTTGGAATCACTTGAAAGGACTACCTCAATTTGAGAGATATTTCAAGGGGATTGAGCTTTTTTACTCTGCCCTTGTGTGTATATGAGACCTATGACTGCATCCCCAAGACAGGTTGTATGTGGTAATATTAGTGACCATAATATTAGGGATATTTACCAAGGTGAAAAAATCCTTATTGTATTAGTCAAGTGATGTTATATTTGAAGCTAGAGTAATATATCTCTGTCACACACACCTAAAAAGGTTGGACCCATTGGTGAGGAGTGAGGAGCTTTCACGGGTGAGAAGGTTCAATTCCTAAAACCATGAGGTCACTTTGAGCTAGTGGTAAAACATGTGATTGCAACTACATATATTATATTAAATGACCATGTTACTTGTAAAATGACACTTAATTGGATGAAATGCCACCCCCATCTCCTTAAAATTAAAAAATTATTAGTACCGTAGCTAAAATTATTGATAATATGATTTGCAAGTGGGAATTCTCAAGGTTAAATCCCTAGGCTAATTGCCTCTAAGACATTTTGATATGTTAATAATTGTTGTCTCTACTAGTTTATATATTCTAGTCTACATCAAAGGTTCACCCGAGTTACCTCTCATAAATAACAACGAGGTCTTCATAGGTATCCTATATATTTACTATATATATATATGTACACACAAATATCATTAATAGTAAAGTATCATATATAATTTTTTTTTTAAACAATAACCAAGTTATATATATTAGTAGATTATGTGCAACTACACAACAAAATTACAAATCTTTTCTGAGTATAAAAGTAAATATACTTATTCTATATCATATCTAGAAGATGGTATTCTCTTCTAATGTAGTTCCATTACATACATCCATAAGATATTGAAGGTATATATTTGATAAAAGACGCCTAATATCATATAACATTTAACTCTCATTTAAAAAATCTGAAATAAATATCTAGAATATTCATCTAGAATTATAACATCTACTTTAAATTCTACCTGTTTTAGGTCCAGAGATCCTATTGATGCCGCATAGATGGAAGTTTCAGAAGATGTTACTGCCTTGGAGTTGCGAGCTCCTCCTTATAGTTTTACAGACATTTTAGATAATTTTTTATTCATTCTGTCTATTTCAAATTCCAATTATTATGTTTTAATCCTCTAGAATGTGATGTTTCCCAATAGTGGGTCCAACAGCATGATATATTTTACACATGTTTACATAGCGATTTTCACTTGGTTTGAGGCTTCCACTCTTTCCAAGTCAATTTCTGAGATCCTGCTACTATTTGTATATTTTCCATTGCTCCAAAAAAAGACAAATAAGTATAAGCTATTGATATTTTATGGGGGTGAACACATGTGCAAATGTGATTGTGTAGTTTATTTAATTTATGGATGCCATAGCATTGTCCTTTTATTGCACTAAGGTCTACTAGAGCATTTCCACAATTTGAGAATGATTTCAATTATTATTTCTCTACCTGTGAGAAATGGGATTTGGAGGAGCTTAATCATTGAATAATGATTGAACCCATAGTTTTACTTATATAACCATTAATTTTGCACTATGTTTCCCCTCATACACATAGGGGCATGCTGACCTTCCACTATATTGCAGATGCCCATCATTTTTGTTTAGAGTTCCTTAGGTCAAACTCCGATTTTTCCCATGTTGTATCATTTATGTGATACCTCCACAAATTTAAGAGAAGAGACACCCATAATTGGATACCTATGAGGTTATTGATTTCCCTTTGATTATACTTCATAATTTTACCTTTGATACATGCCTAAAAAAAGCCAACCCTTACCACATTGTACCATTATAATTTAACAATATTTAAGGAACTAGGGCCTCCCTTAAGGGTCCATTCACTCTCGCTCTCATTGTTCTAGGTGATAAGTTAGCTATTGAATTTTCTAATTATTTTTCCAATGCATTGAGTTCTCTTAGACATACTTGGAGTTAAAACTAGCAAAGGAGGAGATAATTTATTACTCTTTTGTATGGAGAGTTTAGTCTACAATCTACTGGATAGGTGATAAGAATTGGATTCTTGATTAAATTGTTAGTTTCTCACAATTATAAGGGCGTGAACATATAGTTTCTTTTTCGGGTTTATACACTGAAGTAACGCATACACTTCTACTATATTATTACTCATTATACCTGTGCTCCAACATTACCTTGTTTCAATTTTTCCATTGGGGCCATAGAGTGCTTCCCTACTTGCCACCCCTGCATATGATTCAACTTATTAATACATCATGTACATAACATTAAATATGGTGTTACACATATACGTAATATTATTCATTATGATGCATGCTACACATATACTATACTACATCATTGATCATATACACTTTACCACTCATATACTATATATATACACCCATTATGTAATTATAATTTTTTCGAGTATTATAGACATATAACATATACATCGATACTAGATTTAATGACACTATATAAAGAAACAATTATTAGATATATTATTATATATACATTCTCATATTATCGATTATAATTATACATATTTACTTTATATTATACTAGTATAGATTCATATTAATCCTAAATATATAACCATTGAAAAGGATAAGAGGGAACTAGGTTGATTTTAATCTCACTCAACATGGTAAGATTCATAACTCAAAACTTATGTGTGTAAGGATATGTGAAATTATAGTGTTGGCTATTGTCAATATATACAAATTTATTTATGTAGGTATATGCATCATAACATTATTTTGATGTAAATATCTTATCTATATTATTTCTATTTATGTTTAAATTTGATATAATTTTTTTTTAAATTTTTCTTTATAGTATTTTTATATTACATATATCTATTAATCATATCTTTTTCATGTGTGTATAAATATTTCTATTGTCACACACACACACACACATATTGTTTATTACAAGTATTATATGTTTTTGAAGGTAACATATAATGATAAGATTCTTGCATGCATCTTGTATGTGATAACATCTATATTATATTGGCCATTAGATGTGGAAAAAAATAAATCACATTTATGTATATTATCAACATGAAAAAATTACTTAGATTTATATAAAAAATATGAAAATAAGTACAAAACGATATAAATATGAAATACATATATTTTTTCTCCAAGGAAAAAATTATGTAATTTTATTAAAGATAAAAAACTTACATGAGTTGTCCACGGGGTCTTCGATAGACGGTGATCAGGTGCTCTCTTTAGGCACTCCTTGATGTGAAGTCACTGGTTCGATTCTGTACCCCGATTAGGGTGATATATTGGACATCATGATGATGTATTCCCACCCAAACTTACAATTTTTTTTTTTCATGAGCTAAATATCACGATTAGTATATTTGGAAACCTTGTTGGGTCAAAAACTAAACTTTAACACATTTATTCAAATGTTTTTTCATGAAAATAAACATAGATGAGCGACAAAAATACTATCATACACCCATGCTAACACACACCAATACTATGCCATCCACAAAACAACATTTTCATTGGGGCATTTCATCAAACTATTTGTATGCAATGAACCATTAAAGCATTTAAGCATTTCTTAAAACACTTTGCATGTAAACTAATATAGAGAATTCCTTAATTCTTATCTATGAAATATAGTAGTCCATCTTCTGAAACTTGAACCAGATTATTATTTAGATTTGTCCTCACTATGATCCAATTTTCAACCTTTGGAACCTCATATATGAAAATTTATAGTAGAAATTCCAGCATGACTTGTTTAATACATGATTTTAGAAGCATCCAAGAATCTCGACTCCCTCTAATAATAAATGCTAAAATTTCATGACCCAAGATCTAAAAGTTGGACAAGATGATCAACAATATTTCCCCTCACTATGGTCCAAGTTCTAGCATATGGAATATCCTAGAAGAAAATTTATAACATAAATTCCAACATGACCTATTTATATATGCATTTAAGAAGCCCAAATTCCTCAGATCACATTTCCTTAAATTTCGTGATTTGATATCTAAAAATTGGACTAGAGGATTAGTGGGATTTCCTCTCACGATAGTCCAAGTTTCACTTTCTAGAATCTCCTAGAAGAAAAGTTATAGCATAAATTCCAACAATAATTGTTTAAAAAGGAATTTAGGAATAGTATCTTCCTTAACTAGTGTTGATACACAATTTAATACAGATAGAAAATTACAACCAAATAATATAACAACTAAAACCATGATAAATTTGTTGAAGGTTAAATTCATGTTCATATAAAATTGCTGAAAAGAGTAATTAAATAATCATCCATAAGAGATACTTACATTTATTCAAATATTTCATAATCAAGAACTGAAGAAGGGTGAGCCAGTGTCCACCCAACCATAGGATCAACTATGTTGCAATTTTCTCATATATTGACACTCCTAAGCTAGATATTGATGCGTTGAGGGAAAAATAACTTAGAGATTTAGCACACAACTTTCAGACCAAATTTAATGGTGAGCATGTTATTACACCAAGAATTCTGCAACTTGCAAAGGCTAGTCTACTTTACTTTATCAAACTGAGGTTCGTACAAAATTGGAGGTGCCAGTGTTGTATACACAACTTATGCATTCAACTCATGTCATCCTCTTCCAAGTCCTACATAAGGGTGTTATTTCTATGGTTTCTAAGTGAAGTCTGTCACACTTATAATTTAGACCTAGAACTACAAGTGACTCACAACCATTACTCTATTGACCATGAAATGACTATTTTGAAGCAAGAAAATACATCTAGCTATTTTGCAAGGAAATAAATCTACAAGTTAAACTATGGCAAGAAATAGAAGAAAACTAGGCATCTTCATGAAGTAAATGGCTGAATTAAATTGCAGAAAGAAGGATAATCTAAGAAAAAATTGTTGGGAAAAATGGCTAAACACACTCCATCTACTTCATGCTTTAACTATCATGATTTTACTCATGCATCTAATCATGACCTAATTATGCTTGTAAATGCATTGTTTTGCAGCAAGGAGGAGAAGGTGCTAAGGTGGCTTAGGAAGGTTTTGAACTCATGTATGCAGGGGTGAAGGTGTATTGATGATTTTTGTAGGTCTGGATGGGGTTGATGATGGTTTTTGGGCTTAAGGAGAGGCCCACTAATGCTGCTATAGGTTTCCTGTAGTACTATAGGAAAGTCCTGAATTGCTACAGGAAACAGTCTGAGGGCATTCCGAGGCCAAAAATGATGAATAAAAGGGTATAGGAGGTGGAATTAACGGGTACTTGGGTGAATGGAAGGTGGCCAACCCCTTGGAAAATATCATAACCTCTTGAGAAGCATGTCTTGCACTTCTAGGGTTGCTCACGGTGTGAAGGTGAAAATCTAAAAAACAAGGCTGAAGGCAATTTGATGGAAATAAGGATGATAATGGGTGAGAAATAAAGGTAATTGTGCTGGTGAAGTCCTCCTTTGATGTGCTACTTGAACCTACAAGCAAACTACCTGTTCATGCAACAAAAATTGCCAAATATATGATGAAGGAAATGGAAAAGATGAGTTGAATTTGGAAATCAAACCTACTTAAGCATTCAAACATAAATCTAACTTAGTATTCTAGACATGTTCATGACACTACAACAACCTAACTATTCTATCCAAGAAATCATAAACTAAAGAGAAAATTTGGGTTCGTGGTGAAGATCTTCCCTCCTCAAGCTCTAATGAAAGATATGAGAGAGGGAGGCTTGACACACAAGTTTATGATTTTATAAGCTATTCTACCAAGATTTATGCAATCTTAACTACAACAAAGAAAAAATGGAAGAAAACTAAAATAGTGAATTGAAATGTAAGAAAACTAGCTAAAACTCATGAAGAAAACTAGTTACAATGGAATAAAAATAAACATGAACACACAAGAGAGACTAAAGCTAATGGATTGGCCCCTAACCCACAAGACTAGCCCTCTGAAACTAAATCAGAGAAGGAAAATCTGAATACTTATCTTATTGCAAAAAATAGTCTCATTACATAAGCATAAAAGTCTCAAAAACCTATTACAAGGGCTAAGAGTCTATTAGCTTCCTTCAAAGTTCGAATCCCAATGAGCTCTCGCTCATCCCTATTTAACCTAGAGGGTAGCTACCAAAAACTCCCTATAAAGTAGGTGATGTGTCCTCTTTGACTGCAAGAGAAGTGTAGTTTTGGTGCACTTGATATCCCACTTGCTTGGCTCCCTTTGATTTCGAGTTGTTGGAGGGAACCTCGAGGATCCTTTGGCTACCTTTTGGAGTTAAGGAAGTGGAAAATCCCCCTATAATCTCTCCTTATTGTCTATTCTAAGCTTTAATTGTAAAATCTTCATCAAAAGTGAAATATCTTCATGATTATCCTGTATTTAACCCATATTAGGCATGCAATGTATGACAAGCCTTAATCACCATCTACGCTAGCAACATAAGACCACAATATAATTAAATGTGAGAAATAGATTTTAATAAGGCTAAAAAGGTGACAATTAACCCCTCCAATTATACCTAATGATGGAGCTCATCATCACCCCCATACCAAATGGTTTCTCATCCTCTAAGCAATTTAGTCCTCCTTCTGCATCTCTTTTAAAGCTTTAATGGACCTTCTGACTTCCCAAGGAAGAAGTGTGGGAGTCCCTTTAGGAGGGTAAAAGCCATCATTATTTCTGCTTCCTCCCATTATTTTTTATTCTCATCTTGGTCTTTCCCATCACTCAGTCCCAGCAGAAAAGGTGGATTTAGTTTCAAACCAAGCCATTGAATCTTCCTGGCCTACATGGCCCGCTTGTATAGTGGTGCCCTTTCTAGATCACTTCTCAATCTTGTGGTATTCCATGTTTCTGAGACTGTGAGGGATGCAATTCCATCTCCTTGACTAGCCATTATGCATTCATCTCCCAAAAACCTAGAAACATCATCAAAATGGGCCATGGCTTGTGCTTGTGTGCTGATGTAATTTTCTGCAAGTGCAACATCCTTTTATATCTTTATATGGTTTTTGATGACTCCCCTAGCGTTGAATAGTTATGCCCTAATGTGTAGAGGCTCCATTTTTTCTCTCCTCATTACCCTCCTTACTTCTTATGCTCTTGCTTCCTCATTAACCATCCAAGAGGCTAATGCCATCAACTGCATGTCTCCCATTCTAGGGTTAGGATCCCAAGTTTTCAATTCTGTCAACACAAGATTGTGCATGTAGAATTCTTCCATATTTTCTTTGTCTGCCATGCTTGATTGGTTGCAAAAGTCAATGATTCATTGTCTATAGTTATAAAAAGGTAAGGAACCATGAGAGGCTAGTGTCCTGATTTGAAATATGAGCCACTGTTATTTGAGGTAGACTACATAGGAGTCTGATGGGTGTCTACGTTGAATGGCCTCCATGCACAAATATGCCATGGTGGCCATTTATTTGTATTTTTTCTGAAGCTGGTATTGCAACCTTGCATTCTCTTCCTGGGATTCTTGAAGCTGCTCTTTCAACATGGATTCTCTAAGATTAACATCAGAGAAATCCATTCCCAACTTAGTGACTTTTTCCTCCATGACCCCTATGTCATGCACACCTTTGGTTGTAGCAATCTTCATCCAGTGATGAGTGTGTGCCCTCTCTTTTTCCAAATGATAGAATATAGGTACTGTAAACTTCCGAGGAATCAATATTCCCCCCTTCAATAAATGTATAGTAGGAGATGAGATTTGGCAAAGGGATAGGGTGTGACACTATTGATATATCTTTGGGGACAAGTTTTGGTGAGGTGGGCTCCTCCTTTTCATATTTCTCTTCTTTTCCTTTGGAATTTTTCCCTTAATCTTGTGCTTTTTCCTCAACTTATTGGGCCTCTTTCCCACCCATGGGTGTCTTTTCTCCCTCAGCCAAGGCTTCTTTCTCTGATTATAGGAATACTGGAGTTTCTTATAGCAAAGACATAGTTTCTTGTAGCAAACTCTATTTTTCCTATGGAAAACCCTCTCTTGCTTTTTTTTCCCATGGAAAACCCTCTCTTGCTTGTTTTTCCCTTTTTTCTGTCTTTTGAGGGTTTGTGGGGTTGGTATATGTGTAGGGGATTCCAACCTTGATGAATGTCTTCTTATGCAGGTCACATGGGTCCTCACATGTGAGGTAACCTCTTGAACCTTTCCTTCTTCTAACCTTATTTCATCATCCTTCTTGGTGACTCCTCAATGGTAATAGGGATTTTAGTTAGTATGTGGTTTCCCCGGCCTCACCCTTTGCCTCTTCCTAGTCCTAAAATAAATGGGTGTTCGTCTCTTCCTTTTTAATTTCATTGTTGTGCTCAAAGTGGCTAGGGTAGCAACCACTTCCTTATCTGTTATCTCAGGTGATATTTTGGTTTGTTGAGGAGTGGTGTCAATGCCTGGCATAGGGTCCAATATTTCCTTCTCTTTTGTCTTCTCTTCCTTCTTCCCCTCAGTCTATTCCTTCTCTGTTTCATTTTCTTCTTTTCATTTTTCTTTCCCTTCCTATGGTTCTAATATCTCTATGTTTTCTGTTTCAACCTCCATCTCTTCTTCTTCCTTCTCATCTTCAGCCTCCCCCTCTTATTCTTCTTCTATCTCCATCTCTCTATGACTAGAGGAATAGGTTTTTCCTGTTTGGGTGGCTGTGAAGACTTGCCTATCCATGTCTATGAATGAGGACCAAGACACAGGGAGGTTTAATCTTCTCAGAGCATCACTCACTATCAGTTTGATGAGGCCATGATGAGCCAAATTATGGTACTTGCTTTCCCTCACCTTTTTTCTCATGTTTGTTATTGATTTCAAGAGGAAATGAGGGATGGTTAATCTTTGTTCCGGGTGGAATTCTCCTTGAAATACAAGTTTATTCAACAACCTAAAATGGTGTCTATAGAATACACTAAGTCCGCCCTCATAGGAAATGAATTTCATGATGTGGAAGGCTACTTCATCCAGGGGCATGGAAGGATTTCTCTCCTCACTCCATTCTTGTCCTCAATGAACTCTTCTCTTGGTAGAAAGAAGCTTTTCTTGGCTGTAGTGCTTGGCATCCTATCTTCCTTAATCCACTTAACTCCTAAGGGAAAAGTGGCGATTCTGCTGATTAGTTTAGGTGAAAGTGTGATGGCTAAGCCTCTAACCACAGTGATCTATCTTTCCTATGAGTGTGATTTCAAAGCCACTACAAAATATCGAGCTATCTCCTCAACAAAACCCTTGAGAATCTCGAAGAAACATATCCATTGGTGGTTCTTGAAAATATCCATTACATGAGGGTGAAATCTTATTCTTTTGATATCATTAGGCTCCATTCTGTTAAATCCCCATACCATTTTTACGGTTGTGATAGGAAGGTGGTAAGATGGTTTTTTTTTTTTTAGAGTTACTTGTGAAGAGGTATTGGAGATTATGGTCTCAAACAAACTCAAATTTCGCCATTTAATTCCCAAATTATAACTCACTGCGTGTAAATTTCATGGAGAAATTGAAATTCTAGAGTGTGGAAACCACTTCTTTTTTCCTATGGTTTTTTTTCTTGGGAGATGGTGGCCTTAGGAATTAATATCACCTAAGAGTGGCTCTATTTTTCTCTCCTTATCCTTGTTGATATTCCTGTGTAGTTTCCTGTAGCACTTCATTGTTTCCCATAGCACGAGGGTGCATGCAAGCTTAAAATCGATGCTCTTCTCTCTAATGACTCCTTTGAGTTATTTTTCTTCCACTTCTCTTGAAATTTCAATAGAGTGGGTATAATGATCCATAAATTACCTTCATGGCCTTTTTAACCAAATTTGGAGTAGAGCGTTGACTTGTACTGGGCACGAGTTTTCCTCTTTGGGACCGTTGGTCCCACTCTAGTTAATCATTTCCCAAGCCTCAGAGTCACCTCCTTGTCCTTGTTAACTCTCCATTGACTGATTTTACTTGCCAAAGTGGCATGTACACTTAAATTTTTCATCAAGTTTAACTTTACGAGGGTGGCCAAGTTAACTAGCCACCTTTTTTCCTTTTAAGTCTCTAAACCTCGACATTAATTCATTTTGATCATTATGAGTGCATAACGAGAGGTGAAGGGCCGTACCTGAGCATACCTAGTGCTGGTGTTTTGCAAACATGATATGGTGTAGGGAGATGGAGTTTGGTGACAACCATGGGTATCTTTCTCTTGTTGTGTTTTTAATTATTATTATATATTTATTTATTTTCTGAGTAAGCAACTTGTTTTTTGAGTGAGTTGCTTAACCTTTTTATTTGTATTTTATTCTTGCAGGTGCTGCATGGGGGTCCTCGAGTGCCTTGGCTGGTGTGTTCCCTCTCCTGAAGTATGCTAGTGGTCCTTTGAATCCATATTCATCAAATTATCTTCATATTTTGACCTTGCTATTCCATACACAGAATTTCTACAGGAAACTTTCCAACTTCTTGTAGCAACCTTCTCTCTGCTTCTTGGGGCTATAAATTTCTTAGGTATGAATTGAAATGGTTTATGGAAGTTAGGGATGGATTGATCGAATGAGTGGAGTGATGGGGAATTAATGGGAGAGGTCTCATGCCAAGATATAAATGATTTAGTTGCTGGTGGCATAACATAGGGTTTAGAGAGTGAATCGTTGTGCATGGAGTGAATTGAGGGTTAAGAGTGGTAGGTATAGGCAAAAAATAAATTTTTATGAACTTTTTGAAGTTTAAAAACCTCTAAGAGATATTATTTTCTCATAAATAAGTTTCTTGTAGCATTTACAGGGTTTCCTGTAGTGCTACAAGAATCTTGTAGCTACTAGAATTTCCTGTAGCAATTACAGTCAGGGGAAAAAATTGGATTTTTTTGCCTACCTGTGAGGTGAAATGAATGAATGGATGCATGTTTTAGTGGTACATGGAGTGTGTAAGCAGAGGAGAGGGAGAAGTGGGGCAAAAATCCTCCTCTAGATCTAAAAACCATCTTTGATCAACAACCTGCAAAAAAGAAGAAGCGACTGCATAGGTATCATCCGCCTCTTTTTCCTTTTGTTTATTTTCTCTTTTCTTCTATGTTTTTTTTTTAAGGTAGGTGGGTTGCCTCCAAATATTTTTTCAACCCATAATCCTGCCTTGGGTGCCTCTAGGAGGTTTTCACCCAAGGATATTTTATTCTTTGTTTTTTTTTTTTTTTTTTGCTCCAAGATTACCTCATGGAGGTTTTCAACTCCGGAGTTGGCTTGAGGCACCTCAGAGAGGTTTTCACCCATACCTATTTATTTATTTATTTATTTTTTATAGGAGGGAGAGGCATTGGAAACTATGGAGTCTCAGATGACATACACCTCCCTATTGATGGAATTTATAAATTTAGCCCTAGACAGGGGCTTTTTGTAACCTTTGAGGGTGTAACCATTGACAAGCATGGGAATCCCCTCCTCATCTATGGTCCTAAGCTAAAATGTGCTATTATCATAGAACTTTTCCACTTTGTAAGGTCCTAGTCATCTTTTCCTCAATTTTCCTTTGAAATCCTTGAACCTTGAGTCATAAAGCAATGCCCAATCTCCTTCTTGAAAGGTATTCTCCTTAATGTTATTTTCTTGCCATACCTTCCTTTGTAGCTAAATCAATTATGTGTGAAGGAGTGCTTGCATCCTGAACTCATCCAAACAATTTAATTGTAACAACATTTCTTGCTGGGCCTTTTTTATATCCAGGTCTAACTCAGCTTCCATCGTCAAGGCATTGAACTCAAACTCAATTGAAAGCAAACCTTTCTTCCCATAAACCAATTCATAAGGAGTGAACCCTGTTGTTGTTTTCCAAGTAGCGTTGTAGGCTGAAGTAGCTTCTACCAATCTTTCCACAAAATATTTTCTGTTGCTGCTCACAACCTTGGTGGAGATATTCTTCAAGGCTCTATTGGTCACTTCCACTTAGATATTTTCTTGAGGGTGGTAGGTAGTGGAAGTCTTATGCTTATCTTGTGCCTCCTCAGAATATTCTCAATGATATGAGATGTGAATTGTGCCCCCTCATTAGTGACTACCTCTCTGGGGTATCCAAATTTGTAGAACACATTCTCTCTCAGAAATTCTGCTACCTTCTCCCCATTTTCTACCTTTATAGTCTTTGTTTTAGCCCACTTTGTCAGGTATTCAGTGCAGACTAGGTTGTACTTTTTCTTCCTAGATGGTGGATCAATGGGTTCAATGAAGTCCATACCCCACTTTTCAAATGGCTCTAGAGCCACCTAAGGGTGCAAAGGAATTTCATCTCTCTGTTTAGGTTTCCCCATCCTTTGGCATTGGTCACACCTACTAGTGTATCTTCTGGAATCCTAGTGAAGGGTAGGCCAATAGTAACCTGCCTGCAAAGCTTTGAAGGCCGTCCTTTTTGCAAAAAAATTTCCACTACAAGGGCTACCATGACATGCAGAGAGGATGCCAAAAAATTCTTCCTCCCTCACACATCTCCTGAGAATTTTTTCAGGACCTAGCTTGAAGATATTTCCCCTGATCCAGGTGAAAGGG
This sequence comes from Pinus albicaulis, assembly GCA_034641835.2. Taxonomy (NCBI): domain Eukaryota; kingdom Viridiplantae; phylum Streptophyta; class Pinopsida; order Pinales; family Pinaceae; genus Pinus; species Pinus albicaulis. The sequence goes on from CM076580.1 coordinate 868,029,744, forward strand.
ACGTTTTCTTTTATGATCTTTCTCTTCTCCTTGGATGAGAGGTTCGAAGGGAACTTTTCAAAAACCAAGTAGTTAGCTATGTCAAAAAGACCATAGAGAGAGTGTTTAGATAGCAAAGAGGTGTTCATTCAGGAGTTGGTCATCCACCATTCCTTATTCATCAGTAGGTAGAGCTAACCTGGATAAAAAATATTCAAGAACATTCTCCTTTCTAGGTTTATTGACAAAGGTAAAATTGTTGTAATAATAACAACCATATAATTATTCTAGCATTAACATCAAGTTTGTTCATTAAATATTTTATGGCTATATGGTCAGTGTGTACAAAGGTCTGGTAACTAGTGATATAATGTCTAAATTTGTTTAAAGCATGGACAATGGCTAACATTTCCTTCTTTCTGACAATATAATTCAGTTCAAACTTGGACAATTCCTTACTAATGAAATAGATTTCATAAGGTAATTTTTCTTATAACTTCACTAAGGATGCCCCCACAAATTTTTTTGATGCATCTCTGTGGATGTGGAAAGGAGGAGCCCAATTTTCACCTTGGAGAATGGGGGCAGTAGTTAACTTTCCCTTAATGAGCTCAAAATCTTATCGAGAAAGATTGAACCAGGTAAACTCAAAGTCTTTTGCCAACAAACCAAATAGTGGTGAAGCCATCTTGCTGAAATATTTGATAAAAATTATATAGTAGCCTTCTAAACCTAAAAAACTACTAAAATATCTTTGGTTTTGAGGAGAAGGTACCCTTTTGATGATGGTGATTTTGTTGGGTTCCAACTGTATTCCTGCTTGGGAGATTGGGTGGCCCAATAATACTCATGCTCTTTTCAATAATTCACACCTTTCTGGGCTAAGGGAGAGATTCATCCAATGCACCTTCTCATCACTTTTCCAAAATTGGAGAGATATTCTTGGAATTCATCTCCAAAGGGTGTGAAATCGTCCATGTAGATTTAAATTGAGTCGTGGAATAGTCAGAGAAAATGCTCAAGACAAATATTTGGAAGGTAGTTGTGGCATTGCACAACCCAAAGGGTAGGACGTTGTAAGTGAAGGTACCCCAAGGACATGTGAAAGTAGTCTTGTCCTGGTCTTCAGGGCTAATTTGGATATGTTTATACCCATTGAACCCATCTAAGAAAAAAAAAATTTCTTTTCTGCAAGGCCATCTAAGACATGATCTATAAAGGGAAAAGGGAAATGGTCCTTCTTGGTGGCTTTGTTGAGTTCCCGATAATCAACACAGATTTTCCATTTTCCATTCTTCTTTAGGACTAGGAAAAGAGGAGATACCCACTCACTGTCTGATATAGGATAAATGAAATCTGCATCCAACAATTTATGCAGTTCTTATTTGACTATGTCTTTTAGAGCTGGGTTCATCGTTCTTTGGGGTTGGAAGACAGGCTTGCATCCTTCTTTAATGTAAATATGATGTGTGCACACCAAGGGATGAACCCCATTCATTTCCTTGTAGTTCCAATAAATTGCATCAAGGTTTTATTTCAAAAGCTGGCATAACTGCTCTTCTTCTCTATCTGAGAGGCTTCAGTTAATTTTCAAAGATTTGGATGGGAAAAATTCCACAAACTTGGTGGTTTTAGAGGTTGAATCAAGTGAGCGCAGTTCCATCCAAGGGTGGCTTTCAAAATTTTTGACTAGGTTTACAAGTGGACTGTCATTGGGGGACGAGTTTTGAATGATTTGGTCGATGAATTCATCTTCATCAATCTTCCCCCCTCTAAGAACATATCTATGGTACAAATGGGGTAGGGTGTAGTGTTGTATACTTCATCTTATCCTTCATCATCCTCAAACCATATAGGTAGGTCATGGTCAATAGAAGGTTGGGCTGGAGGATATAACACCAACTATTTTGACAATGGCCCATTCTTAATAGTCATGTTTCTGACTCGAAAACTGATATAAGCATCGACAGTGGCTAACGAAGGTCTCCCTAAAATGAGAGAATATCCATTAAACTTGGTGTTTTGCTATAGAACTATAAAATCTGTAGGATACGCCCAAGAGTCAATTGAAACCATAAAATCCTCAACAATTCCTTCTGGAGCTACTGTGGACTGTTCTGCAAGTTCCAGAACCATCGTGGTTTTCCTCAAAGTCCCTTTGAGGTTGAGTTTAAGCATATTTTCCCTGATCATTACATTGATGGCATCTCTGAGATAAATTAGAGTATTGAGGACTATGACACCACTTATGTGCACATCTACAATTGGACTACCAAGGTCTAGGTACTTTGGGAAGATCACCCTTCCCAACATTAGGTCAAACATGTGTCATACTACATTGATGGTGGGGGTATCTTTCTTCTTTCTCCAAGGTTTCTTGAAGAACTTTTCCTTGGTGATCCTATTGTAAATAGGGACATCCTTAATTTCCTGGAGAAGGGGTATTTTTACACTCAAATTTATCATTTCTCCCATAATTTCAGTCTCCTTTGGGGTGTGCTGACTAGAGTGGATCAAGTGCTCAGGAAAGGGAGGTTGTTGGATCTTAGTGCTACTTTATTTCTTTTACTCCTCAACCTCTACAGGTGGAGATGGAGTATGGTTGTATCAGAGTACTCTTCGTGACGTAAGATTAATCTCCTATATCTCCACAACATAAGTTGGATAGGATGTATCTCCACTGTAAACTTGTTGTGCTTGTCTATTTTTCAGGTTTAGATTGGACTGTACAAGAATCTGAGGTAGCTTGGGTGGATCGGAATGAGTAAGCTAAGGTTGAGGTTGGGGTGGAGGAATTAGAGAAGGTGGTTGATTATGTTGAGTCCTCCACCCTTATGATGGGTTGTTCCATTGAGGTGGTTGAGGAAAATACTACTGAAATGGTTGGTTCACTCACTGAGGATGATATGGAGGGTGGTAAGGCCAAGTCGGAAGTGTATGCCATGATGAAGGAGTAGCGGTGTATCGAGATTGCATAGGTGCATTATGATTTTTGTGATAATAGGAGTAAGGCGCACCTTGAATACCCTGTTGATATGACCGAGGGCCTTGAGGCCTTCTCTGGTTGATGAAACAGAGTTGCTCTGTTCCTACTTCCCCACCTTGATATACAACTTTGAGTCCAGGTAAGGAGGGACACTTATCTGTGGCATGATTATCCTCATATACTAAGAAAACCTCTATGAAATTTAATGGGCATTCATTCCGAGGGTGTTTTCTAGTACATTTAGGGTAGAATATAGCCAAGTCTCTTTCTTTTTCCTCTTTCTTTCCATGCATCTAAATTGTATCCATTTGCAAAGTAAAGGTGCACAACATCTCACTCTTGAATTCCTCCAACATATTTCCAATCTCATGCTTGATGGAGGTGGAAGAGGAAGGGTTATTGGTCATACTTTGGCTAGCTCTGCCCTTCTTCCTTGCTGCCCTAGAATGGTTCCTGAAGATAGTTTTGATTGTATCATAAGGAATTTGGTAGATATCTCCCCCTGATAACATATTGAGGGTTTCTATCATCTCCTCCCCGATCCCTCAGAGAAGTACTATTTTAAGTGATCCGGGATCAAGGGTGCAGTTGGATCTTTTATAATTTAACTGGAACCTCTCTTCATAGTCCTCTAGGGATTCATCAAGCCATAGATTCATCCTGAATATTTCCTCTTTAGTATCCCTGGACCTATTATCATTCCCTCTGTTTCCCAAGCATGAGAGAGGAGACTGAAGGAGGTAACCTCAAACCAATATTTATATTTTGTAGCTATTCCTACCAAACCATAGAGGGCCTCATCGGTATCAATTTCACAGTCAATGAAGTGACTGGAAAGAAAAATATCTTAGGCTAGATATAATCTCAATAATTTTTCTTAGGGTTTTGTTTTGAATGTTCTGGATAGGAAGTGTCAGTCTAGGAACTAGGTCAATTTTTCAAGGTCAGGTTTCAAATGACCAACTTCAGAGATGGAAAATGAGTCCAGGTAGGTATGATTAGAAACATATTTATATTGTCATTGTGGTATAGGGATTGAGCTAGGAATAATCAGAATGAGAATATTACTATTATTTCATTCATCATAAGAAATATAACATATACATGAAAATCTCATTAAAACAGAGCACAAAAACTATGAATTCTGCTTTAAAAACTCATGAAATCATCACATGAAAGCATAAATGTGATTAAAAGGAAAAATAAACATTCAATGCGACGGTAAAATTAAGAAGAAAAATGCCAATAAGAATACCACTAGAGTCCCAAAATTATAGCTGCAACAAGTCTTTGATATCATTGTAAAAAGATGTACATAAGCTCCACACTGTAATTATCAACTATCCAAGCTCTACCATGACCTCAGTTGGAGTACATATAGAAAATAGAGAATATTCTATCACTATGGGTCGAAACCTAATCCAAAACACTTCATTAATGCACCTACTGCATCATTACCTAGTTTTTAGGGAAGTTAGAAACAATCCCCCCTAATTTAGCTAACAAGTAGGAGTATTTGTCTCTTTCATTAAATACAAGATACTTTAACAAGGGGAAACATCAATAGACTCATTAAAGATGAAAAAAACTCATGAGACAATTGTAACCTCGATCCTTTTGAATTTTTGAATTCCACCTATCCAGAAAAACCTTTAACACAGAAGCATAGCATTCTCAGGCAGAAGCATAGCGTGCTCAGGCAAAAGCATAACGTGAGGTTTGCAGGCTCTTTTGAGTGGGTTTTCTTCATCCATATGTTGAACTAAAGGTATAGTTGGAAATCCTTTGGATGTATACTTGTCCTTAGAACCTTCAATCATGCCAAAAACACCTCTCCAAGTTTGCTAAAAATCACTTTTCCCAAGACTGATCCAAAAGCGTAGCGTAGGGTCTGAAACAGTGGCATAAACATGTTTTTAAGAACGTTTTTTGACTTTTCCTTCCATATTATGCACTGGAAAAGAAAAATAAGTATATATCTAAGATGTATTCACCAAAATATATCCAACCATGAAATAAATTCATCATTTGGAGGTCCTAGGAAAAAAATTAGCATGGGCCACGCTATGCTTCTGTACATCCAAATTGTCAAAATTGCGAAAAACTTCAAAATTTGCCAATTATTTTTGCAAAAATAGGGCTCAAAGATGGAGCAATATCTCTCTAACCATAAAATGTTTTGAAAAATTGAGAGAGGTTCTTTTTATTTAGTATGTTATAAAAAATAACTCCAATTTTTAAAAATAATTTCCCTTTTGTTCAGAATCCAAGTTTGAAGTTGATCACTAAAAATTGTAGAAGTGCGGTGTGCTCTCAGCAGAAGCACATTGTGGTATTTGAGTGGGTATTTGGAGGCCTTCCTAGATTATTTTTGGGCTGAAAGTGGTATGTTTGGAAAGATGAGGATTTTTTATACACAATGGAGTCATAAAGCACTACAAACCCCTCCTCCAAACCCCTGAAAAATTCAATTGAAGACAATATGTCCAAAAGTGTAGAAAATGACATGTAGCAACTGTATTTTGGGAACTCCTCTCAAATAATAACACTTTTGCATAAACTGAAGGAGCCTTTTGTTCTTTGGTCTATGATTTACAAAATTCTCTTTCATGTTTTTCAAACTCATCTTTATTAATTCATAAAGTAAATTTGAAGTAGGAATATCCTTATGTGCAATGAAAACCCTAGAAAATGATCAAAAAACTATAAAAATGATGCCAATCACTTTTATTGATACCATGAATTCCATCCATGCTATGGTTTTCTTTTCCCTCTTCAAATTTGTGGCAAAAAGACTGGTCAACTTGGAATGGTAACCTACCTCTTGAATTCTTTCACAAAACCCTAAGCAACCAGTATCTTCAAAATATTTCTTGGTATAGGATGAATCATTGATCTCTTGTTGATTGGATCGCTCGAATATGGAGACATGAACTCCTTTTTTTTACTTCCTCTTCTCACTTTCCATGGTGTTTTTTTGTATGATAGAAACCATAGCGTGATAGGAAGGAAGGAAGGGGTAAAAATTAGGAAAATTGGGGAAATTGGGGCATTTTAGGGAGGGAAATGAAGGGGATAGGAGTTGAGGAAAAATCCTAAAAAATTATGGGAGATAGAGTAGTGTGTTAGGAACATAGTACAAGTGGAAGTCCTTGAAATGGATAAGGAAAAGAGGGGAAAAGGGACAAAACAAGTGCTAACCCAGAATCTCTGCAAAAACGTAGTGTGGTCTAGGGTTTTACTGAAAATGAGAGAAATGAGAAAGATGAATGGTAAGAAATGATTTTGGGAAGTGTATGACATATGTAAGGTGTAGGTGAAGGTGAATGAGCATGAAACTTAGGTGTTTTACCACTAAAATGAAGCAAAATAACATGAAAATAAAAAGTGCAACGTAACCCTAGGATAGGGTTTTTCACTGAATTTTCTGAGAATAATGATGCATGAGAAGAGTTAAAAATTATACTTACATATCAAGGAGATGCGGGAAACTATAAAATGCTAAAATTAACCCCTATGATTCTTGTTTGGCCTCCAATTTCAAAAGTGTGGCAAGTGAGCTAGAAGCCCAATGTAGGAGGTAAAATTGTGCTTTGAGATTGAATTTTGATGCTCTGGTGGCTGGGATAATGATCAATGATGGAGAGGTGCTCAATGAAATCGAAATGAATAATTTGAATGCTTTGAATGGTATTTTATAAGTTGGAGGTTGATTTTCGCTTAAGTCATGGAGGTGACATCATTGATATTTTTGACAAACTGATTGATGGGACTACAACATAGTCAACATAGTCAACATAGTATTTTTGAAATGAAAATATTACCCTTACCTTTATTGTTGTTTTTTTTTTCCTAAGTTGCTAACTCCCTTTAATGGTGACTCAAGTGATGGACGTGACTCTTTTTGCTTTTTATGAAGATATAATGAAAATTCAAGAGAAACCCTAGACCATGACCTAAATGATGACATATAAACTGCTCAATGACCCAAGACACCTAAATGATGACATGACCATGATGAGTGTTGATAACCATGAGAAAGTGGAGGTAGTAGCATGACCTAGACAACAATCAATGATCAATTTTTATTTGAAAACTTATTTGTAAATATAAAACTTGACGTAGGACCCTATCAAATAACCTTGAAAGAATACATTTGATAACTAGTGATATACAGACACTAATATGACCTACAGTAGTCCCTGTACATGTTTTTAAAGGCCTCTTGCATTTGTGCCTAGGTAGTGATGCTATTCCCAGGTAGACCCATGAACCAACACAAGGATGCATCCTTAAGGGTAGATGGGAATAACTTCAACCTTTAATCATCTAAGGCATAGTCATAGGTCCTACAGACAAAAACAAATTCAAGCATGAATGTGTCAGGGTCCTTAGAGGTAAGTCCACAGAAATGTGGAAGGGATGAGGGTCTGATGTTCTTCATATTAGTTTCCCCATCTATCTCTCTAATGGGAAAGACTCCCTGGGCTTCAATATCGATCATGGCTTGAATATATGAAGCATGCCCCCTTGGTGAAAAAATATGTTCTTATTCTCCAATAGGTTCTTCAAAAATTTCAAGAGGCTCACCTATGGTGTGTTCAACGTCATAGTCACTGAAGAAGGGTGAAGGGTGACTATGTTGGGATGTGTGGGTTTTTGGTAAAAAATTTCCTTGAGTATCCCTACTCCTAGGAGGCATAAAAATAAATAGTTTTGAATTTTTTTTTCAATATTTTTGAAACATCATGTAAAATTAAAGCAGAAAAGAATGCTAAAAAATAATTCAAGCATCTACTAAACACCTCCCTGGCAACGACGCCAAAAAGTGGTGAGCCCTGGTATTGCACCAAGAGTGTTGCAACTCCCAGAGGCTACTCTACTTTACTTTATCAACTTGGGTTTTGTAAAAAATTGGAGGTGACAGTGCCATATACATATCATATGCATTCTAATCATGTCATCCTCTTCCGAGTCCAACCAAAGGGTGATATTTCTAGGGTTTCTGGGTTTCTGAGTGAATTCTGTCACACTTATAATTTAGACCTAGAAATACAAGTGACTCAAAATCATTTCTCTATTAACCATGAACTGACTATTTTGAAGAAATAAAATACATCTACCTATTCTGCAAGGAAAGAAATATGCAAGTTAAACTATGGCAAGAAATATAAGCAATCTACGCATCTTCATGAAGTAAATGGATGAATTGAAATTGGAGAAAGAAGGCTAATATACTCACACATTGCTAGGCCAAATGGATAAACACACTCTGTCTACTTCATGCTTTAACTATCATGATTTTAATCATGCATCTAATCATGACCTCATTATGCTTGTAAATGCACTATTTTGCAGCAAGGAGGAGAAGGTGCTAAGGTGGCTTAGGAAGGTTTTGAACTCATGGATGCAGGGGTGAAGGTGTATTGATGGTTTTGGCAGGTCTGTATGAGGTTGATGATGGTTTTTGGGCTTAAGGAGATGCCCACTGATGTTGCTACAAGTGCTGCTACAGGTTTCTTGTAGTGATACAGGAAAGTCCTGAATTACCACAGGAAACAATCTGAGGGCAATACGAGGTCAAAAATGATGAAGACAAGGGTAGGGGAGGTGGGATGAAGGTTTAATTGGGTGAATGGAAGGTGGAAAACCCCTTGGACAAGCTCAAAACCTCTTAATAAGACCATCTTGCACTTCTAGGTTTGCTCATAGTGTGAAGGTGAAAATCTCAAAAACAGGGCTGAAGGAGATTTGATGGAAATAAGGTTAATTATGGATGAGAAATAAAGCTATGGGTGCTGGCGAAGTCCTCCTTTGCTGTGATACTTGAAATTGCAAGAAAAATACCTGTTCATGCAACAAACAATAACAAATATATGATGAAGGAAATGGAAAAAAAGATTTGAATTTGGAAAACAAACCTACTTAAGCATTCAAACAGAAATCCAACTCACTATTCTAGAAATGTTCATGACACTACAACAACCCAACTATTATTTCCAAGAAATCATAAACTAAAGAGAACATTTGGGTCTATGGTGAAGATATTCCCTCCTCAAGCTCCAATGAAAGAGATAAGAGATGGTGGCTTGAAACACAACTTTATGAGTTTCTAACCTATTCTACCAAAATTTATGCAAGCTTAACTACAACAAGAAAAAATGGAAGAAAACTAAAAACAATGAATTGAAATGTAAGCAAACTAGCTAAAACTCATAAAGCAAACTAGCTACAATGGCATAAAAATAGGCATGAATTCACAATAGAGACAAAGTCCAATGGATTGGGCCCTAACCCACAAGCCTAGCCCTATGGAACTAAATCAGTGAAGGAAAATATAAATACTCATTATATTGTAGAAAATAGTCTCATTTTGTAATCATAAAAGTCTCAAAAACCTATTACAAGAGCTAAGATTATATTAGCTTCCTCCAAAGTTTGAACCATAATGAGCTCTTCCTCAACTCTATTTAACCTAGAGGGTAGCTACCAAAAGCTCCATAAAAAGTAGGCAATGTGTCCTCTTTGACTCTAATAAAAGTGGAGATTTAGTGCACTAGTTCTCCCACTTGATTGGTTGCCTTTTATTTTGAGTTGTTGGAGGGAATCTAGAGGATCCTTTGGTTGCCTTTGGGAGTTAAGGATGTGGAAAACCCCCCTATAATATCTCCTTGATGTCTACTCCAAGATTTAATTTCAAAATATTCATCAAAAGTTCAATATCTTCGTGATTGTCCTGCGTTTAACCCATATTAGGCATTTGAAGTATGACAAGCCTTAATCACCATCTACACTAGCAACATAAGACCATAATATAATTAAATGTGAGAAAGAGAGACTAATAAAGCTAAAAAGGTGACAATTAACCCCTCCAATTATACTTAATGATGTATTTTATCATTTAACACAAAAATTGAAGGCCACTCTCCGCCACACATAGGAAAGAATCTCAGTGTTTGACCTTTCCATTCCTTGAACATACCCATATACATTCACAAATGAAAATGAATGTTTTCATAACACAAGGTAGTCCTTATCTGATCTCTACAACCCATCATCCCTCCCTTCTTAGTGCTCTCTGTGCCATGCAAAAATATGACAAGTCCTAGTCCTCATAGCCATCTTGTCCAAGGGAAAAAAACTACAACACTTTCAATTCTCATTAGACAAGTTGCCACTAATTATCATGCCAATTCAAATTTCTAAGTGAGAGAGGGAAGAAATGAGTGGATGAGAATAATAATGGAGTAATTCTCATAACAAAAAGGAAAAAAATATGAATCTCCTCAATAGATTTTCTCGTTCATTTTTATAAACACACCTGCACTCTTCATATTCCAAACCATCGTATTGAGGGACTTTTTAATTCAAGGTATGTAGTTTTACTTAAGTAAATTTTTACCCCTCCCCAAGGTGTCACCATCTATTAGTTGTCCCATTTCTTCAGCTCCAACATTTTTTTTAACAAAAATAAACATTACATCATATAAGAGAGTTTTATATCATAGCACCAATGTTGGCACCCCAATATTATATGTTCTTAATTACATTTAAAAATTTAGGCTAATGAAAGGGGTGTCACAACACTCCTTTGAAACACACAAAGATACTACACATTATCTCTTTGCAACGTCATCATCATTCTATCAATAATAACATATTCCCACTACTCATCAAAATATCTGGTATAAAAATCATCAACAAAGGGATTTGAACATTTTGGCATTGATCCATGACCATAGGAGGCTCTTATAGTTTCAAGTTTTCAATATTAACCATAAAATAAATCTGTATATATGGAGGTAACTCCAGTTGAAAAAAAATGTCACTGATATTTTTGAAAATTTTAAATGCACCATGCCTATTTGGGTTAGATTTTTACCACCACCTCTAAGGTGTTCTTTGCTAATGTATAACCATACTTGATCACCAACTTGTAAGTGATGATAGACTTGATTCTTCTCGTGCCTAGCCTTATAACTGGCTTAGATGTTTTCTAGTTGTGCAATTGAGTGAACCAACTAGATATTCTAGATGAAATTCTTAGCTTTGTCTGCATCATTACTTCCATTCACCATTGAATCTTTCCCAAGAGTGAAGTCCAAAGGATACCTAGGAAAATAACCAAAACATCTCTCAAAAGGAAACCTATGTGTTGAAGAATTTATAACATGGTTATAGGAATTGTATACATAATAGTATTAATCATTCAAAAACTTCAAATGCTTTTTATGATATCCTCGAAGTATGTGTACCATTATCTTATTGACTACTTCTATTTTTCCACTAGTATGTGCATTAAAACTGCTTCTCTTTTGAAGTTTAGTGGGCATTAACTCCCACAAAGTTGACAAAATTTGCCTAAGAAAGAAAAATTCTCGATCAAATACAATGGATGTGGGTAAACTAAAATGAACCCAAGTATGTTTGAAGAACAATTGTGAAATCCATTCTCCTATCACCTGTTTCTTACAAGGAACTATGATTCACATTTTTCTAGCCTATCCACAATAACATATAGATAATCATGAACTTTCTTGGACATATGTATACCCTGTAAAAAATTCCATGGAAACACTTTCTTATGGACAAGAAGGCACAAGTATTGGTATATACAAACCCACTTTTTTATTACTTGGTTGGCTAGTGGTAAACATCACATAACCTTTTACATATTTGAATACAATTTAACACATTTTAGCCACTAACAATAACATTTTAATTGAGATATTTTTTTCTTGTACCAAAATGACTATTAATGAGAAAAGTATGTGCTTCTCAAATAAAAAAAATGCACTCTTCACCTTATAATTACCATATTTAATAATTATTTTTTATATCAATGTTTTTTTAAAACCATGGATGATGCATGATAATAAATAAGATAAATCATCCCCCGATTGGGGTGCGGGTCAGGACCTCAGTTTTCAGCAGCCTTTAATGAGTGAGCTGGCTATCAGTCTTGTAATCATGACCACCATCTTCATATGTGGGCACGATCTATTGTAATTATACCACCTTCCATTGATGAGATGCCTCTTCATGGCACATTGCATGCTGGTTTTATGCACGTTTGCATAACTCTGTTGTTTATTCCCTCTGTTTGGCACAACGCAGGAGGGAATTACAGTGGTTCTATGGGTCGGTTACAGTGGCTGCTTACAGGGTTCCAGAGTAGGAGAAACGGGTTTTGGTATGTACCGTCTCACTTTTCCACTTTTCACTCTGCTCATTCTCCACCATATGCATTGGATTTGTCAAAGGCGATGGGTTTGTTGATAGTCTTTTCTTCTTGTTGTTTTCATGATGATTATGAGGTCAATCCTTGCTTCATAAGTCTGCTACTCTGTTATTGTTTTCTGATATGGGTTTTTAAGGTCTTTGATGTTGGTTTCTTTGGTCTCTCTTTATTCTGTCTTCGCATGCATTTTGCTGGCTTCTATGGAAGGCTTGTTTGTGGAAAGCTCTGTTTTCGAAAGCGGGGTCTTCTCTGGTCCCTACAAAGACTTTCTGCCTTTCTTTCACAACCTCCTCCTGGCAGTTTACCACGACAAGGGTTTATCTTTTTGCATGCTGGTTCTGTAGGTTTCTCTACACCTTGTCTGGCTTTTCCCAGTTGCTACTCTTCCCTGTTGGATATGACCCTTGGCACTCAGTTTTTCGCATAGTTGTTTCTGTTCGTCTCTGGAATCTTTCGCCCATCCTTCAAATGGGTTGGCTTCTTTCATTTTTCCAATGTACACCTGCTCGATACTTCTCTGATGAATATTTTAGTTTCCCTGCCTTATCATTCTGCTATGTTTCTCTATTTGTCTCTCACAGGCTTGTTGGGAGCCAGTATGACCAAATCCACCTCGCCAACTCGCAAAAAAATATCCAAGGTTAAGAAAACAAATATCTCTTCGTGCTCTTGCAAGCGAGGGCGCAAAAATAATGTGCAGGTTGTTGAAATTTTGGTTAAATCTTACACTGCTATGACCCCTCTACCTATTCGTAAGAACATTCAGGACTGGGAGAAGCACAATTCGGAAGATGAGGTTGATCTACAACAGCAGCAAGCAACAATGGATTTCCTGCTTGACCCTGGTAGTACTAGGGGCAGGGTATCTCTTTTCCAACAAACTGTTAAGATGTATTGGAGGTTTAAATGTGTTCTTGCCAAAGCCCTAATGAGTATGAAGGAATAGGAAGCTCATTCTTCCCTGTTATTTGATCTTAATCATATTAAACAAGACATGGCTTCCATGACCAAGATTCAAAAGCAACAGAATGATAGAATTGGATGCATTGAAGAGAAGTTGCGTGATTTGCAGTGGGTGGAGCTACTTGGGTCCTCTGCTGAAGATCCAGCCCCTGTGCAATCTTCTAATGGCTAGGCCTCTTTGTTTCTTTTTGTTTCTATATGCTTTTTGTTCATCGACTTTACAGTTGTTGCTTCATATGTAAGTATTATGGACATAGCCGAGTAGTTATTGCTGCTACTGATAGACTGAAACAGTATCGCTTTTGGTTGGCCTTTAACTTTTTAAGATGGCCAACAAACCTGGTTTCCCCTTGGGCAGGTTGAGGCACAATTTTCTTGATGTATTTATTTAGCAACTTGCTCTAAATAATAGAAAAGTCAGGTCCTACGGAATTAACAAAAAAAGAAGAAGATAAATCATAATATTAAAGTGAGAATATAATCACAATATGATTTCAATTTAAACATTGTAATTATAATACTCACCCATGGTATTTACCCATGGATTTCGAAAATCATGGTATTTTAATTTATTATATTTACCCATGTTATCTTAATTTATTATATTTATGCATGGTATTGACCAATGGATTTTGTAAACCATGATATTTACCCATGGCATTTGAAATGCAATGAGAGGCATGGCTCTTAGTGAAAGTTCCCCATAAAAAGTAAAAATACGAGACTTCACCGTGGATTAAAGCAATTTTTTTTTCCTAATGTAGTCTTTTTTTCTTTTTGGTAAGTTTGGTAGTACCTTTCATTTTTCTCCTTTTTCACTTTTTTTTTTTTTTACTCCATCTTCATTAACATGTCCAAATACATCACCCCGATAGGGGAAGGGAATTGAGCTTGTGATAAGTGCTATAATAGCCCGCCTCATCACTGTTTAACCAAGACCCCACGGACTTGTCCTAATGTAGTCTTATGCTATATTTCACATTCAATAAAATAGTTTCATTCTTTTTAAGTTCTCATTTGAAATATTTCTCTTATGCAATGTTCCATATTCCTAGATATTTTTACATTGTGATATATTCCTTTTTTATCAATTAATTTTCATTTTTAAAACAACTTGGATTACACTAATATTAATGCATCAAAGTTCACTAGAACTCTATAGTTAAGCGCACTTAGGATAGAATAGTATTGTCATGGGTGACTTGTTGAGAAAATTTTGGTTCCTATTATTTTTTCACTTTCTTTGGTATTATTCCTCAGATCGTGCCATATTCTTAGCTATTTTTACATTGTGATATATTCCTTTTTTATTTGTTAAGTTTCATTTCTTAAGCAACTTGGATTACACCAACATTAATGTATTAGGGCTCATGATAATTATACAACTAAGAATGCTTGCTTGGACTAGAATAATATTGTGATGGGTGACCTACTGGGGAATTTTTAGTTCTTATTATTTTTTCACTTTCTTTGGTCTCATTCCTCAGAATATCCAGATCGGGAATACACAATTTACCAAGATGATGTAATAGTTTGTCATGTATATGATAATATAATTCTTCCACTTTAGTACCATGGATTAATGTTTCATAAGAATAGTTGAAGTCTTAATCTCTAGTATATTGTTAAATGTAAATTTAATGAGCTAATGAACTATGTTGTAAAACAATGGACGCATTAACAAAATATCAAGATAACATATCAACAATTTATTTTTATATACCTTTCTTATACCTAATGGCGAAATGGAATTGTTGCAAAAATTCAATCCACCAGAAACATTGTGATTATTGTTGCTTGGTTTGTGATTGGAGATACTACAAATGCTTATGGTCCATGTGGATGATTGTCCCTTTTCACATCAAATAGTGTTTCCACTTCTTCGGAGTCTAAACCAAGGCATATGGTTCTTTGTGATAAGTAGGGTAATTTCTTAATGCACTAGTGAAGGTCTCAAAGTGGTAACAAGCTATTTTCCTTCTTTATATTAACATTTCTCCCATGGCGTAATCAATTGTATAGGTTTTAATCTTGAATTTTTTTGTAAATTTGGCATTGGCTAGGCTCATACTAATATTTTCTTTCAAATTATCGAAGGCATTTTATTTTTCACCTCCCTACTAAAAGATCTACTAGGTACCTGTCAAATCATGTAAAGGAGATGCAATAAAAAAAAGTTGCTAAAATTTATTACATTATTAAGATTATGTCTTTTCATAATGGCTTCAACTTTATAGGGATTTATTTTTAACTCACCGCCCCCTATAATGTAGCCCAAATAAGTTGAAGACATTTTAAATAACTCACATTTTGGCATATTTAGACACAATTTCTCATTTTTCAAAACATGTAAAAATTTCCTAAGATGTTTTACATGTTCTTCCCAAATTTTAATGAAAATAAATATATCATCTAAGTATACTATTAAAATATCATCTATGAATGGTGTTAGCATAAATTCTTGACACAAGTGTATGAAAAGAGCTCACTTTAGTTGTGTGTGACAAACAACCCTAACAACAGAATTGGCTGCCTAACTTATTTAGATCTGCAATCGATAGTTAGAAAAAATGCTACAAAAACCAGATCTATGTAGTAAAAGCAGTTAAACAATAAAAAGAAATAGTAATCACTCCATGCATCCAAAAAACACGACAAGGTTTAAAGAATGTTATTCATTATATTATAAAACTCGGTGAAGAGAACACATAAAAGTTATCAGTCCCCCTCAATGGGATGGGTTCTTGGTTGTCCTCAATGCTTTAGTTCTAGAAATTTCTCTCTCTCAATGGTGAAAAAACCCAGAATGCATTGAACTCTATGGGAGCTCAAGAAGAAAAAGAAAATAGTAGCGGTAATGAGAATGATCAAAGCATAACAATGAAAGTGATAAAAGTGAAGAATGAATGGAAAACCCTCCTATTTATAAAAAAATATTGAGTTACCCTCGATAATGGTGAATAATAAAATATTATTAACCAAGATCTAGATCTAATCGTTTGGAATATTTTATTAGATTTTGTTGGAGGGAAAATGTATTTAAATTTGTTAAATGCCTTTATTTAGAAATAATAAACAAATAAATGATTTATTTATTATTTCAAGAATGTGGTTAAAGAATAATAAACAAATAATGATTTGTTTAATTATTCCTAGGTGATTTAGTCAAATTTAACAAGGAATAATAATTAAATAATGATTTAATTAATTATTCCTAGAGAAAAATAAGATACATAATGATTTATCTAATTATTTCTCATATTTGGGTTAAATATGACCATCAATATTATTTAAAGAATGGTTTAATTAATTATTCCTAGAGGAAAATCGAATAAATAAGGATTTATTTAATTATTCCTCATGGGGTTTCTTGTTTAAACTAGAAATAACTTAATAAAATATGGTTTATTAAATTATTTCTTATAGTGAAAGAAATTTCACTATGGTAAAACTGGTCTTACATAGTGTACTTCGATCCATCTAATTGTAAATGTTTAGATGAACAAATTTTGGTGATGATAGATTTCCCGCAATGTGCGAGCGTTAGGAGCTAATCATATGACCAAAGTACAATTTAATAACACAATCACTGGACACCAAAGGGGAGTTAGAGAGAGATATACATAGATGCAGCGAAGCGAGTGAGGACAATGACTGGGGGGGGAGACCTACAAATGATATAAGTTCTCAATAGGATGGGGGATGCATACCTATTCCCACCGAGATGAAAAATTACAAAGAATGATAATGGGCTCAGAAATATGAGACTGAGAAATAAAGTACATGACATACTGGCATAAAATAGCCAGAAAAAATATAATGGATCCCACATACATACAGCGCCTGGAGAAGCATGGGCTAGAACTAAATACAATAATATATGAGTACATGAGATATAATTACAACAAAATAAGTCCTACTAAATAGGAAAGGGCTCTGAAAATATGAATGGACCATCTGAATGATACATGCATGTTATGGGTGCTACAAGCGGCTAAAACTAAACCCATAAAATCTACAGAGCTACATCTGAGGCTGTAGCATAATATGAGGTCATCTGAGGATGTGGGGGGCTACCTAAAGGGACAACCTCTCATAAGGTTTGAAACATCTCACACACACCCAGGAATCATTGGTACAATGTGCTAGATCACCGGACCATCAAGTGTACGAATCTCAATCATGAAATAATGAGTTGAGGCCGAGTGGATGAGAAACAACCAAGTAAAGGGAAATGATGATTCCCTTTGCTTGATCCAAGGCACAGAGAAAAAATTGAATTTGGAACCAAGGTACACTTCCCTCATGGCCTACCTTCTAGAATGAATGTGCTGATGGTGACAGAAGGAGGTCCGCCATAGGTGAGGCAATGATGAATCCTTAACTAAGGCACGAGCGATCATAGTAAAGTGACTGATGGAATTACACTAGGGATTTTGATGGATTATGGGACACTGAGTAGTGGATGGACAAATTCCCTTGTCAGAGCATAAAATTCATGGATGACCTGGCAGCGACTTGCTCGACTCCGGAGGGGATGGGGGATAGTATGAATGGAGGAAAAAATGGGCGACATGAGAGGGATACAAGGAAAAAATGGATGGAATACCGTAACATGAGGCAAAGAGACTCATGACAAACTCCATGAATGCAATTATGACTCAACTCAGGTGCTCTGAATAAAGGTGACTTGATGATGCTACCACACAGAATAGGCCCAATGGAGACCATAAAAACATGAGCAAAATATGGTTACTCATGAAAAAAATCAACATACATGTTGAAAATTATGAAGGCAAAGTAGTACCCCCAGTATAAGAAATGCATGTGAAGAAATTTGATTTTAAGAGGCGACAGAGTGACCCTTCTTGGAAAAATGTCTTCCTGGTGAAGTGTAAAATTACCAAAAATAAAGACAAAATATAGTGCTCGATGAGAGGTTTCCAATGGTATAGATGGTTCGCCAAACCGAGCTATGGTTTGGTCGCAATTGGCAAGGGAACATTTAGGGTTTTTCCTTTAATAGGGTGATTTCCCTCCAATTTAATTCATTTGCTAAGTGAGCCATGGTGAATTTGGAGAGGAGGATAAGGCCCTAAATCTTGCGGTGATCATAGCTGACAAACCAATCGTCAGAATCAGGATCTGTCAGTGGCAGGTAGGTGGCCTAACCTTACTCTACATTTTCATTTGTTTAGTATTTCAGATTAGGTGCCCGAGGCTCAGTAAGAGACCCCTGCCTCTCCTCATGGCCGCATCGAACTATCTTGGGACTAAAGTGCAACCTAGCTCACATTTTTCAAGGAGAAAAACTTCGAACTCATAGTTACCATGGTGGAAAATGCGAGTTGGAGTTGGAGGTGGGGTTTGGTCACCTTGTTGGTTGTTAACTAAGACTTAAATGTTTATGATGTAGTTGTTCTCTTTCTAAGCTGACAAAAATGATGGTGTTATGTAGGTATGACAGAATTGAGGATCAACTGGTGTGAGAGAGATTTTGATTCTCCTCGGGTCAAGATCCAGGGGGATCAGGTGGTACGAGGAGAACTTTCTAGATTTGGGGTTCTCAAGTTGGTTGAGAACCCATTGATGAGGGAATATGAACCCTTACTATTGAGGATAGTAAGATATTGGGATCTGGATGAGGAGGCCTTCATGCTACAGGGGCACAGGATCGAACTTAGTATCTAGGACATCTATTTTTTTACTAGACTCCCACCGTTAGGGGTGGTGGGAAACATACATCCAGTTTTAACGTGTGGGTGGAATATATTAGAGTTCATGGAGTGCCATTGTAGACCAAATTATCATGATAAGGGCACAACTATTCCAATCAATGATCTAGAGTGGCTAGAGACACGGGATGTCACCGTTGCAGTACTGTGGATCTTGGGCAACTAGGAATTCCATCACATCACTGGGGGGAAGATGATGTTGGCAGAGAGTGTTTTGATCAGGACCTACTATGGGTGGGCCTAGATAATGTTGGCGTTCGTGAAATGAAAACTATCCCTTTGCAAGTGACATGTTAACCATGATTGTGATTTTGGTATGCTTTTTTTATTTTTCTTATTTGAGAAGATCCCCACGCTTCGACCTCATGTGCATATTTGGGATGGAGGCCCATAGGAGCCAGGTGTTGAGTCCCGAATTTGCATCTTTTCCATACACTTTTCCATACCTTTTTCACTCACCTAAACCTCCCAAATTGTCCATATCATGTGCAAAAGGGTATCTAACATGGTTTTTAATTATGGTTTTGTGTTTTCTATTTCATCTAGATTTTGTTCATTCAGCTGCAGAATCTTGCCACTTTCCGCAGCTGCTGCAACTTTCCGCAGCTATTTTGTGGAACTATATGCTACAGGTGTCTACAAGGGAAACAAGCCACATGGGCAGGCTAGGAATGACGTGGACATGGTTCGTGTCCTATTGGTTCAAGCAAACTCGTCCAAAGAAGCCGCGGTCAAAGGCGTCCACGTGGAAGTCAACTATGGAGTTTCATGTCGGCCGAACTCTGTTTCGTGGCACATAAACATCCATACGGCCGTTTCTAAGCTTGCAGAGGTTAAATCGACATCTGTGCAGAGCTCTGGAGTTGAATTCAAGCATCCACCTTCCGTAGATTCACTTTCCAACACGGCCATACTCCTATATCCGTGGACGTAGTGGTCTACGTGCTCTCTGCCATCATGAACTTTAGGAGACATTTACAGTTTATTGTTATATATAGAGCGTTTGCATACGCACATAAAGTTAGTTGTCAGTTGATAGTTGATGTTCGTGATTAAACTCTGTTATCTTTTAGTCTGCTTTGTAGTGATTACGCTGCCCTTGAGCCGTAACACTACCATTCTGTAATGAACTGCTTGTTAATATGAGAAGACTCTGTTTTTCAACTTAATTCGTGTTTGAGGATCGTTACCAAGGCTGTGTAGAGGGCCCCTGCTCAGCTAAGGTTTTTTGTATTAGTGTACATTTCTCATTTCATTTCTTTTAAAAGTCATTGTATCATAATCCATCCATATGTTCATACTTTGTAGTTGTTTCATTTCTGTTTATACATTTCCATAATTTCCATTTCATTTCTGTCTTTCATGTTTTTATGATTGTTAATCACTGATCAATTTTCTTGATTGTAGGTTTAGATAGACAGCCCGGGCATTTTTCATAGTATTTTGACTAATGACATGAAACTAACATTGTTCTGCTGCTAGTTTGCTTTTCATAGCTTTTGTTTAACTTCAGTCTTGCTTTGTACATTTCAGTTTTGCTTATCTGATTCAGCAGTTAAATTTAGATATATTAAGCTGCTCATAGCGTCTTCAGTTGCCTCCGAAAGCCACAGCTGGACTGATGGTGAGGGACTGCATTATGAAATGTGTAGTTTAGTATTAGTTTCTTTTCCGCAAATTTAGATATATTAAGCTTCTCATAGCGTCTTCAGTTGCCTCCGAAAGCCACAACTGGACTGATGGTGAGGGACTGCATTATGAAATGTGTAGTTTAGTATTAGTTTCTTTTCTGCAAATTTAGATATATTAAATCATGTATGACATCTTCAGTTGCCTCCGAAAGCCACAGCTGGACTGATGGCAAGGGATTGAATCATGAGTGTATGGTTTAGTATTAGTTTATTTTCTGCAAATTAAATATCAGTTACACAAGTTGTTTATGATTACTTCCGAAAGTCATAGCTGGTCTAATGATGAAGGGTCGGAAAATGAATTGATGTAATCTGATTTAGATTTATTTTGTTGCAATTTTGAATTTCCATAAGCATAGTTTCTTTTGTGTTTAGTTGGCAGCAAGAATAGTTTGATTTTCATGTTCACTAGTTTACTGTTTTGATTCATTAGATTAGCAGCACCTTTTCATTTCAGCAGTACACTTTTACTTTCTTTCAAGTCTTGTCATTGTAATTTTCAATTTGCTTTTAAAGTTTCAAGTTGGTAAATCATTATAGGGGATATCACTTCCTTAAACAAATATAACCAAACTTGTTTTCATTTTAGAATTTCCATTTCACCTTAGAAAAACCAAAAACGACAAAAAGTTAAGAAATAGGTTATCTTGCACATATAGTGCGCCGCACTTCATCAGCTTACGATTCCCGGATTGACAAATTAAATGCAGCAATTTAGGACACACTAAATTGACCAAACACCAGGATGCACCACTGGGGCCAGTTGCTATAGAAAGGAGGACGAGGGGGAGTCAGATGGGTGTTCCGACCCGAGTTTTTCACACATTGGGATTAGATGCCACTATACATAGATGACTATCCATATAGTGATACGAACTTTCAGGGGGACCTTGACTTGCCACTTCCGCCTAGTTGAGCATAGGGACTAGATGGTAAGTGAAATTTGATATATATTATGGTGCATTTAAATTTTTTAGAATATGTATGTGGTACTGATTCATGAATTTTGGTATTCAGATATAGCATCGGTGAAGCCGACAGGGTATGCAAGATGATCAATGGCACCAGGGGCTACAAGATCTAGTGGAGCGAGAGCATAACAAAGACCTAATTATAAGGCTCTGCTAGAGGATGTCCATCATAGGTGTGATATTTTGTTGATCGGTGTATCATAGCATGGGTGGCATGATCTTTAGGACCATTAAATCGAGGGATGCATAGGGCTACCCTCTAAGTGGCGAGGGGTCATGTGGCACATGGCGATGGCTGGGCAGGCAGTTTGGGATTTGTGAGCTAGTGGAGAGGAGCCATTGGCTCAGAACCCTCTAGATAGTGATTAGATGTAGGGGCATGTGGTGCCCCTGATTTTTATTTTTGTAACATGTTGTGGGCATGTTGGATGTATTTAGAGTAGTAGAATCCAAACATTTATGGTTTTGTCGATACATAATATGGATATGCATATTTCTATATATGCCGAGTATATGGTTCGCCATTTTCTTTATTATTATCTTGTGTTAAATGCATGTGATAAGTACCAATTTAGATATTGTTCACAATGCTATCTACATAGTGATTATGGGATCTAGGTACATGACTGAATGTAGTGGATTCGAAATCATGCACTAAGTGTTTCACTCGTAAATATCTTCTAAAAAGGAAATGGTTATTCACGTGATACATTCCATTAAATTGCATGACAACAAACGAGGAATATAAATGAACATGAAGATGAAGGATGTGACGAGCAATGGCATCGACAAAAAACCTGTCACTGCATCATATTTGGCCTGGTTATTGGTGGCAGATCCAATGCATATGTCATTGGAGAGGACTAACGAATGCAAGGGGGTAAAAATGGCTCAAGCTACCGAGGCTATATTCCAGGAGAAGTGAATTGCACCATCGACATGGCTGATATACGGTGTAGATGATGGATCCATCTGAAAGGTGCTATAAGGCAACAAATGAGATGACGATGGAAAATGCAAGCTACCTAAATGCATGATAGAAATAAATACACACATGTCAATGGGAGATGCTATGGGTAAAATTTCTTTAGGTAAATTGCATTTTGAGGGTTAGGAAGGAGTTGGCCTTCAAAATCCTCTAGAAGTTATGCCCCCTTGCCCAAATCCTTACTAATGATGTAAGGTCCTAGCCATAATGAGTCAAAATTCCCATGACCAAGGACATCATGAGCCTGGTCATACACTAGAACAAGATTGCCTTCGTGGAAGGTACGAGGGTGGAAATTTGGGTCATATTGAGCTTTGGTGCGCTTCTTTGTCACTTCAATGGTTTGCAATGCAACACGATGGTATTTGGAGGCACGCTCAAGTATGATAAGTATTTTTTCTAAATTTTGGGTGTCACGGAGAAGTTTGACAACAAGGTGAAGGGAGAGGATTTCACACTAGATCAATAAGACTGCCTCCTCGCCAACCCAGTGGTGGTTTTAACAGAAGTTTTATAGGCCCAAAAAGCTGGAAATAGCATAAGGTGCCACTTTGTTTAGTTCTTTTTCACCCTCTGTTGAAGCATAGTTTTAAGGATTTTATTGACCACTCCAACTTGTCCATTACCTTGGGGATAATAAGATGATGAATATTTGTGCTTGAAGCCCAATAGAGAGGATAGCTCACACCATATATCATCTTTGAAATTTTGTCCATGGTCAAAGACTAATTGTTTCGGAACCTCGAATCGAGTGATAACATGGTTAAAGAAAAAGAGCGTTACGGTAGCCATTGTGTTATTGAATGTTGGCATGGCCTCAACCCATTTGGTGAAATAGTCGACCACCATGATGATATACTAGTGGTTACCATTATACGAAGGTCAACACTCCATAAATTCAATGAACCACTTATAGAAGGGACCGAATGATATGACAGGATGGAGGGGAGCAGGTGGAGCTCACGCCTTTGGGGTGAATAGTTGACAATTGGAACAATGTTTGACTACTTCAATACATTCACCAAAGAGAGAAGGAAAAAATGATGCAGCACACATGATTTTATGGGAAATAGCCAAAATCAGAGAGGTAGCCACCACAAGCGCCGCTATGGCAGGCATTAAGGACTTGCACATCTTAAGCGTGCATGAGACAATGACGAAGGACATAATCAACATCATGAAGATACAGACTGTCATGAATGAGAAGGTACCAGGGGGATTGGTGTCGTATACATTTTCAAGCATCATGATAAAGATGGGAAGAGAACTTTTAGGTTCGCAAATAGGTAAGGATGTCTCCATACAAAGGATCACCTAAAGTAATGGAAAAAAAGTGTTCATTGGATAAATCAACATTAACCAACAAATCACGTGTAATAGTAGGAAATTCAAAAATAAATTTAGCGAGGGATAAACCTTTCTTACTCTTGGCTGTGACAAATTCAAGATCGAACTCTTGGAGGATAATGATCCAACTAGCGTATTTCCCATTAATGATCTGTCAACTCAATAGGAAAGCCATGGGGTTGGAATTGGTCATGACCTTGTATGAACATGTAAGGATATAATGATGATGTTTTTGGACTGAGAACACAACAACCATCAAAAAATTCTCTTCATGTGAGTAGGACATAGGGGGCACTGCAAGGTTCTTACTGACATAATAGATAGCATGTTTGTTTCTGTTGTCATCTTCCTGAATGAGGACCCTAGCGACCGAGTGGGTGGAAGTTGAGATATACAGGATGAAGTCCCTCTCAAATTTAGGAGGACTAATCAAGGGAGTAGAAGTGAGAGAATTTTTCAGGGAATCAAAATAATGTTGAGAATTTTCATCCCAAACAAATGGAATATTATATGAAAGGATTATTAGAAACCCATGTGCAATGGTGGCATAGTCAGGGACAAACCCATGAAGGAAGTTGGATTTTCCTTGGAGGCTTTGTAATTGGCACAAGGTAAAAGGAATGGTAAGCTCAAGAATGACTTGAAATTTGAGGGGATCAAGCTATATACCATATTTTGACATAATGAATCCCAAGAGATGGCCAACAGGAATGAAAAAGACAAACTTCAACGGGTTGAGGTGGATGTTATACTTGCGACATCAGAGAAAAATAGGATGCAAATCATGAATGTGCTGCGCCTGAAGCCTAGAATGAGTAGTGAGGTCATGATGTAGGGGCATTAGACACTAGCCAGCAATGTAGGAGGTTTTTTCCACATGTTGTGGCTAGGAGGGTCCAAAATCATTTGAATTTGTAACAACAAGGTGTCAATACCTTAGCTGTCTGTTGCATTTAGATTAGTTAGAGTCAATAGAAGTCGAATAGTTTAGTTCAGTCCATATGTCATGTTCAGTTACTAAAATAATGAATTAAGTTTTGTTAGAAGATAAACGGTCCTCGCCGAGGAACCGAAGGAACACATTGTAATTCATATAAATTGTATCCCTCGGATGTATTGGGGGGAGGATATTTTCGTAGTGAAGTTTGTGTGTTAAGCTTTTTCTTTAGTTTGAATAAAAGCCAATATTTTATTGACTATCTATGTGTGATTGAATTAGTCTCTGTGTGAATTTTTTGGTTCCGAGTATATTGAATCTTTGGTCCTGTGATTAATTCAATGAAGAGAATTGCTGTGTGAATCTCTGCAAACTCCTGTCTAGGGTTGATTTTGGATTTCCCTGGAGTTGTCGAAATAAATTATGTAAGAGACCAAAATGATATATTAACCCATCGTCGCAGACTCTGTAGATTCTAATCTTGAAGTGCGTAACCCCGACTTAAACCTTGGTCAATCACTGTTCCAAAACCGAGAGTGGATTTGCGAAACCAAACCACCCATACCGCACCACCTTTATGGGGTAAGTGGTATTTCCCATTCGGACGTGATTCCAATGGCTGCCTGACACATGGCCTCAAGCGGTCTAGAGAAACTGCCCTCATTGCGTGCCATCACGCGTTAATGTTCGACTGTGAGATCAGCCTGATATCGACGAACGTCGTTGATCTGAAGGAAGGCTCATCGAACGGTGATCACATTCAGGAGTAACATGGAGGTTAACCAAGGTATGGTGTGTGTATTTAATTGAAATCCGCTGATTGTATGTGTGGGCCCGTAGCCTAAGGTACATTGAAGTGGTTCTTTACCAATGTCGTCGTATTTTTAATATTAGTCAAAAGGTATAAGGTGGCGGACTTAGGACTGTCGTAGATTTATATTGCGGGGGGATTAAAGTCCAAGAGATATATTTAAATTAACCAAGGTCGAACTAAAACATCTGTGGTCAATTTCCACGAATTAAAGGGGATTATGGACAGGATTTAGAGACTAGCTCTCCTTGGGGCCTAGATTCAATTTTGTTGCTGTCAGGTCACCAGGGTAAGAAAGGATAATATGAGCTAAGTCATGGAAGCAATATGACATGGCCCATTGGAAGGTGGCTGTGAAATTCTTTAGACCGAAAGGGATGACCCTATAAGCAAAAGTTCCCCACTGACTAATGAACAAAATTTTTAACTGATTAGCACGACGGATAGTAATCTAGTTATACCCAGATAAACCATCCATAAAGGATAAAACCTCAAGCCCCACACATTAATCAATGATTTTGTCAATAAATGGTGCGGGGAAGTTTTTTTTGGGATAAGCTTTGTTTAGGTCGTGAAAGTAAGTGCAGACACAGATGTTGCCTTGCTTCTTGAGAACGAGAACCGAGTTGAAAACCCATGTGGTGTATTCAATGGGATAGATAAAAATATCCTATTGAGCTTATTGATTTTGGCTTTGATAGCCTCTCGTCTAGAAGGACTGATGGGTATCAAATTTTGATGGACAAGATTGGCATCGGGCCATGTATCGATATGGTGTTCGACAATGGCAGGATCAAGTTTGGGCATCTCTGAATAAGAACAGGCGAAAACATCATGGAATTCCTTGAATAGCTTGGTGTAAGCCTCAATTTATATAGGGGTGTAATGGGTCCCCAAGGTAATGTTTTCTTCTACCCTTGGTTTATCAGAAATCTTTATCTTAATGGTAAGAGAGATGTTAGCCATGTTTCTTTATTCGAAAGCATCTAGTACAGGAATGGGATTTCTAAACTAATCAACTTCACCATGAATGAAGTCTTTAGACTTCATAACATACTGGTCATGGGACTTTTGTGGAAGGAAGTACACATGAAGGTTCATATATTCCGAGGGAAATCAGGGGTGGTCATGGCATCCATAATGTTTTCATCCGAATGGAATATCAGAGGACTAGGGGAAGGGAGACAACATGATGCAGTGGGGCTACCTGGCGCATCGTCATGAGAAATATGGTTCACATATGCATCACTATGGAGGGTATACGAAGAGATAGTCAATGAAACATCTACCCATGTTGAGACCAAGGTGTTTGATGAGGGAGGTTCGACCGAAACAAAATGGGAAGCCCCAGAGGGGTCTTCCACCGTGAATCTCATGGACTAAAGAGTCTATCGTCTCGACATCAGGGGGCGGTATCACAATGGGTGCAAAAATGTCCTCCGGTTCTATTAGAGTAGAAATCACAAGAATAGGAGTAGATTATCGACTATGAGCGACCTCTATTTCACGAATTTCCTCAAGGGCATCACGAAATTCATCGAGATAGGGAAAATGATGAGAATAGTTGACATTAAGGTCGCTCAAAGCACAAGGGTGGTTCATGCACAAATATTTGAGTTCATTAGCTGAATCAAGTAAGGTAAAAAGGACCTCCGAGATGTTAGATTCAGGAAACATTTTGTTGACATGGGATTTGAGACGAGGAATCTCAGGACAATTATGGGTGGCATGCCGAACAACATCACAGAAAGCACACATAGGTGATTAATTTGGAGGTCCCCTTCACCAGATGCTTTCAAAAGAGGAGAAGGTTCTTGTTGAGGTGGTTCTAGCACTGAAGTAAAGGGAGGGGTCATGATGACTGGTTGGACTAAGGGTCAAAGTGGTATAAGGTTTGAGTTGACTAGGTGGAGTGTTTGCTGCGGGATCAATGTACCAGAATGGGATCCCTAGGGTAAAATTAGGTAGACTCAACATAGCCATAATAGGCATTGAAAAGACTCCACAGGGGTAGCTAAGAACATTATCTGACCCAAAGGGTAATGGCCTAGCAGAATGGCTCCCAAATGGTTAATTCTTGGGGGCACCGTTCCTCATCAAAAAATATTGGGAGAGACACCAAAATAAGGAGAAGGTCCTTGAGGAGAAGGCCCTAAAGGATTTTTTGAGTGAACAAAAATAGGTTGCGAAGGCATTGGCTGCTATCTAGTCGAATCGGGCAGCTTTTGGTTAGCCCAAGACGCTTGCAACATGTAAACACTCAATGAGCTAGGTTGAGTGATAATAAGAGGGGGGGGGGGCAAGGAATGAACAAATTAAGGTGGAATATTTATAGACTCCTAGTGAAACACTAGTGAGAGGTCTGAATGATTGGTTATTGGCCACCAAGAATATGATGGACTCAAGGGAGGTCTGAGACTTTGATTTATAATATGTCAACTAATTGATGGTGACGATATTTCCATTATGGGGGAAGCACATCTTACAATTAACCATAGATGCGAAAACTGACATCGCATATGTGTAGATACAACCCAAGAGGATATTGTAATGCAAGGGGGAATCAATAAATTATATGTCAATACAAACAATATTGCCAAGGGGTTGAGAAGGGTGACCTTCCCATGCACACAAAGTTATGGTGGATGGGGCCAATTTGGGTGATCCGAGCTTATTCTAAACATAGGCAGACATCACATAGGTGGATGCACCCTCATCAATGATACATCTCTGAACATGGGCATTATGGATCTTGACTAGTATTTGGAAGGGAATAGATGAAGGTAAAGGGGGAAGTTCCAATTTGTCAACATTAAAGACAATCAAATGATCATCTAAAAGATCCACAGTGCCAAAAGCAGATAGTATAGCTTTTCATTGAGATGGGCACAGCTAAAGTAATTCCAGCGTTGAAATGGAAATAAGATATTGCGCCAAGTCATCTACTATGTTGTAGGTGTGGGCAGCTTTGGCGGAAGCAACATTTTGGCGTAATGGCCCTTTGGGGATCTTATGAATTAACTCTGCCTTAGGCGAAGGGATATGTAAGGGAACATTGGGTGTCAAAATGGACTCTATGGGAACTTTGGTTTAGGACTCGGTTGTAGACGTAGTGGGTTTCTTGTCATATTGGTGCGATTGGGTCTGAAGGTTGACGTCAGTGGTATTGACCACTTTAGAATTCATCATGAGAAACTAGTAATCAGAGGTACCAAATTGCGGAGGTTGAGGAGCAGCCTAACCTTGAGGTGGTTGGGATACAACATATCCTTCCTGAGGGAAAGGATTAGTGAACACAACCGATTGAGTCGGCGTAGTGTTTGGACGACGCGAAGTGGTGACTTTCTATCCTCTAGACATTGCTTGTGCTTCCCACAACTGAACCTTGAGGTGGTTGGGATACAACATAATCCTGAGGGAAAGGATTAGTGAACACAATCGATTGAGTTGGCGTAGTGTTTGGAGGAAGCGAAGTGGTGACTTTCTATCCTCTAGATACTGCTTGTGCTTCCCACAATTGGCACATCTAGGGTAAAAGGGGAAAATCATGAGTATAATGGCCATGGAAACCACAACATGAAAAAGGTTTATTCATATGAAGAGGATTTTTCTGCTTGGGCTAATCACCCCATTACTGTTTTTTAGTGTTATGCAGGTTCCCTTGGGGTGCATTCGTTTTATTACCTTGGTGCCCTTCGTAACCTTGCACTTTTTGGCTTTGGTTTCCTTTCCCCTTATTCCTTTTCTTGGAATTATGAGGATTAGTCACGCTCTGCTGCACACACACCTGACCCTAAGGAAGTGGTGGCTGCTATGGTAGAGGTTAAGAAGGAATGGGAGGTTGGGGCATTGATGCCAGAGGGGCTAGAGCGTTGAGATGTGGATAAGGATAGAAAGGAGGTGGGGAAATATTTGGGTAAACAGGTTGAGGAATAGCTGGCCCTGGCATCAGTTGATGCGGGTGGGAAAATGCATAAGGCATGCTTTGACTAGGATACAAGTTTTCGAGTGGGGGATAGGTGTTGGAGGAACTGGACCCCACTGGGGGTAACCATAGCCCATAAAAGGATTATTATATGGATGTGAAAGAGATCCAATAATACCATCGATTACATGAGATGCCCCTGGTGCGTTGGCACCAATGGGTCTAGAAAGATCTAGTAAAACAACATAAACATAACTAGACTCGGTGTAGATTAAGTCACATTTTAAAGCGACTTGGAGAGATTCTTCCTCTGTCTGAGGAAAATAAGATGCAACATATTTACCAATGGAAGGAAAAAGAGTTCTAAGAAACCAATCCATATAAACATGGTCGTCGAATGTATGAGCTCGGCACAAGCTCCTCCTTCTACACCATTCTTGGACATGGTCAGAATGGTGGGTGGTAGAAGTTTGACGGAATGCGGTAAAAAAATCGGTACTAGCATCATAACGGAGAGGTAACTAAAAATGAGACAAAAATGCCTTAGAAAGAGTCACAAAAGTGGTATGAGATGCAGTAGGCTGATCGACATGCCACTTTGTAGCTTCTCTAGTGAGCGTACGTTGGAACAACTAAAGGCGGATGGAGTCATGGTAATGGAATTAGATGAAAACCACATATGAAAGGAGTAGACATGATTGGTAGGGTCCTCTTAAGTGTTTCCTTCAAACTTAGGAATGTCAGAAGGAAGCTTAGTTAGCACAACAGGCCAACCTAGATTTTGGAGTATGGGGTTATTGATTAACTGGCTAAAAATGGGAAGGCTTAAACCTACCATAAAAGGTAGCAAAGGAGTAGCCAGAATGGTTCTAGTAGTAGTTCTGCTAGTAGTGGCTCCAAAATTAGGGCCGAGGACACCATCCGCTTGAGGACCGGCACCTACATTGGCGTTTGACGTGGTGACGATATGAGAGTGAGGGGAACCAGGTTTGCAATCATAGGAAGAAATTGATGAACCATAATTAGAGTTGGTATGGGAACTCGGCAGAGGACTAACTCGGACCCTAGGCGGTGGTGTAAGTATTCCTAATAGAAAAAAATGGTGAAGGCCTTGGAGTCTCCATGATAAATGCCTTGGGGGCGCAATCATGGCAAGTCACAAATGGCATGAAAATGTTGAAGAGTTATAAACAAAGGTTTTGTGAGGTATATTGATTAATTATGATGTTATGTCTTGGCTTGGCAGTGTAAACCAAGCACTCTTCGCTTTAGATGTGAGTGTGTGCAAGCCATGTGTTAATTTTAATTAATTCCAGATGGTTGTGTAAATAAAAATAAAAAATGTTGAAGTACTATAAATAAAACTGAAATGACAGTAAAATAAACAGCTAATTATATATAAATTCAACCCAAAAGAATGCTTCCCAAACAAATAGTCTAAAAAGTGGGTGAAATTGACTAAAAACACACAATATGGCCCAAATATCTAAGGTTTAAGGGCAATGGATCTAATGACTTAGATATTCTGCAAATGACGTAGGAAAAAACAAGAAACCGGAGGGGAAAAATGTTGCAAAAAGTAAGGCGAAAGGTTAAAACCCTAGGGGAAGCAAGGGTACCCTAAGGGAAACACCCAAAAAAACTCAATATGTGGTTTTGGATGGAATAATAACCTATCAAAAAGGATCTGAAATAAGGATAGATCAGACCCTGAAAAAATGGCTGAAAGTGCTACAAATCTCAGACTACCTACTTAGATTAACACCTCCTAGAAAGGTGGAAGTGTAATAAAACCCTAGGGGGCTTGGTTCTACTTCAAGGATAAAAACTAAGCATATCAAGGCCTAAGACGGGTTGAGATAGAGGCCAAACAACCCAAAAAGGTGCTCTCAGTAAACCTTGACACTTACACAAAAAAATTCAGAAAAATGTTTTGGCTTGCAGGTACGGACCCATGGGCTGCTAAAATCACAGTTACTGGGCAGAAAAGTGTGAGGTCTATGATAAATAACACTTTTTGAGCCAAAAAGTGCGAGTTCTTTTTCCTTTATCTTTGGGTGGAAGGTTGTGGAAAATTTGTCATCTCTGGTGTGACTGATACCTGTTACCTACGGAAAACACCAGAAAACAACCTGGAGTTAGGATTTTGACTGATTTAGGGCATAAAATTAAAAAAACAACATAAAGAGACTGAAAACAACTGAATAAAAACCCTTGTTATTGAAGCTGCTAGTCATGCACAAATCTGAATTACAAAAGTGGAGTTGTCATTTGTTAGCGTAAATTCTTAATGCAAGTGAATGAAAAGAGCTCACATTAGCCGTGTGTGACAAAAATACGTAACAATAGAAATGGCTTCTTTATTTATTTACATATTCAATCCCTAGTAAGAAAAAATGTTGCAAAAAACCAGATCTATGTAGTAAAATCAGTTAAACAGTAAAAAGAAATAGTAATTACTCCATGCATCCAACATACAAGAAAATATTTAAAGAATGTTGTTCATTATATTTTAAAAATTGGTGAAGGGAAAAAATAAAAGTTACGAGTCCCCCTCAATGGGATGGGTTCTTAGTTGTCCTCAACACTTCAGTTATAGAAGTTTCTCTCTCTCAATGGTGTAGAAAACCTAGAATGTATTGAACTCTATGGGAGCTCAAGAATCAAAAGAAAATAGTTGCAACAATGAGAATGATCATAGCGTGACAATGAAAGTGATCAAAGTGAAGAATGAATGGAAAACCCTCCTATTTATAACAAAATATTGCGTTATCCTCGAAAATGGAAAATTATAAAATATTATTAACCAATAGCTAGATCTAACTGCTTGTAATATTTTATTATATTTTTTTGGATGGAAAAGGTATTTAAATTGGTTAAATACTTTTATTCAGAAATAATAAACAAATAAATGATTTATTTATCATTTCAAGAATGTGGTTAAAGAATAATAATAAAATAATGATTTCTTTAATTATTCCTAGGTGA
The DNA here is from genome assembly GCA_034641835.2 of Pinus albicaulis. Lineage (NCBI taxonomy): Eukaryota > Viridiplantae > Streptophyta > Pinopsida > Pinales > Pinaceae > Pinus > Pinus albicaulis. Next base: position 868,062,306 of record CM076580.1, read on the forward strand.
TTTGGTCAAATTTAATAAGGAATAATAATTAAACAATGATTTAATTAATTATTCCTAGAGAAAAATAATGATTTATCTAATTATTTCTCATATTTGAGTTAAATATGACTAGGAATATTATTTAAACAATAGTTTAATTAATTACTCCTAGAGGAAAATCAAATAAATAAGGATTTATATAATTATTCCTCGTGGGGTTTCTTGTTTAAACTAGAAATAACTTAATAAAATATGGTTTATTAAATTATTTCTTATAGTGAAAGAATTTTACTATGGTAAAATTGGTCTTACAAGGTGTACTTCAATCTATCTAATTGTAAATGGCTAAATGACCTAATTACACCATTAATAAATTGCATGAAAGTAGGAGAACATTAGAAATCCAAAAAGTCATAATGAGGAAATCAAATAAACCACGCTTTATTTTAAAAGAACTTTTTTCATGTATCATCTACAAATATCCTTGATGATGACCACTTTTTAAGTCTACCTTAGTGAAATAAGTTTCACTTCCAATTGATCCAACAAATCATCAATATGAGGAAGAAGGTATTGGTTCATGAGAATGATTTTGTTCAATTCTCACAAGTCCTCACACATTCTACATATATCACCTTTCTTTTATACCAACACAATGGTGTGATCCACATGGAGAAGTATTCGATCATATGATTCCTTTCTTGAGAAAATATTGAACTTTCTTCTTTATTTCTTCATTCTCAAGCACATATAACCTATTGATGTCAATGTCACAAAGATATGCATCTTACTGCAACAAAATATCATGTTGCATCTCTCTCCTTGGAGGTAATCCTTGTGGTTTCTCAAACACTTCAACATAATTAGAAATGACATTAATTGTTTCATATTTATGCTTAGGTTCACACCCTTTCAAAGCTTTGGATTTATTATCATCCTTAAATTTTACAATCATGAGCATACAATTATTGCTTGTATTTAGAAGCAATTTCATTTGTCTTATAATAACAAGTGATAGGTTATTCGTCACATGTCGGTGTTATAAATACTAAGAAAGGGGGGTGAATCAATATTTCATTCAATTAATCTTCATTCACACATTCATAATTTCATACATGACTTCCCTTCAAGAAAATCGCATGTGTAAGTGCTTTTAATGAACGCAAAGATTGTATATGCAGGTTATTTTATTTTTGACAATTTTACATATTTATATGAATCATTATATAATTAATCATACATTATCCATTAACCATGAGTAGTATTTAAAATAAAAGTAGATAAACCATAACACATAATCAACACATATGAACACTATGATTTTAGGTGGAAACTCAATTTGGAGAAAACCATGGCGTTGTCATTTTTTTCTTCTTTCTTCTTATAAAGAAATTCTCTTACATCTTGTATTAGCACAAACTCTTACTAGTACACAGGTTCCTACCTACTAGGCCACCACTTGTTTTCTCTAGCTCTAATTGGAAGGAAATTACTACTCCCTAATCAAGTTTATTAGCTGCTACCAGAAGGAAGCTAACACTCCCTCTATAAAGGCTCCAACCCTCAATACCTCCGTATACGACATTTCAAAATATTTTACACTAGATACAATTGACTCAATCACACATTAAAAACTACAAACCATGTTTCATCCAATTTTCAAACTAGCCCCACACCAACCATTATGCTCAATCACTGAATACCAATAAACCTCTTTGAAACAAAACAACGATCAAACAAATATGATAAAACTGTATAACTGAATACCAAGATACAAATCACCCCTATGCAACCAAATCACTGATATACCAAGCCAAATCTCAACATTAACCAACACAAACTCTTTTCCAATCAACCAAGAAAACATTGTCCAATATCAATTCATATTATTTTCCAAAAAAATCTATCATCATAAATCCATTCAACTCTCAAGATCTGATTATATAACTCAATGCAACCATATTGATACTATGAATTCATAGTTTCATAAGACTTTGTCATAAAATTCCCATGAACAAATACTCTCTCACTTAATTAATGCCAAGACAAACTCTAGTTGATCAACATTGCTGAATTATGATATTAGACTTGTCTATGCAACCATTACCACACTATGAAATATCACTGTTAGTAGAAAAATCAAAGTAACATCATCAATAATCAACTATGAAGATGATAACATTAGCTTCAATAAGAGATAAAAAACAACATTATATTTATAAGCCTTTGTCCTCTGCCCCGCATACAACTTCTGCAACAACCTTTGTCATACAAAAAATTGTCCATCAGAATATATGCATGACTTTCATTTAAGAAGCCTGCATAAATACATGCTACCTATGAAAAATAACTGCATACAAATCTCAAATAATTATGTTCATGCTTCTTATCAAACCCTGGAAGTAAACCATATATCACAGTGAATTCATCAATCTCTGACATTCATTAACCAATAGTAGTAATGACCATATTCATCAACAAAAATTAATATTAATCAAGGTTATTTTACTTAGAAGGTATACACAACTTTTTAGAATCATATCTACGTATGTACACATTATTTAGGAACACAATTAGTGTACAAATCTTATAGCAGTTAGTCATTAAATCATCTCTGTAACAAATTGTTGATGGTGTTGGACCTGCCAACATTCAGGGGATCTCCCCAATATGAATTCCCAATTAGACATCACACCATTGGGTGTAGGAGTCCCATCTGGTATAAATACCCAATTTCCAAGTTCTTAACTTTAGTTTCCTTGGCTCTAACTGTCAGCAAGAAAGAGGGATGCAATGGTGCCTTCAAAAATCAAGAAGGTATGCCTGGTGAGTGTTCTGTTGTAAATGTGTCAAATTTATTATACTATGGAGAGGGGAGGGAAGTGAACCTTTAAGAGAGTGGTAATAGTACCACCCAAGAAGAGAGACACATGAACCAGAAGGATCCATCTAACATCCATCAGAATATACCACAAGGGATGTGACGCCATTATAACCAACAACTAAGAAATGTCTGTGTAAGATCCTGCAAAGTAGTCCACAAGGATGGGACAAAAATAAAAACCATTACAAGACATTATCAACAATATAAGTGCTAAAATAACCAAAATAGTTCAACTATATTAGCACATGTGAAAGCAAACATGAAATAAGAATATCCGCAGAATAGTCCTACAATGAAAATCACTAGCTGCAATATTGGACTGTTGGAGCCACTACTTTCTCCCCAAAATAACTAGCCTATCTCTGTAATTCTTTGTGAGAGGAGCCAAGGTGAAAACTCCTTTTCTCTTATAGTGAGGGAGTATATATAACAATGAGGAGGTGATGCTTCACCTTCCTTGTGAATATTAATTTACCCTCATGACCCTTTAACTTCCTATGACATTTCAACTTTACATGTCTCTTCGTATTCCACACATGTCCTTTGGGCTTTCACTTTACAATACATTTCTGAAACATATGTTACATCATTGGCCACAAGTCGTGGCATGTGACTACTCATGAGATGACATGAGATGACACTTCTGACATGGATTTCTTGATGATGTGGAAATTTCAAGCCAACGTTGTGTTTAATGTTGAATGTCTTCTTGAGAATGCTTTTCTTTTCACTTCTGCATGGCTTGGTGATAAGAAATACTCAATGATCCCAAGTCTTGAATAGTGGTCGAAAACTAGCGTCCCTTCAATTTTCTTGATTGATTGACTTGTGTGTTTAGCTAAAAGTATGTATTTCAACATGCTTCTCTCCTTGATCTCCTTCTTCGAAATCTTTCCATGGCATGGTAGAGTACATGTTCCTACAATTCACTCATGATGAGATGACATCAATCTAAAAACCCCCTAGTTAATATTGAGCATAATAATCCTTTACTGAGATAGAACTAAATGAAGAGCTAGGGAAGAGGCTTAGTGACTGCATAGTTGTGCAACTCAAGTAAGCAAGGCGAAGCCTTGATCCTTGAGACCGTGTAATGCGAAGTTCAGGCTGGGTTGAGGGATAAAACTCAAGAATTCTAGGAGATAGTGGGACATGTTAAGGGGACGGACATTGAGTGAATATACTGCATAGTTCTGACAGACAAGGGATGTTGGGCTATTGTGAAGTTGCACAGTTCAAGGTCTTAGGGAGTGAGTTTTAGGCTAGAGACTGCGCAATGTACAGTTAAGTCCAAGCCGGGAGTAAGGATTGCACAATTATGTAGGTCAAGGTTAGAGCTTGGGCACATAAAATGCATAGTGAAACAAGATTGGGAGGTAGGAACTACACATTGCATAGTTCCAATGTGAGGGGTTAGATCTAGAGGGCTGAGACTTCATAGTTCACAACTAAGGGATGCCAGATGAAACTAGGTTGCTTGGTCAAGAAGCCTTTCCAAAAATGGGTAAGTGTTGGACTGATGAGGCTAATGTGAAAAATGATATGAATTCGACTGCGATCACACACTTAGAATACTTTGACAAATCAACAACATATATCACCGATAACACATGAACAATACATTTCCCTCCATGTGACAACTATATGACAAGTTACGACAAGTGCGATACTAAAGATACTCTTTGTGATGACCATGACGACATTTGTACGAAAATGATCCAAACTTTGGAAATGAGTGCGACAAATGCTTACATGGTTAGAAAAAATCATTTTCACAAAGATAAACCCTTGGAACCACATTAATAGGCTTATGTACATGGTGTGACAACGAACATGCGAAAAGATAAAATTTTTCCTGACTTGCAGAAGGGCGTAAAATAATTTAAGAAAACACATGAAATGAGTTTTAAAGTTTGTGGCAATGATAAACAAGACCAAGGAAGGCTATGAAATTGGGTGGAGAAATTTTTTTTCTGAGGGTGTTGTAGAAACTACAATACTTGGAGACACACTAGTAGAATTCCAGCTTCTTTGTCTCAGTTAATTTCTTTCATGCAAGGTCTTGGTTCTTCGGGGAGTATTAATTAATTGTGAAAATTACTTTGGTATCCCCACTTACCACATGAGTAGATGTAGTCCCCTTCATTGATTCTTGGTTTAACTCAACATAAAATTCAACATTATCATAATGTTTCAAGTTGGGAAGGGTAGTGAAGTTCGTGATCTTAAAATTTTTAGAGTATATTTTTTCATCTCTGGTGTTTCTCTGCTACCAGCAGGCTTGGGTAGGACCCTGATGTAGTCACTATAGGAACAAAAAAATTGCTCCACTTCCAACGAGCCTAAACAATACCCCGAAGAAGTTTCTTTCTTCACCTCTCTGCGCAAGAAGCCTTTCTCTTCTTTCATCTTTATTTATTTATTTTTTATAGGACTGTGCATTGGAACTTATTCATTTTTGGGTGGAGGATGGATCCTGACTTATTGAGAGCAGGAGAGGTTGTTCGTTCAGAGAAGCATGTAAATAGATTTGATTTAGTTTTTCTTGTTTATATTTTTACCCTTATACTCTTCTACTAGTTAGATAAGTGTGGAAACATAAAGAAGCGAATATAGGCACAAGGTTTCCCGAATAGACACGAGTTCAAGGTTTGACCAAAACTCTCCTTACAGACATATCTTATTTTCCATGTAAACTTCATTGGCTAAAAGACATAACCAAGACAAGGAATATAGACTTATGGTTTAGCCAAATGTTGAAGTGTCACAAGACTCTTTTAGACCTCAGCCACACACATACTCAGAAGCCAAAAAATGTACAAGAACGACACTTATTCACATAACTAAAACAAAATAAAACAAAAAACAAGAAATATTATGTACATAGTGTAGGGTACAACCCCATAATATCATTGAAAATAATGGTTCAAGTATTTTCCATTGAAAAGGAGAGATTTGATCTTCCCATCAAGTGATTGAAGACGATAAGTGTATTGGAAATTTTTTGTGCACTGTGAATGGTCCAATCCACAGGGATTGAAACTTAGTGTGTTTTACTTTGTCCTCGTAGGCTTTATCCCACTTTAAGACTAAGTAACCCACACTGAATTTTTTCTTCCCTACAAACTTCTTGTAAAACCACCTCTTGATATGGTTTTGATGAAGTGAAAATATTTCTTTTGATTTCAACATTTCTTCCTATAACTTATGAAGAGTGTCCATCTTACGATGCAATAATAAACATGGCTAGACTTGGTATTATTGTGAGAGTTGGAGAGTAGGAAACTAGATGTTGGGAGGGGGGATGGATTCTTTTCCGTATACCAATAAGTAAGGGGATGTGTTCAGAGAGGCTTTTGGCATGACTCGGGCAACCCATAAAGCATTTACCATAGTAGAGTGTTAGTTTCAATGTTCATAAAATCTGATATTTTTAATGATACATATGAGGTCCTTATTCATGGATTCATCAAGATCATTCCCCTGTGGATAATAATTAGCAGAATGTTTCGATACCATCCCATTTTCCAATGAAAATTGTAAATTCTTAGCGATGAAAAGTATGTTGGATTATCGAAAAGAAGTGAACTAGGAATGTCGAACCTAGAAATTATGTTATGTTAAAGGAAATTAATGACTTCTTGATCATTCACATTTTTTAGTGTAACTACTTCTACCCACCACGCAAAATAATTTTTTCCAGTGAGAATATATTGGTGTTTCTTTAATGAATGCGGTAATATTTATCCAATAACATCCAAGCCCCACTATTGGAAACGTTATTCCACTGCGATAAGATGCAATGGGGTGACTTACTTATTGTTTATGGTGGCACAAATTTGACAGACCGGTCACTTGAGGGCATAAGCATGAGCATATTTGAATAATATAGGCCAATAAAAACCATCCCGCATGACCTTATGCACAGTTGTGTTACCCGCGAAATGTCCCTCGACTCTTCTGTCGTGGAGATCAAACACCACTTTCTTTGAATCATACACTTCCAAACACCTGATAAATACTCCATTTTGGTGCTTTCTGAAAAGCACCCCATGCACCAATTGGTAAGATAATTCTTTGATTCTACGTGACCTCTTCTGTCGTGCAGATTGATGGGAGGAAATGATGCCATGCTCAAGGTATTGGCCCACTTATGTGTACCAAGATTCATGATATTAGTGGGGGAGGTTCACTCAACATTGTACATTTCAATTTCATGCTCCCATTCTGAGGGATCTTATGCTTCCTTTTTGTCCAATGCTTCTACTGCTAGTCGACATAGACCATGGTCCTTGATTGTGCGAAATATTTTGAACTCTAAGCCATATTCCTTTAAACAAATCATCCAGGTTGCTCTTCTCTCACCAAACTCTTGTTGAACAAACAATGATCTAACTACTGGGTGGGGAACAAAGATAATACAATTATTTTTCAAGAGATAGGGAAAAAAGTGCTTCATTGCCTTGTATACCTCATAAGCTTGCTTGTCAAAGGTGGGATAGTTTATTTTAGGTCCTTTAAGACTAGTTGTCATAAAATATATAGGTCATTAATTGTTCTTATCATCCTTTTGTGTAAGCACAGTGGAAAGAGAAGTGTTATAAGCAAAGGTATAGAGAAAAAAATGTTTTTTTGAAATCTGGGCTTCATAATGTAGGTGCTTCTCCAATAGCTTGCTTGATACAAGAAAACATGTCATTTTCCCTCTTATCCCATTTGTATATTGCATACTTCTTCACCATCTCCTATATTGGCTTTAAAATGTGAGCATAGTCAGAGATGAGCTTACGTAGGAAGTTAATTTTCCCTAGAAAGGACTGCATAGTGTTTTGTAGATTGGGAAGGGAATATGCGTAATTGATTCGAACCTCTATGAGTCTACTTTAATCCCACTATTAGCAATGTTTTTGCCCAAGAGATCACCCTTGGACACTACAAAGACACTCTTCTTGGGATTAATATATATCCCATACTTGCGACATCGCTCAAAAATTTTCTTCAAATGGCGTATGTGATTGGATCTCTGTTTGGAAAAGACTGTAACAACATCAATATAGAACATTATGCTCTATATAATAAATCCCCATAATGTGATATACATGGAACTTTGGAATGTAGCACCAACATTAATCAACCCAAATGACATTCACTTAAATGAGAACGTGCCCAACTATGTGCACAAAGTCATTTTAATTATGTCGGGATCTGAGACTAGAACCTCGTTGTATCTTGAATAACCATCCAAGAGAGAAAAAATTCATGGCCCTAATACTAATTGAAATATTTTTTCCATAGACGACATGGGGTAGTTAACTTTGTCTGAGGTGCGGTTCATATTTCATAAATCAACACATAAGTGGATTTCCCCCAACTTCTTTCTTACCAGAACTAAATTTTACGCTTACGTAGAATGTCACACTTTGTATATGATCCAAAAACCTAGAAGCTTTCTTAACTCTTATTTAAATAGAGGCTCAAGCACCAAATGCATTTTTCTTAGATTTTGTTGAAATGGCTTGGACCCTTCTTTTATTGGAATCACATGCTGGATAATTCGCATGTCACAAGTCTTAAGTTCATCATATGTCCATGTGAATACATCTTAGTACTGCTTGAACAAGCAGATAAAGGCTTTCCTCTCTTATGGTATACAATAAGTACCAAGATTAACAAAGTTTAGATCTTTTTCAGTTCCCAAATTGATCTACTTGTGTGACAACATTGAACTATGGGTTTTAGAATTGACAAGTCCCTGGAAGCAGTTCTGTAGGTCATACAAATTTTCTAATGACACTACACCTTTTTGCATGAGGTTTCATTTGCTTCTTCTAGCTGCATCTCGCAATGCCCTTTCGTGCTCATATTCATAGATCGATGTATCTTTGAAAACATCAACGTTCGTCATGAAGTACAGTATCTATTGCTCATCATCAAAAATGCCTAAATTAGTAATACTATCATGGACATATGGCTTATCAAAAAAATTCTACAGAAAAATCATACCTTAACGATGAGAACCTAGCAACAACATCTTCCAATGCATCTGTAACTATGTTACACATTCTAGGAACAAAAATAAAGTTAAAAGCTGGAATTTGGAAAATCAAATTCCATACCTCTTATTGATAACTCTTGTTATGAGGTGACACATAGTGTATGGTATTACATACCTATCGCACAACAATTTCTGAGTCACCTAACGCTTTTAGGATCACAATGGTGAGGTCAATGGCCCTTGGCAAGCATAATATGAGTGCCTCGTATTTTACAAGTTTGTCCGTGCAGTCGAATTCCAAGCAGGTAGAGATCAATTTTTTTCTCTATAGAAGGTCTATTCAAATTCAACCAATTCTAGATCCCTCCTACATTTTGGAACCATCAAAATAAAAATTCCACATATCATATGTACATGGACTACAAAATACACTAGTACTTTTATTACTACTATTAATATTTGTAAAAATATTATTTTCACTAGTTGGAATAGGAAGGAGCTCCAACTGCGTATCTGGTGGGACTGGGGATGACTGAGCAAGATAAAACCCTAGTTGAGTTTTCAGGAAGAAATTTCCAAAGATAAGTTCTGTAAAATCCACTAGTTAATTTTTTCCATTCAAGGGAGTAACAATATGTTTCATGTATCTATATGAGTTCACTCAGATCTGATTGTTGCTTCCCTTATACGGAAGCCATAAATGTGACCATTCCATAGAAAAGTACCCTTGTAGCTTGATGGACCAGTCTCTTCTCAACAATACTCCATATGCTTCCTGTATTCCCACAATTACTATTTTTATACATTGGCAAACATTATCGTCAGATGATAAATGGACAATCACATATCTGAGTTCACCAACTGCATGGACAAGAGTCCTATCCAACTGAATAATTTGTGCATATGATTTATCCCATTTTTCTTTGGTTTTCTTAGTGAGAGACAATGGAATTAAGTTTACTGATGCACCAAAATCAACTAAGCAATTGTGTACATTGAAATTGAAAATTTTGAAAGTTAACAGAAACAAAGGGCAGAGTGTATTTGCATCCATTATTAAATAATTAAGTACGGATTCAAGGGAACTAGAAGACATACCATATTACTTTTTTGATGAAGCATCATTACTTGATATAGACTGCCCAAGTGCACATAGGAGGATGTCCTACTGGCTCATGATCTTTGTAATCTCAAACATTGAGATATTTTCACACACCTTCTCCGTGCCTTCAACTATGTTGTAATCCACAGTGGGAAGGATTGCCGAAGTGTTTGGGGGTTTGACTTTGTTTGTGAATTTTGGAATGATGGTCTTTCTCTTACTCTTAGTGGAAGTAATTTTCATTGGGACCACATTCCTAGAATTTCTTTGAGTGTTATGTGCTAAGATGAAGGGTAGAATGATTTACCTTAACAAATTTTCTTTGAGTTTCTGCTTCGTCAACTCTAGTGCAGTGGCTGAACCTTGGCTTCTCAAATTGTACTAGTTGGTATGTTTATGGGCCAGACGATCACTCAGAGGGTTTTTCTTGGCCATTATCTTTTGGGTTGTGAGTATGAAATTAAACATGTTTACTGTGTGCACCACACTTGGAGTATCTTTAGTTGCAAAAATTTCTTCCTTTTCTTTTCTAGGTTCGTTATTCTCATTAGCAAGTATTGCATCGACAATATGCGTAGCAAGAACGTTCATGGTGTGATTCCATTGCGGGCATGTTTTCTCATAATGATACTCTTGATGATATGAAAAATATTGATCCATGACCATACTTTCAATATTTAACACGATGTTTGAAATTTGCACAAACTTCACTGGTTGGTTACTGCTAATTGCTATTGCCAAAATTTGTAGTCCTTCTGAACATGTTGAATCTACAAGGATTTATTCTTATAGTGGTTTCGCTTGAAATTTGTTTTAGCTCTTCCAGCTCATTTGATAGAATATTTATGGTACGAGTCAAGCTCTCAATATTAAAAGTTTCTTTCTCTTTGGCCTTTCTTACGGAGGCTTGAGACCTTTTACCTGTGTCTTTGGAGTCTTTTGTTGGTTCATCATATACAATGACCACAATCGTGTGCAAGTATTTTTTAGCCGCAATCGCCTCTTCATATTTTTTATCAATGTTTGCTTTACAGTTCTCTTTACGAACTACGTAATGATGTTCAACAAGGAAAAACTATAATAATTGATGGTGATGGATTCATGAGGTTTAGTGTTTTTTGGGAACTTATTGAAAATATGGTTAAAGCTATGATTGAAATATTTTACCTTCTCTTTGTTCTCCATATTTAGATTTCCCAGCGCTTTCAATAACATGGCGGGGGTCTTGTGATCAACAAACTTCTCAAGGAAAATTTTATTAAACCCCCTCTAGTTTTGGATGGAATTCAGAGAAACACTATGATACCATACAACTGCTCTGCGATCTAAGGTACACGAAAAAATTCTACATGCAACATCATCATATCATACCTCATGTGTTTGCAGATGTAGGAATGCTTTTTCCAAGTGGTCCTCCGGCTTTAATTTTTTTTAGGGTCATAATTCATTAGAAGCTTTTCTAGATGACTTGGAATTTTGTGATAAACACCCAGTAGTGAAAGTGGGCCTTGAGACATCTAATCCAGATCATGGTCCACCATGTATTCATCAGTTTCCTCTTTCTCTTTCTCATAATCTGGTGGATCTCCTTCCTCCTCTTCACCACCTAATCCGTGGAAAGTATCGTCCGAGAGTACCACATTATTGTTGTTACCATTGTTGAAAGTTGGAAGTTGTTCTAGATTTTCTACCTATTCCTTAGATTCTTTTAACTCTTCAAGAGTGTCTAGAACCAAATCTTTAATTGTTGAAACTATTATCCTGTTGGCAGTAGTTGGGTTCTTCTTTAGAAAATATGGAAGTGTGTGTACCCTGGGTATCAATCTGATATTTTTCCTAAACTTGCGAGTGATGGGGCAGAGTGCCCAGATATGTTTTTATGTGAGTTCGTAAGACTCTAAAGTCCTGGGCTGAGAAGGACCACCATTTTCAGGAACATGCATAGGGGAAGTGATGGGAATATTATTCCCTTGACTAGATGAGGTAGAATTTTGTTTGTGAGTTTATTAGCCATAAAAATTTGGCTTCCCTTCTTCTAGAGATATAAATGTTAATGATGTTGGACCCGCCAACATTCACGGGATCTCCCCAATATTAAGTCCCAATTATAACTTACACCGTTTGGTGTAGGAGTCCCTTCTGGTATAAAGGCACGGTTTCCAATCTATTAACTATTTTTCTTGGTTCTAACAGTAAAAAACAGAGAGGGATGAAATGGTTCCTTCAAAAAGCAAAAAGGTATGCCTAGTGTGTGTTCAGTTGTAAATGTGTCAAATTTATTCTACTATGGAGAGAGGAGGGAAGTGAGCCTCTAAGAGAGAGGTAATAGTACCACCCAAGAAGAGACACACACGAACTAGAAGGATCCATTTAACATCCAGCAGAATAGTTCACAAGGGATGTGACAATCATTATAAAAAACAACTGAAAAAGTTTTTTCTAATATCCCGCTAGTCTACAAGGATGGGACAATAATAAAAACCATTACAACACATTATCAATAATATAAGTACTAAAATAACCTAAATAGTTCAACTATCTTAGCACATGGGAAAGAAAACATGAAATACAAACATCCACAAAATATTATTACAAAAATTCATAATCCATACATGAGAAACATGTTGGCCTTGAAGGCTTTTTTTATTAATTAAAAGTTCCAAGAAACATGTATACAATGAACATCTCTAACTCTAGTAGTGGAGCATTGGAGTCACTCCTTGCTACCCAGAAAGAACTAGCTCATATCTCTAATGCTTTGTGGGAGGAGTGATCTGAACTTATGAAGGAATGCAATTAAATATATAAATACACATAAATGCATATATTCAACAGAAATAAGACTTCATTTCATTAATATCACATAACTAAAATATGCTTACAGACAAAATAGAAATAAACTAGCTAGGGAATTGGTAGTTTATCTTTGAGAAGAGATGTAGCAGCTATATGCCTCTGAAATGTGTTAGAATGAGGCTCAAAGGCCTATTTATTATTGAGAAACAATGGAAAACCCTAAAAATATAAAAACCTAACCATAGGAGATGAAACACAAAACTATGGGCCCCGTTGGGGTAAATTGGTACATCAATTTCCCTGGTCGTAACTTTGGCATACGATCTTCGTTTGACGCACATGATACCTTGTTAGAAAAATCTGTATGAGGAATATAACTGTTGACATCAAATTTAAAGTTAGAGAAAAATTAAAAAATCACCTTTGTGGGATGTGATTTTCCAAAGCAAAACATCGTTTAGGGCCTCAAAACGGCTCGGGAAGTTCAGGACCCAAAAAACTGCCAAAAATAGTAAATTGTGCTACAATTAAGGAAACTGAAAGACTAAAAGAAAAAATGGTGGGCATCCAAGTGGAATAGGCAGGTGGAACCAATTTCCACCTGGATAATTCCTCCCCCTTAGGAAGCAATGGTCCCCATTGCATTGAGTTCCTCCATGAGATGAGGAAACTTCTACTGAACTTGGTCTATGGTGAGCCACTTGCCCTGGTGAAGGAGTTGGCCTGCTTTTACAACTTGATACAGTTGGATCCTTTGTTTTCAGGTTTTCTTGATATGTGTGTCCATGATCCAATCAGTGTTGGCTTGTTCCATGCAGTATAGGTTTAAATCTGTTGGTGTGAGTTTCTCTGCAATGTCGGACGTGTCCAACAATGGTGGAAATTAGAGCCGAAGGCAGTCCACATTGAACACTGGGTGCAGACCAAGGAATGGTGGAGTATTGAGCTCGAAGGCATTTTCCTCTATATCCTTGGTGATGGTGTAAGGCCTATATGGGAGCGGTAAAATCTTGCGGTGCGGTACAATGAGGAAGTCCTTCTACAAATGTAGCCACACTTTGTTGCCCACTTGGAACTTGTGTGGCACCAAATGTTGATCATGTCACTGCTTGTACTTAGCGTTGGCTCTGTCTAATATGTTATGAACCTATTGGAATATTTTTTGAATGCACTTAATGAAGTTTTTTTCCTTTTCATATTATATTGGATATGAGCCGAATCTCCCTGAGTAGTTGCAAATGGCATGGCTACGTCAATGGGACATAGTGGCTAGAATCGAAAACCCACCTAAAATGGGATATGGCCGATTGTGTCGTGGAGAGCCTGGCTATATTTGTGCTATACATAGGGGAGGATCTCATCCCATGTGTCTGGATGCTTTGATTTTTATACGCACGGAATGTGTACGATCATCCTGTTGACGACCTATGTCTGGCCATCAGTTTGGGGATGGAAAGCTATGTACTTGGTGAGCTTGGTGTCCAACATTGACTAGAGGTTGGACCAAAATGTACTGAGGAACATGATGTATCAAACTAAGATTATTTATTGTGGGATCCCAAAGTGTACCTACAATCGTTCAAAGAAGAGTTTAGCAATGGCTTCTGCTATGATATTCTTGTTGCAGGCTACCATAATGGCCATATTTGAGAATCTATTAACGACGATGAAAATAAAATCATTTCCGTGCTTAGTAGAAGGAAGGCACGACATGTAATCCATGGAGATGGATTCCCAAGGTCAACTAGGGGTGGGAAGAAAAGTATATAGGCTTTTATTCTAAATGGTTGATTTGGAAATGGTGCAGGAAGTGTAGGATTTGATGTACTTCCTGACATCTTGTCAAAAGTTTGGCCAATAGAAATATTTTTACAGTATTGCCATTGTTTTCTCGACCCTAAAATGCCTAGCGACCTGAATGTAGTGCGCTTCCAAAATTAGCTTTGCACTCTTTCTTGAAGGAAAACAAAGGTGTCCCTAGTGACATAATAGTCCATCTTGGAGGTGAAATTTTGGAACTTGCTTACTCTCCAAGAGCATCTTGTATGTGTGATTGAATTCTAGATCGCTTTTGTAGAGAAGTAGCAAATCATAAGTATCATGCCCATGAGAGTTGAGCATGACGGTTAGTGGCACAATTAGTGGTCGACTGAGGTAGTATACAACATTATTAGTGCTTCCATTCTTATACTTTATGATAAAATGAAATTGTTGTAGATATGTGGACCACTTCTGATAAAGATCATTCTGCAAATTCCCTTGTGTTTGTATGAACTACAAAGGTCGGTGGTTTGTGCGGATGACCCTTTCCTTCTATAAAATGGAATGCTTCCATTGTTGTCAAGCCTACAAAATGGAATACAGCTATTTGTGATAAGTGGGGTACTTCTAGACTGTGTCAGACAATGTCTCACTGTGATATGCCATTGGATCCCCCTGTTGAGTAAGAACTACCCCAATAGCATAGTTAGAGGCATTTGTCTCGATCTCAAATGGTTGTTACAAGTCTAGTAATGTGAGCACTGGGTCAGAGTAGAAGATATGTTGCAACTCTGCGAATGCCTTCTGTTGAGATTCAAACCAAAAAAAATTTTCTTTCGCTCCTCCCTTGGTGACTTGACTCAAGGGCCAAGTGATATGAGAGAATCCAAACATGAACCTATGGTAGAAATTGGCAAGACCCAAAAATTTGTGGAGGTATGTTAGAGTGGTTGGGCTTGGAAAATACTGAATGAATTGAATCTTGGATGGGTCTACATGCACCCCTCGCTCATCAATAATGTATCCCAAATACTGAACTTGGGTCATGCCAATGTTTCAACTCTACGAATGAGTTGATGAATGGCTGCAAGATGTCATCCATCAACCTCATGAAGGTTGCAGGAGCATTCGTCAACATGAAATGCATGAACAACCATTCGAAAAGGCCCTCCTTGGCTTTGAAGGTAGTATTCCACACATCATAGGGTTCCATTGGTACCTGGTGAAACATTGACTTCAATTTGATCTTAGTGAAATATTTCCCCCCCTTGAGTTGGTCGAGAAGGTCATCAATCCATGGGATTAGGTACCTATTTTGGACAATGATCTTGTTCAACTCCTGATATTCAATACAAAGTCTCCAAGCCCCATCCTTCTTATGCATCAACATGATTGGGAACCCACAGGGTGATGAAATCAGCCAAATGTGACATTTCTGCAAAAAATCCTGAATTTTCCTCTTGATTTCGTCATTCTCCAGAATAGAGCGTCGATAGATTGGTCCATTGGGCAGTAACAAACCTGGGGTAAAATTGATGGGGTGCTTGACTTGATAGTGCAGAGGCACCCCTGCTGGTAAGCTGAAGATGTCCTTGTACTCCTCCACGACCTTGTCCATCTATTGTTGTCATGTGGAGGAGCCATATTTCGAGGTCGTGGCCACAATCTTCATATTTCCCTGAGGGTGGATCATCAGGAAATAAAATTTCCCAATTTTGGAAATGAACTTACTACATTTTTTTGAAGTAACTAAAGAGATGGTGGTAGGTAGTGCTACCTCTGGTATCTTGTACAACTTATTGCCCAAAGTAACAATAACAACATGATGTTGGGAGTCATACAAAACATGTTTCTTCCACAAGTATGATTGTCCTAATAATACAACCCAAAATTCAAGAGGAGAAATGTCACATAATACCTCATCCGTGAAGGGCTTGATCTTGTAGGGAAGGCAACACTGCTGGCTGATGTAAAGATCCCATCCTTGGTGAACCCATGGTGTATTACTATGGGTGTTCTATGGTCGACATGCCCATATACTTCACAACCTCTGCTAAAATTAGATTATTTTGGCTCCCACTTTCAACAATGAAATGTAGCGAGGAACCCTTTACCCACATCTAGGAATGAAAGAGGTGTTCTCCCTCCTATGAATCTTCTGGTTCCTCCTTCTAGATCTTCATGGTGGAAACAATAGCGTTGGGATCCACATCAATAATTTGTTTCCATTTTTCATTCCCCTTGATGGGTTCTGATTCAGAGCTAGAGCATGCATCTAATTTAGAAGCTTTCAACTCGACTACTAGTGACTTCTTGGCCTGACACTCACTTGTGTTGTGAGTGGAGCTCTTATGGAACTCACATCACTTTCCCATGTCCTTCTTTCCCCGCTGCTTTGGCTGGTTATCCTGGACCACCCAGCCTTGGCTTTGTCCTTTGTTCTATGGTTTGGGGACACATTTTCCTTGCTTCTGATTCGCAAATCCAAAGTCTTTATTCTTTTGTTTGAATTTCTGCTCAATCGTGGCAACATATTGGTATGCTGCACCAAGAAAGGAGATGTCGAGGAACTCCATTTCCTCCTGAATGTATTTTTTCATACAACTGCAGAACTTCAACACCAAATGTTTCTCCAAATATTTAGTACACAATTTTTTGTGCAGGGTATGGAACATATTTGTTAGCTCATGCACATCTTGGTCCCTTTGCTGCGGCAACTTAGCCGCGTTATGTACTTGTCCTCATAGCTCTCCACAGGATAATATTTTTCCTTGATGGCGTCTTGGAAAGAATCCCAAGTGGGTGCGACTGAAAATAAAGAGGGTTATGTCTCATCCTTTTGCTCACAGTAGGTTTCCCACGTGTCCTAACATGGGGGAAACTTTGAGGAGTGCAAAATTAATCTTTTCCTAGTTGGAAAAGTCATGAACCGAGAAATACCATTATAATAGATTCAACCATCTGTCTACAAAGTCTACATATATTTTTCCCTCAATTATGGGAATGTCATAGTTGTACCTTAAAATGAGTTGTGCCTCTAGAGTGGAAACTTGGTGCAGATGCGCCGCCGATGGGAAATTGTTGAAGGATCTGGGTAAAATTATCCATCATCATGCTCCTTTGTTTCTCAAGGGCCTCCTCGAGAAATATTTTGATAGGATCTCCTGCTCCCTCATATTTATTTTCGTCCCCCATGGGTGACCATCAAGGTTTGTGAGGCTAACCTTGCAAAGGTTCAACCAGATCGAGCCCTAACTCCATATACCCCGACCTCGTTGGGGACATGAAAATAATGATCGATAAAGAGAAGATTGCTCTAATACCAGTGATACAAACTTATGCAGGAATAAAATAAAATATAGAAATACACATAAACATAGAGATGAAACAAAAATAAGACTTCATTTCATTAATATCACATAACTGAAATATGCTTACAGACATAATGGAAACAAACTAGCTAGAGCACTGGTAGCTTATCTCTGAGAAGAGATGTGGAAGCTACAGGCCTCTGAACTGTGTTAGAATGAGGCTCGAAGGCCTATTTATTAATGAGAAACAATGTAAAACCATAAACATCGAAAAACCTAACCCTAGGAGATGAAACACCAAATTATGGGCTCCGTTGGGGTAAATTGGTACATAAATTTCGTGGGGTCGTAACTTTGGCATATGATCTTCGTTTGACGCACATGATACCTTGTTAGAAATATATATTCGAGGAATAAAAATTCTAACATCAAATTTTGAGTCAAAGGCTCACATTTTCCAAAGGTAATTTTCCAAAAAAAATCCATTTAGGGCCTCAAAACGACTCCAGAAGTTCAGGACCCGAAAATTTTCCAAAAATAGTAAATTGTGTTACAAGTAAGGAAACTGGAAAACTAAAAGAAACAATGGTGGGGGTCCAAGTAGAATAGGCGAGTGGACAACAATATCCATGTGGATCAAGGATCCAAGGTGAAAATTCCTTTGCTCTTACAATGAGGGAGTATATATTACAATGAGGAGGTGATGCTTCACCTTCCTTGTGATTCTTGATTTACCCTCATGACTATTTGACTTCCTATGACTTTTCAACTTTACATGACTATTATTATTTCACACATGTCCTTTGGAATTTCACTTTACAATACATTTATGAAACATATGTTACATCATTGGCCACAAGGTGTGGCATGTGACCACTCATGACATGACCTGACATGACACTACTAACATGGATTGCTTGATGATGTAGAAATGTCAAGCCACTGCTACTGTTGAGTGCTTAATGTCTTCTTGAGAATTATTTTCCTTTTACCTCCACATGGCTTGGTGATATGGAATCTTCAATGATCTCAAGTCTTGAATAGTGGTCACAAACTAGCTTCCCTTCGCTTTTCTTAATTGATTGACTTATGTGTTCAACTAAAATTATGTATCTTAGAATTATTCCTTCCTTCATCTAATTCATCATCATATTGACATGGCATGATATATTACCCATTCCTTAAATTCACTCATGACGATATGACATCAATACGATAACCCCCTAGTTAAGATTTAACATACTGATCCTTTATTGAGCCAGAACTAGATAAAGAGTTAGGGAAGAGGCTCAGTGATTGCACAATTGTGAAATTAAAGTAGGTAAGGGGAAGCCTTGGGCCTTGATACTACACAATGCGCAGTTTGGTTGGGACGAGGGACAAAAATGTGCAGTTCCAGGAGATATTGGGATAGTATGAGGGGATGGAAACTGGGTGAACATACTGCGTAGTTTTGGGAGATAAGGGAGGCTGGAAAATTACATAGTTGTGAAGTTAAAGGTCTCAGGGAGTGATATTAAGGCTAGAGACTACATAATGAGCAGTTAATTCTAGGTTGGGAGGAAGGATTGCACAATTCTGGATGTCAAGGTTAGAGTTTGGGCACAAAAACTGCGTAGTGCAGCAGTCCTAGGATGCAGGAACTGTGAATTGTGTAGTTCCAAGGGGAAATATCATAGCTAAAGGGTTGAGACTATAGAGTGCACAGCTCAGGGAGGCCAGATGAAACTAGGTTGCTTGGTCAGGAAGCCTTTCCAAAAATGGGTAAGTATGGGACTGCTGAGACTGATGTGAACTGTGATATGATTTCAACTATAATAACACACTTAGAATAATTTGACGACTAAAAAAAAACATAACCTATAACACATGAAAAACACATTTCCCTCCATGTGACAAATTTACGACAAGTTATAAGAAGTGTGACACTAAAGATACATTTTGTGATGACTGTGATGACACTTGTATGATAGTGATCCAAACTTTGGAAATGAGTGCAAAAAATGCTTACATGGTTAGAAAAACTCATTTTCACAAATACAACCCCTTGGAACCGCCAAAATAGGCTTATGTACATGGTGCGACAATGAACATGCGAAAAGATGACATTTTTTCTGACTTGCACAAGGGTGAAAATTACTTTAAGAAAACACATGGAATGAGTTTCAAAGTTCGCAACGACGATAGACAAGACCAAAGAAGGCTCTGAAACTAGGTGTAGGTAAAACTTTTGGAGGGTTTTGTAGCAGCTACAACAAAAGCACAACCATATCACTAAAACATAACTATCATCAACTAACATAATCATGAACTCAACAATAGACTACCATACAAATCTCATGAAAATAATCTTGTTTCCATTCACTGAATCATTAATAGGCTAGTACAAACAACTTCTGATTTGTGCATCCATCTATCCCTACATACAGACACTCTCAAAGTAATACCTACATACATATTATCTTCTCTAATACATCAACAATGAGACAAGTCATCAAAATCATTATCAAAGTCATTAACTTTTGCATAAACACTCATCAAGCACAAATATTGGTACACAATCATATTGATATGCAATCAATCTACTAATGAATCTTGTACATAAAATATTAATAAACCAATTAATTTTCCTTCCAATACACTTGCAATAAGAAAATCAACTAAGAACATCCATTAGAATTCCAATACATATTCATATCTCTAATATATCTAAGATCTTAACCTCCTCCTAGCACGTTGGTGCACACCTATTCTAGATCAGATCACAAAGGAATAACCCATTGAATGCACACTCACTTGTTTATTATATTTCTCCTTTTATAAGTCCTTTTCCTTACCAATACCATATGAAAATACCTTGGATTTGTTGTTGGTAATTGTTGACATGATCATATAGACATTCTTGACTCAAAACCTTGGGAGAATAGCATGGAAAATGCTCATGGTTTTTTATTTTCCATGTGTATGGTTGTGTATGTGATTCTTGTTCTTGATAGTTGCATAAGTATGTGACTTTATCTTACAAAAGTAGTGTATGATTCACAAGCTTCACATTTTTCAATCTAATTCAAATGTAACCTATGAATAATCTGCTAATACTCTTGCTCTTCCTTTGTAACACCTGTAAAAGCATTCATATTAACTAAAACACTTTAACAAACCTTGTAGATCCTCTATACAATAATTAGGCATATTATCCATCCAAGATCTAGCTAGGCACAAAATTTGTTCACTCAATCATAATATGACATAACGTGACAAGAGTGTGTGACAAAACCATGAGGTTGACATCAAGGACAAGACATTATTCATAATTCCAATAGACGATTTCTTATAATATACTCAATATCATCACTTGTAACATGATACTTGTTTTCCTCCCAATAGAAGATAGCTTTCTAGTAATATAAATAACGACTTCCCAAAAAAATTACACAAATATTGAGTGGTATGGCATATAATACTACCTCATATATGAACTTATAGGTGATTCAAATTTGAGTTTGAATTATTTATATATTTACAATTTAACATATTCACATAGCCATCCTACAGGATATGGTTTTGGATGAGGTTTAGTTCAAGTTACAATGCATTAACAATTTATTCAGAAATGAGATTAGCTTGTGAACCAATATCAAGGAGTGTATCGATATTTTTATGTTTTGAGAAAAATATAATATGTAATACCTCACTTGTTTTCCTTTAATTGTGCATAGATTTATATTCTAAAGAATGAGTATTTGTGCTAGAAATAGTATGAAAATATGTACCTTGTGTTTCCATGTTTGTGATATTGGTTTCATCATCTTAATTTGATTCAAGATCCTATTGGATTGTAGCAATGGTACCCTTATTACCTTTTTTATTTCCAACCCTATTTGTTCTTCATTCTCGATGAAATTTCCAGCACTTTTCATCAACATATTTTTCCTTTTTGCAATGTGAACATGGATGCTTCCCATATTATTTCTTCACTATGATTACTCATTTCATTTAATCCTTTCCTTTGTACTTTCCTTCAACTAGTTGCATGGAATATTTGATAAGTTGTGTATTTTATAAGAATGAGTATTTGTGCTAGAAATAGTATAAAAATATGTACCTTGTGTTTCCATGTTTGTGATATTGGTTTCATCATCTTAATTTGATTCAAGATCCTATTGGATTGTAGCAATGGTAACCTTATTACCTTTTTTATTTCCAACCCTATTTGTTCTTCATTCTCGATGAAATTTCCAGCACTTTTCATCAACATAATTTTCTTTTTTGCAATGTGAACATGGATGCTTCTCATATTATTTATTCACTATGATTACTCATTTCATTTAATCCTTTCCTTTGTACTTTCCTTCAACTAGTTGCATGGAATATTTGATAAGTTGTGTTCCCCTGAACTAAATATGATTGTCTTGGACACAAAATTCATCAATATTAGTTGGATTAAACATAAGAATAATATGTCTCAAATAACGATGTAACCCACCAATATAATTAAAAATAATTTCTTACATATAAAAAGGAATGCATAATGCCAATTACCTCTTTCTAAACTCCTGAGTATAGTTTGGCACCTTATGTCATTTTATTTTCCTTAAGTTCTGCCAATCCATTATTCATTCTTTCATATACTCTAAAACATAAAATTAATTATTTAATGCAACTATGAATTCATACCAAGAATTTATATTTTTACCATTCTACAGATTTCTTCTTGCTTCTTACTCTCCCACTAAATTAATGCTATGCCTCCTAATCGAAGAATAACTAGCTGGATTTTTTCTTTTTCATCCATAATGTTTTTAACCCTATAATGTACTTCAATTTTCTTGATCCAATGATATGATTTCTCTACATTAAGTTCTTCATCAAACATTGGAAAAACAAATTTCACATCTAACTTCAACTAAGATGTAAGAAAATTGGGATCATCCTTATTTGGTTATCTTTTTGGTGGAATTGAAGAGGAACTTAAACTTGAAGGAAAGGATGGAAATGAAGGATTTTTATGAGGGTTACTACTAGATTATTCTCCTTTACCTTTAATTTGGACTTATTCGTTCTTCTTTCATTCCTTATATAATTCTTCCACCATGTTTTTCATCTCCAAGAAGGCATGTTGTAACATCACTTCAAATTTGAAGGGGTTTATTCCCTTGAAAAATCCACTACATTGCTTTGTAATGCATGTCTCAAACCAACCTTAGAATTTTACTCTTAAATCAAACCTTCTCCCTAATTAAGATTAGACTTTATTAACATTTAATACCAACTCTCGTGCAAATATACATCAACATACAAGTTAATCCCTAATTAATTACTTTGATGACAAAATTGATCCAAAATTAGTGTTAAATGTTTTTTCCACTAATTTTGGATTCTTATAGTAAGAAAAATGAATATTTAAAGGATGAAATTTAAAACAATAAGTGAAAGACATAAGCAATATGTAGTAAATAAAGGACTTCACCCATATAGGAGTCTTTGGGTTTGCTTCAATGGAAAAATTGTCAATTCAAAATTATGCAAAGTATGTCATTTCACTTATTTACATCAAATACTTTCCTTCAATCGATAAAAACATCGCTCATGTCCTCTAGGAAGATAAAAATTTCTTATTCCTACAATCAAATGAACTTAGGTTTCTCTATTGTCCCAATAAAGGGGCTCCCTATTGACAATCACATTTATGACCTAATTCTAATATCGTATAATGTTCCCCACGCTTTTGATGTATAGATAAGGCACTATTTTTTGTGAGTCACTTAGAAAAATAGGTTATTTGATCTAATATATGAGAATATATTCCATGATTTGAGGCCACAAGCTAAGTGTTAAAGGTCATTCTAGGGAATTATTTGAGTAATATGGTTTCAAACTGAAGATTTGAGTTCAAACTAGAGTTTATATGCGACAATCTAAGGGTTTTATGTTGTGTTATGATTCAAATGGTGTGATATACTAATGTCTAATAATCAAATAAGTGCCATAATATAAACATAAGAAGATCCTCCACCATGGCCTCCTCAATTTCATGAGTGAAGTGATAGTGCATCAACAAGAATTCCACACATTTACATTGTTTAGTTGGTGTGGAAGGTTTAAAATAACTTTGAAATCTAATGGCATCAATTGTGGACATCCTCTTAGATCATAAAGAACTTAAAAACCTCCTCAAACCTATTTAACATTACCGGATAGCCCCTTATGTATGAACATTCTTAATTTCCAAGAAAGATGAAGCATAGCTCAAAATACTTTTCACAAGGTGCATCAATCAAAACTAAAATCAACATCTTACACCAACCAAATATTTTAAGAAGGGAATTGTGCAAGTGTTATGCATTTTACAAGAATTAAATTGGTAAAGCAATGAAATAAAACAAATCTAAAATTCTTCAAACATAGTTTCAGGAGATTTTAGTTATGGAGTATACGTTAAGACGAATCCACCTAATTGCATCATTTTTTTTGTTCATTTGAAAATTTGGGCAAACATCTAGGATTGATGTTTAAAAATCCATAAACTTGTAATTTTTCATAAATATTTTTGTATAGCTATAGCTTAAAGTAATTCTAATAATATGTTTTCATTTATCAATGTATTTGTTTCAAAGGATTGTTGCATCCTAGGAAAATTATTTGAATGAATTTGTTATTAAGACACCATTTTGAAATCCTTATAATCAAGAAAAAAATATGTATTATAGCATTGAAAGAAAATGTTCATATTCTATGCCATTCAACTAGCTTTATCTTTTTACTTTTCTAGTTTTCCATGCATAACTTTTTTCTTCTTTTAAATATTTCGATCTTTCACCTGTGCATCGTGAAGGAATGACTCATAGAAATAAATTGATTAGAAAATAATAATAATAATAATAATAATAATAATAATAATATCATTTTCAAGTTTAGTATAATGAAACATCTTGAGAAACTACTTATAATTATCAGTGAGATAGTGATCATTCACTCTTTTAGGTTCCACATAAGAGGAAGGAGGTAGCATGACATAGAACATCTTTGGATTGTAGACAATGTATCTAACCTCTCATCTCTTCTTATGTACCCATTTATCTTTCATGCTAAATAAACATGTTTATGTTAAGAAAACGATCAATTTGCTAGCCTACAATTAATATAACAAATAATTTTCTACCCTATCTTAGTATTAAGTTAAGAAAATGAAGTGTATTGCCTCAACCCCAAGATAAGGATGTCCATAAATATGAATGTAAGTAGGCTTGTCCATTCCATAATTCCTTTTAATTAATATACTAACAACAAATGATGTAGTTCATAATTACTATTTCAATTCTTGAGGAAAAGAAAATAAGAAAGAGAGTAACAATGATCATAGTGAATTTGTGTCACAAATATGCATCATGCTTGAAGTCACACCTAAAAGAGTGAATAGAGATATAATTAGAAAAATGGTGAAAATAGACAAAATCGCCAATTTGTGGAGAAGCTTCTTGTTTATGATGGCTAAAAGAGTCTTCACACCACTCGTTCGATTTCCTTCATGTTAAAATAATTTACTATGGCTCTTGCAAGGGAGAATGAATGAATTGAATCTCAAAGGTAATACTTGCAAAGAAAAAATAACCCTTTGGAAATTGTATCTCTAGAGCTAAAAATTTGTATTTGAAGATGCTAAAACTTATCAAATATTATAGATAACCTCTACTCGTCAAGGTTGAGCATTATAACTTGATATTATGCTTGTTTATATTAATTTTTAAGGTAGTCTTATTGGGATGTGTGTGTGTGTGTGTGTGTGTGTATCCTCAACTCATTTTCCTTAGTTAGTCTTAATGGTAGTATTAAAGAATAAAATGAATGATCCCAAGGAATGACTAAATTAAGTCTTCTATATTGATCGACAAAGGTCAACAAGCATGGAAGTCTGGTATAGAATTGTTCATGCCCTAAACCATGGCTTCTTATATGCAAACATGAATGGAACT
This sequence comes from Pinus albicaulis, assembly GCA_034641835.2. NCBI lineage: Eukaryota > Viridiplantae > Streptophyta > Pinopsida > Pinales > Pinaceae > Pinus > Pinus albicaulis. The sequence goes on from CM076580.1 coordinate 868,088,107, forward strand.
CAACATCTCCCACGACAATGACATCAATATTTCCCATCTACACACAAGTGTTTCAATGAAGTGGAAGTAGATATGACCTGAGATATATTACTATTTAGTCAAGGATGAAATTAAATTGGTGAACGAGTACTCATACAAGATCAATTCTCAATCTTTATGAATATTCATGAACAATTGAATTTCATAGAGAATAAGAAAAATGCCACACTCAAGCACCAGTAATAAGGAAAGAAAAACTAGTTAATGACCAACTAAAGAAGCTAGTTGAGAACATGAAAGCCTCTTAGATAATAACAACTATCTATAAAGGGACCTTATCCATTAGTTTCTTGAAGTTGGAATTGATGATTATGCTTAGAGATGAGGGATTATTCAAAATGGGGTTGTTGTACTAACTCGTGAGTTTTTCTATGTTCTTTGAGGTTAATTGAATGAGATATTGACATCATCATTTTTCTCTTATAAATTGGCTTAGCTTGTAGCAATTCCAATATGCGAACAAGAAATTGAATTGCAATGGATAATATTGATTCTAATAACACTAACGAAGATAAACCTTAGCATGAAATTCCCACTTAAACTATGTCCTTTTTGGCATTGATTATAATGGGAATGAATTAATGCATTGAGCATGCCAAAATTTAAACTGAACCATCACAAGTTACAATAGAAATGATTTCCTTCCGTCATCCCTTCACTTTGCTCTCTTAGGTAATTTTCATTAATTCTTCGCCACTAATCTCATATTAAATAAGATAGTCACGACTTAAATAAAAAAACAAAAAACGAAGTAAAATAAATAAATAATCATCTTTAGAATATGAGCCAAGTAAATTATGAGCACCATTACTACATGTGTAAGTACCCACTACTACATACGTAAGTCAATTCTTATTAGTAACAAACAATTTAAAGCATAATATTGAGCCAATTGTTGGAGAACCTTTATTTACCTAATATATACTCTAATTGTACGATTATTACTAACTTCATTGATTGTAATGCTTTTGCCAAGGATTTTGGAGCCTAATGGGAATTGAGCCATTGAATAATTATTCCCCTTGCAAATTTGTTTTGGGATATTTATAGGAACTTAGGTTGTTAGAATAAGGCTAAATAATAACCCATGTAAATCATAGGCAACTACATGCTTTGTATTGCTAATTATGATGTAGTGAAAGTTAGATCATGGTGACATGTAGAGGGCAAAGAATTATGCATGTAAGATTCCTTGTGAAGCATCGACCAATGAGACTAACGAAATATATCATATATGATATTAAATATGTTAGAGTATTAAATGTAGTGAGCTATGTGTCAAATTTTCAAATTTCCTAATCTAAAAATGACTTTATAAATCTAACAAATATAAATTAAGCATATTCAAACACATTAGGGCTGATATGTCTTATCACAATACATTAGATAATGAAAAAATTAACATTGAAATTTAAGAATTTTAAATATATTTTATTTTTCAAAAAAATAAATTAATGTATAGTTTTTACAAAACTTGGAATTATTTAAAAAAAGGTTAAGTAATATTGTAGTTTCATATCAATATGGTTACTATATATATTTGTTTTGGTAGGTATTAATAATTGTGTCATTATATGTGTAAGGTTTGATATGAAAAAAACTTATGTGGTAATGCAAGAAGTGCATAAAAACTCTTTAAGCACACATTATGTCATTTATATTAGGTGTTATCTATGCACATTAACAAATTTTCCAAATGAATTTATTTTCCTATTTCAATCACTTTGAAATACTATTCTTATTTTTTACTTAGCTTAGTTAACTATTTTCTAACTTTGTGTCATCTGTAATTCTTAAACATTAGTATTCTAAGTTGTTGTATATAGTTATGATATTGTCTATCTATTTGTTACTACATGTCATCTCTAATTCTCAATCATTATGATACAAAGTTGTTGTATGTAGCTATGATCTTGGCATTTACTTCCATCTCAACAACTAAAATAAGTGCAACTCACTTTAGATATTTTTTTGACATACTACAAGGCACATGATATTTTTAGTGTTTGCCTATTACAAGTAACATGCAACCTTAAAAAAAAACATGTAAAACTCAATAATTCAATTAATTTATATTTCATTTAAATATTCTATTTCTAACGATTATGTCTTAGTATTTTTCCCATAGTGATTTGATATCACCTTTCTATATGCAATCACATGACTATTGCTATGGCCTTAGAAGAAGTCATAATTTATCTTATTGCAGACAACAAAAAGATATTGGACCATTACCATGATAGGTGAAGGCCATGATGAATTTACATTAGCTGAAAATATGTCATTATTATTCTATTGAAAGCAACAGAAAATTATCTACAAATTGCGTTAGATACCATATTAGATAATCAAAGATACTACTGTGAATCGTTGGCTTGTCCATAATTTATTGTATTTAGGAATTATAAATTATTTTTCATAAAATTTTCAAAATTGATTATTTCTATTTATATAACCTCATTTCTTATAATCAAAGATCAAATGTTTATCTAAATGAAGTAGATAATTAATTATTGCTATATGTGACAATGAGTGAAGCATTAGATGATATATTAATGTTAATAAGACATTTACCATTTTAAAAATTTTATTTTAGTCCTTTAAATTTTATTTTACTTTAAATGAGAGGGCCATGTTTAACTCACAATTGTTGATTGCATAAATTTATCATGTTTACTCTGTTTTCTCCCTTTTTCTTCGTTATTAAAGTGAGTTTGAAATTTCTTTTTCATAGATCTATTTTTTTTGAAGACTTGAAATAATATTCAATTTCCTTTACCTAGAGAGTATATTGATTGATTTATCTATTACAAATGTTGGTATGGGGAAATCCTATGTATGCAAAATTGATGGTATCTAAAGATATAAAGTAAGTTCATTTTTTAATTTTATCATGAGGTAACTTTAATATTAACAAATCATTTATTGACATTTACCTTTTTGAATATTATAAAGCTTTTGTTTCTTTTTAAGGGACAAACCTTGGTGAATAATTTTTGGCTTAGGTTTCCTCGAGCTTGTTATTAAGAATTATATTAAGGAGTTCTAGAATTCATATGGGCGATGTTATCTCTACATAATTTTTTTAATAAAAGGTAAATTTTGGTACTAAATTAATGAAAAGCCCATGTTTGAATTCACTATTCATGGTCCTCATGTTTGCAAGAACACTTAAATAGTTCTTTCGGTAAGAGATGAGTTTTTTCGGTCCAACTACACACTTAATCTAAATTTTCAAATTTGGGTAAAATTATGTTAAGATTTTTTTCTTAATGGGTGAATATAAAATAAAATGGTTCAACTCATGAGATCCAAATGGATGTAGGCTAACATCTTCTACTTATGTGTAGTTTTTACTTCTACTTTTACACTTATTCTTGTAAGAATAATGAGATTAAAAACTATGCAAAAATCCACACAAGAATTCACAAACATTATATGTATCTATATTGAGAATTATCCATATTTGAAAAATAAAAAACTTGTAATCTCAAAAGGAAAATCCCTTAGTAACTAACTTCATGCAAAATCATCAATATTTAACTCCTATTTTATAAGGAGGTGGAACCCAAACAACATTTCATGAAATAAATATATAAAAGAAAATTATTTATATAATTGAAATAAAATCATATAGATTTATCATTTTTTCCAAAATAAGTTGAAATGGTCAATTTGTATGAGATTAAATTTAAATTTATCTTCCATAAACAATGTGTTTATGATATAAATTATTCCAACTGTCCAAAGAAATAAGGAGAATATATACCCAATTTTAGGTACAACAAGGATAGCCATAAAGGACAACAATGCTGAGAAAAGGAAAAAAGCTTGAGTATATTATATTTGAAATTTGACTAAGTCTTCAACAAAATGCTCCTCCTTCAAAACATAGAAGCCATATATATATATATATATATATATATATATATATATATATATATATATATATATATTAAACAATAATGAGTATTTTATATTTTAGCAAAATATCTATGTTTGGGTTGCACTCTGTACATCAGGAGATTGCAATTTCCTTTAAACCAAGGTCAAATGAGGCTAGGGCCTCTTCTATATTGTCTCTTATTATGGCTATTTTCTAGCATAATTACCTTACATCGAAGGGTATTTGGAAGTGAAAGTTTTCCAAAATACTTGTAATTTTTTGCAAAGTTAACAAAACACGGGACAAAATAGATTACATAAATCCTTTATATTGTGTTTCATTATTTTTCTCATTTGGAAGGGGCGTAAATTTTTTTCTAAATTTATATTATTTTTGTGCTATGAACAACGGGGGAGTGGAGGTTCAGTGTATTGAGGACAACTCATAATTCCTTCACTGCTTGGTGTAAAATATCTAGCTCATTATTTTTTCTCTATGTTTTTTACCTATTGTTGATTGTTGTGTCCAATGAAATTATGACTATAATGACTAATTGGTTGAATTTCAAAAGAAAGATAGCGACATTTTCTTCTATTTTGTCCAACCGAGCCTTTATGTGTTCCATTTTGAAATTCGCAGGTAGCGAGGCAACGTACAACATGACTATTTGAACACCCCTCATAGTGGTAAAGGATTCCTCAATTTAATGATCAGAACTTCCACCTGGAGCACACAATGCCCCTAGGAGGACAAAAAATTGAACTAGCCTTATTTATTATAAACAATTCATTAATCTTCTACTCCTTAATATGTTGGGGATAGAATATTATGTAGTCGATATGGCTTTTCACAATTGAAGGAGGATACACATGGAGATATGCACCTAGAATTATTAAAGTTTCCCCATAATTAAAGCTTGATTTTAATACTATAATCCTGAGATAACCCTCAAACATTTTTGCCTTGTGTAATTGATTTTTTTAATGCAAATTATTTGGAAAAGGATTCCAATTATTATCAACTTATAATATATAAATGTGGGCCCACTCCGCATCACTTTTATGAACTATAATGGATCCCTTCTACCACCAACAATTGTCCATGGTCAAGTGCTCAAAAGTGGTAGTTTTCCTAAGGATTTTTTCCTAGGTGCCACTCCAGATGCTTCTAAGAATAATAAAATAAAAATGGATTACTCCTATTATCCATGATAATCGTTAGGTTTTTTTTTTAGTCAATTAGGTTAAGTGTCTTAGGTTTTAATAGGATTTTTTAAGTTTATGATTTTCAAAATTTCACATGTATCAAGGTCCTTTAGTGATGTTGAAAGGTCATCATTAGTGTTTATGGGAGTCAATGTCAAAGAAAAACCCAAAATTTTGTTGTGCATAAGTTTATTTTTTCATTATGGAAAATTTGATACTTTTTCATACTTCCACAGCAACTTTAGTGTAAAAAGGTTAGGATTTTCTACGAAAGTTCCTAACACTTCCATAGTAAATATACCCTCTCGAACACAGGATTTGCTACTATATTTGGTTTTTTTTTTAAACAGTAGAAAACATTGTGCAAAGTATCAAAAAAGGTTTGGTCAGAGACTGTTAAAGAATATTGGCTCATAATTTCTCATCATATTCATTTTCCATCATTTTTTGAAATGCTTGTTGCTCAGTCATCTTATCCCCTTTCCACTTTTCATTCCGATAGGCTTGTCTCGAATATGCCTTATATCATCCTTATGAGCTGCTTGGTTTATATCAGTATCAGTCTAGAGGTCTAGGATGTTTTTCTAGCTGTCTCAAGGTTAATTCTATTAGTGTCAAAATCTTTGTGTGCTATCTCTAAAATTATTTGCAGGTGTCAAGGAAAGGGATGACTATTAAATTCACTTTAGAGCCATGACATCACAAAAAAAAAATATAAAGGAGTTTTTGTTAGATACAAGCCCATGGACATGAAGCAGCTAAAAGAAGACCCCACCTTCTCCCAAGTGTTTAATAGAGTGGGTTTCCTCAGGTTCTATAAAAAAATTGCAGGGACATCATGGAAAAGTTTCAAAGGAATTTTCTATCAATTTTATAGGCACAGGGTCAAAAATGGGAATTCTAAGTTTTGTTATGTCCCCAGACACCATTGCGCAAGACACTGAGATGCCCATATCATGAGAGTCATGGTTCAAATTACATAAGTTTTAATTTCATAATTGTGATGAATTCTTGAAAGAAGAACACATAGGAATCAATATGGCTTCAGGCATCCCTAGAACATGCTTGAAAGAGTATTTTTAAAAATTTCTGATGGTCATCTAGAATTATTTATCCTGTGAGGGTAGATTCACCACAATATATCAATACCATTTCAACTTTTGCTACACTTCACATGTAAGCAACCATTAGATTTGGATTTTTATTTATTTAGGAGCTTGGGAAAAATGGCAGAGAAAGTTTAGGCCAAACCTGAAACTAATGATACCTCAATTTTTCACCATGCTCTAATAAAATTGTTGGTGGTTGAATAATTAAAAAAATTGAACAAAGATTGGCCTACATATTTGTTTATGAGTGGCTATGAAGTTGATGCTTTCACCCCTAATTAAACACCAATATCTAAGTCCAGTACTCCATGGCAAGACAAACCATATGAAGCAGAAAATGTAGCTAAAAAGGATGAAGAGATGCAACCTATGATAGATCCTATGGATATGGAGGTTGAACAAGTGAAAAATATTGTAGTACCAAAGAAAAATTCCACACGAAAACAATTAAAAACATATACAAGGACACATAGGAGGGTTACTAGAAGTCAAACTAAAGGAAGAGGCAAGTTAGTAGATATCTTGGAGGCTATTGAAATTGAAGAAAGCCCCATTGTACAACCTATTTAAATCAAGGAGACAAACACTCAAAAGGAAAAAAAAAGAGTCGAGGAATTAGAATTTTCTCAAGATGATTCAGGTTTTATTTTGAAGCCTAAAAAAACATTCAAAATATCACATTAGTTAAAGCAAAAGATGCCTGAGGAACCATTGATGCCTGAATAGTCATTAAGGAAGAAGCTACCATCAAAAGAAAAACTTCCAAAGGAGCATATATTAAATGAAAAATCAGTGAAGAGAAGTAAAATTAAAGAACAGGTACAAGAAAAGACCAAGGTAGAGCTTCTGCAAGAACAGTTAAGGGATGAAAGAAATGAGGTAATAGAATCAAAATTGATTTTTGAGGAATTCAAGCAAGAAATATCTAAACAACTGGATTATTAGAATGAAGTGAAAGATAGATTAGGTAATATTTTAAAGAGGATATTGTCTCTACACATGATGACGAAGCATCTATGAAAAATAAATAGGTGGCGGTAGGTGTTGTTGTGTTTCTCGTAGGCAGTCCTTGGCTACAAAAACTACGCCAAGAAGCCAACTCAACCAGCTTTAGGTTCAAGTTGGCCCTTGAACTAGAGGGGGCTTCCTCAATAATTACGAGGCCTTGCTTAACGTTGTTCACCATCATTGGAAAAATCCTATGAAGCACAATGGTCAGATTTATGGTTTTAATTGGGGTTGGTTGGTGATCAATGCATTATTCCTATTCATGAATAAACCCCTCCTTTGCAGAGTCCTTTCTTAAAGTGTCAGCTTCAAGCCTGACAGAATGACTTAGCTTTTTAAGGGTTATGATACAATAATGTAAGAAGAATCCTAATAAGCGAGCAATCAACCTGACTACTTAACAACTAGGTAATTTTAGATGCATGTAGAAGATTTATATAGCCTAACAAAGCACATCCAAGGGAAGATAGAAGTGGCAAACAATAATCAGTTCAAATAGGATCTAACTTAGACAGAAAATCTAATATATTGATTTGTTTAAACCATTATAATTTTCAGGGGATTTCAGAGAGATTGAAACTCAATCTATTCTTACCCAGATCTTCTATACAACTATGAACATGTGTAGAAATAGAATATGATAATACTAGAAACACGTATGAGAAAAACAATTTTTTTTCAAGGCCAGAGCTAAAATACTTCAATTAGAATTTCTGGAGAAAAGTTTTACAAAGCTGAAGGTCTTGGAATCAAAAGCCCATAGTTTATTATTACAAATGGTCACATATATAGAAATTACAATAAGTTGGTGGTTTCTATATTTTAGGAAAATGAAACAAAATATTAACAATATATTAAAAATAAAATCTAATTTATTACAAAATTTCTCAAAATAAAATTAAATAAAACTAAATATAAGGAATGATTGTGAAAGAATTTGGAAATGTTGGAGCTATCGATGCCAAATGGTATTTCAATAGGGAATTAGTCCTTTGAATATGTTGATCTTTTTCCTGAAGATATTGATTAAAAACTTTGAATGTTGAATACTCGTCCACCTATGTTCATAACATATTTTAGACTTCCTGGAAATGTTGGTTGAATATTTGACTTGTTGATCATCCTCCTTTAAATCTGGATCTATTGATTCCGTTCCTTGAAAATCCGTCAAATGTCCTTTATACAAGGCAAGCTCTACCACCTATCTAATATCTATCCCTTTCTCATCCAAAAATAGAAGCAAATTTCAAAGAATGAATCTTTGCATCTTTCAGGAATATTGTCAAAATATTGACCATCTAATTTTCCTTTTCTTCTTCAGTTTTTGCCAGCTTTCTGATAGGTGGAGATGAACGCCTTGGAGTTGAGACTATATACTTAATAAAATTCCCTGTATTTTTCCATCATTATTCTAAGTCCTCAAATTTGACAAGCTGCTCATCAATTAACATGTTCCATATTCCAACCTCCCTTGGCTGCTAGTAGTAGCCAGAAGATGGCTTGACCATGAACTCAACTTCCATCCAGTCTACTTACTTTAGAATTTAGAACACATAATATCTAAAATTAAATTTCTTTGTGAAGAATTATGATTTTAATAGTATTAAATCAAAACTGATAATCTCTTCAATAGTTTTAAATCTGCAATTTATTTTTCTTGATGAAAATTTATATCCTAAAATGTGGCTTTGATTGTGAATAATATAATTCCAAATCCTTTATCATGCTTGGATCTAATGCAAAAACCCTTGGATTAGACCATCATTCAACTGTGCAATGTAGCGATCTGATTCACAAGCTTTAGAAGTATAGTTAAAAAAATATATGAACCCTTCTTCGTTATTAAATACCATATATGCATGGATCCCCATGAAAAATTGAAGATCCAAATTAGTGACAAAAATGTACTTGAGCGCCAAATTTGATGGATTATTGAGTGCATCTGAAATCCACTCGATCTTGTTCATTTAACCAAAATCAAAGATTATGAAAGTGACGTGTATAATATTGGCCATCTAAGTCTCTGAATTATGCTTCGAGAAGAAGAGGTTAACATCTAGGATGTACATAAACAGTCACATGGTTTATTTTTTTATTTCCTTCACCATCCATGGTCTGGATCTAGCCTATCATAGGAGTCCCACAGAGGTTTATTTTCATCGGCATATATGAGATCCCTCGACAAAAGCAGTACATCATAATTCATCTATTGCACATGCTCTAGGGTGGATTTCTTCCATCCCATCTGTCTTGAATCCATTTCATTTCCTTAGGTACATCTAGGTCGAAACCATATTTCTTAAACTCGTGCCTAGAGCCATCATATTTGGGCATGAGACCAAAAAAATGTGGCCCTTACCTATTTTTCTACAATGCGTATTGCACATTTATGCTAGTAAAAGAGAAGGCTAGAAATGCCTTTTGCTACCTTAGCTAATATAAAATGATAAATGGAAATTATGGCAATGCATTTATGGGGGAGAAGCCAACGTATTCAAATTGTAGGGAAATATAAAGGGATTTGTTTCTGTGAAGCTTATATTGGAAATGATATTGTGCACAAGTGATGAAATCCATCGAAGTATTGAGGAATCAGTACAAATTGAAATACCCTTGTAGCAGAGTCCGAAATTAAGTTTTCCTCTGCAGCAAGCATTAGATTTATTGAAGGAATGAGATGCAGTCTCCATTCCAATTTCCATAGATTTCACGTACAAATGGTGCACAGTCCATGATTGGCAGTGAACTCACTGCAAAATTTCTGGCTCCTGGGCAGTTCCTTCCTTTGTTCCTAACTAACAACAATCCCATCATTCGACAGTGAATATGTTTGTAATGATCCTAGTTTCAGTGTGGTAATATTTCATCTTACTTATGCAATATATAACCTCTCTTGAAATAGGAAAATATCTCTTCCGAATTCCTTTCAGGATTTTTTCATTGGTCCCAAGATTTATAAAGATTGTACATACCTCCCAAGGATTAAATTACTAGCCAATATTTACCTTTACAATTTACAAACTCACAAAAAATCAACGCAGTCTTTGGAGGTCACAGGCCTACACATTTGACCCTGAAATTGGAAAACATGACAGAGAATTGTGGATAAAACACCCTGAGAGGAGAATAGCATCTCGGGCTTGGACATCTTCAAAAAAAAAAAAAATTCCTTCATAATGGTCAGGTCAGCGTGTAGTTGCCTAAACTGGAAATATCCATACCTTATTTAAGGAAGTGTCACCAGAGCTGATCACAATTATATTACAGATCGATATTAAGCTTTTCACTGGAGCTCACCTTTCCAACTCCCCCACATTTTCTTTCTCGAGCTTCAAATACAGATTCTTGATGTCCTGCAAATCAACAATCACTTGATCCTGTTGTTCCTGAATCTATCTCTATGCTGTCATGAAAACTACGAGTAGAAATTTAGAGGGGTATTCACTGGTTTCCAGTTTCGCGCCTATGGGGTGTGAATTATTTGAAATGATTCCATGTGCCCCCTTTGTTGTTTTGGAAAACAAATCGTTCCAGATCCCCCCCCACCAGCTGTTGAAGCTAGAATGATCTTGGGGGGTCTGAAATTGAATGAAGACCATCCTTCATAACTAAAAATGTTTAAATGAACTTAGGCTTAAAATTTTATAATATAATTTTTAAATTTAAAACAAATATTTTTCTAAAAAAAAAAGAAAAATTATAAAATTAATATATTTTAAATGATAAATTGATATATAAAAGAAATCAACTTTTTCAAATCATAATAAATAATCTCTCAACATTTAAAATCTTAGTAGAATTTGGCAAATTTTCAACTAAAATTAAAAAATTTAGGTGTGCCAAAACATGTTACAACATCAGCTCCAATGGGGAATGCTTCCCCCTGTGGGATGAAGAGAACAAGAAGATCAGTTTCCTTTAACATTGGGCATGGAGTCATACTATAAACCTGATCATCAACCAGCATCTGCCATAACCAATTCTCCTGGACCAACCCTGTCATTTGAATAGCCTGCTAGTGCAGACTGCAACTGGCAATTGTGAAATGAAATCATATGCCAGCACTAATCTTGATACTATTTCATATTGAAAACAAAAAATGAAAAATTATAGACTGAAAATATAAGCTAATATATCCCACCATTCATAAACAATGAACACGTTGATCTACTGCATATTGAAACTCTGAATATCTATTCAATCCCCACTCTTCTATCTAATTGAACTGGAAAAATTTGCATTGTTAGGTGTAATCTGTTTTCCAATGTAACCAAGTGCGGAGTGGATCTATTGACAAAATACATTGCCAACAGCTTAAAATATGAAGAATATATACAATATGAACATAAAATCCCATGGAAAACTTATACTCACAGGTGTACTTTAAAAACTACTTCCTCTGTAGACATGCAAAATTTCTGATCATGGCTGAGAGGAGAAAACATATACTACTGATTTCAGGTATCAATGAATCTGGCATAGCAGTAAAGGCAACTGAAATTTCAAAACAGTGGGATCGATTTCCCAGTGGAATCACCATTCGACAAAGTGGAGTCGCCAGGTGAAAATAATACAACCAATACAAATACCTACTTCTTGTTCACCAGCAAGAACTAGATCTAAAATTAATCATGATTTAGGAAAAAATTCTTCGTCATATGGCTCCCCGGCAACAGCACCAAATGTTGTTATGTTTCCCATACGTAGTCCTTGGCTATAAAAACTACACCAGGAAACCAACTCAACCAACTTTAGGTTCAAGTTAGCCCTTGAACCAGAGGGGGCTCCCTCAATAATTACGAGGCCTTGTTTAATGTTGTTCACCGTCACTGGACAATAGCCTATGAAGCACAATGGTTAGATTTATGGTTTTAATTGGGGGTGGTTGGAGATCAATGCACTATTCCTATTCATGAATAAATCCCTCCGTTGCAAAGTCCTTCTTAAAGTGTCACCTTCAGGTCTGATAGAATGACTTAGCTTTTTAAGGGTTATGATAGAATAATGTAAGAATATTCCTAATAATCAAGCAGTCAACCTGACTACTTAACAATTATGGAATTTTATATGCATGTAGAAGATTTCTACAGCCCAACAAAGCACATCCAAGGAAATATAGAAGTGGAAAACAATAATTAGTTCAAATGGGAGCTAAATCAAACAGGCAATTTGATATACTGATCTATTTAAACAATTATAATTTGCAGGGGATTTCAGAGAGATTGAAATATAATATTATAATACTGGAAAAACATATGAGAAACACAAATTCTGTCAAGGCCAAAGCTGAAATACTTCAATTACAATTTCTGGAGAAATTTTTTACCAATCTTAAAGGTCTTGGAATCAAAATCCCACACTTTCTTATTACAAATTATCAAATATATAGAAATTACAATAAGTTGGTTGTTGCTAGCTTTTAGGAAAATAAAACAAAATCATAACAATATATTAAAAATAAAATCTAATTTATTACAAATGTTCTCAAAATAAAATTAAATAAAACTAAATATAAGAAATGATTGTGAAAGAATTTGGAAATGTTGGAGTTGCCGATGCCAAATGGTCTTTCAATCGGGAAATTAGTCCTTTGAATATGTTGATATTTTTCCTGAAGATATTGATTAAAAACTTTGAATGTTGAATACCCTACCACCTGTGTTCATAAAATATTTTTAGACTTCCTGGAAATGTTGGTTGAATATTTGACCTGCTGATCCTCCTCCTTTTAATCTAGAGCTATTAATGTTGTTCCCTGAAAATCTATCAAATTTCCTTTATACAAGGAAAGCTCTACCACCTATCTGATATTTGTCCCTTTCTCATCAAAAAATAGAAGTGGATGTCAAGGAATGGATCTTTTCATCTTTCACGAAGATTTTCAAAAGATCGGCCATTTAATTTTCCTTTTCTTCTTCAGTTTTCACCAGCCTTCTAACAGGTGGAGATGGAGGCCTTAGAGCTGAGACTATATACTTAATACAATTCCCTGTCTCTGTCCACCATTATTATGAGTTCCTCACATTTGACAAGTTTCTCATCAGTTAAAATGTTGAATATTCCAACCTCCCTCAGTTGCTGGTAGTAGTTAGAAGATGGCTTGACCATGAACTCAAACTTCCATCCAGTCTTCTTACTTTGGAATTTAGAACACATAATATCTTAATTTAAAGTTCTTTGTGAATAATTATGATTTTAATAGTATTAAATGAAAACCGGTGATCTCTTCGACAATTTCAAATCTGAAAATTATTTTTCTCGATGCAAATTTATATCCTAAAATGTGCCTTTGATTATGAAGAAGATAATTCCAGATCTGTTATCATGATTTGATCTAAAGAAAAAACCCTTGGATCAGACCGCCATTCAACTGTGTAATGTAGGGATATGATTCCAAATCTTTAGTAGCATAGTTAAAAAAATCTACGAACCCTTTTTCGTTATTACACACCATATATGCATGGCTCGCCACGAAAAATTGAAGATCTAATTCAGTGAAAAAAATTTCCTTCAGTGCCAAATATTATGGATTATTGAGCGCATCAGAAATCCACTTGATCTTGTTCATTTAACCAAAATCAAAGATGATGAAAGTGAAATGTAGAATATTGGCCATCTTAGTCTATGAATTATGCTCTGAGAAGAAGAGGTTAACATCCACAACGTTCATAAACAGTCACATGGTTTATTTTTTTTTTTCCTTCACCATCCATGGTCTAGATTTGGCCTGTTGTAGGAGTCCCATAGAGGTTGATTCTCATTGGCATATAAAAGATCCCTCGACAAAAGTAGTACATCGTAATTCATCTGTTTCACATGCTCTAGGGTGGATTTGGTCTGTCGCATCTGTCTTGAATCCATTTTGTTTCCTTAGGTACATCCAGGTCAGAACCATATTTCTTAAACTCATGCCTGGAGCCATCATATTTGGGCATGAGACCAAATGAATGTGGCCCCTACCTAGTTTTCTGCTATGCGTATTACACATTTCTACAAGTAATATAGAAGGCTAGAAACACCCTCTGCTACCTTAGCTAATGTACAATGGTAAATGGAAATTGTGGCAATGCGTTGATGGGAGAGAAGTCAATGTATTCAAATTGTAGGAAAATATAAAGGGAGTTGTGTTATGCAGAATTATGAATTACAGATAAAACATTCTTCCCTAAATGTGGTGCTATGCATTTAGAACAACAAGTTAAATACTTTGCAGATACTTTTCCTAACAGTAAATAGACACATATAATAGATCAAGAAACCTACTTGGGGTCCAAGCGCTTCCTATTCTCCTTCCATCACTCTTAGTGTAGCTTCAAATCCAAGCTAGATCGCCAAAATATTTCCTGCAAGAATGAACACTAAACAACAAAGATATTGCAATATAAAGATGGCTATTCACATTAATCAGTTAAATCAATGAAACATGAAACTACATTAGATAAGAATCCATAATATGAAAGACATGAGCTTATACATATCCATATGTGGGAAATTAAGCACCAATATTTATTAATGGATATAAGGGTGAGGTTAAAAATAGTGATTGATTTGATGTCACCAACTCCAGCATCATCCCAGCCTCATCACAAATTAACATCTCTCCAACAACATATCACTCAAATGAAATCCTCAATTAAATTCCACCAGCATTTCTTTACGCAATTTCTTCCTTCTCAAGCACTAGGATCTGTGCTCAATTTATAGATTAGCTGAAGGTAGTTTTATAATCAATGACTTTATAATAATAGGCAAGACATGTTCCCAAGCTCAGAGATTTCAAATGGACACATGGATTCGAAGTTTGACACATATGCACTCTTCTAGAAGGCACTGGTCAAGTGAAGATTCCAGAACAATGAGAATTTCGCTCCCAATTTGACCAACACACCCTTGAGTGTCAGAAAGTGCTTTTCAGAGCACCCTTGAATGGAGGTAACTGCATATGCAACACAGTTAGTCCCTTGAAAGACTGCGTTGGTGAGCTCATAGGTGATATAACATGTACTTCAAATCTTGGAAACCATGCAATGGAAGTCATGGATGATTTGTCTTTGTTCTTTGTCTTAGGGCATATAACAACTGAAATGATAGGGGATGATAGACCCTATTCATTGGTTTAGGGGATGATGTCCATTTTAACCAGGTCATTGGGAATGATGCCCAAACTGACCTATAAGAGATTCCCCCCTAAAGCATGAAGTCAGAATAATAATAACAATATTTTTTGAATGAGATGCTTTACACTATGATGGGATGGAGTTGAAGTGGAGTGGTGATCTGCATCAATCTTACAATACATTACATCATGATATATCCTCTTGATCATGAATTGCTAAGGGAAGGCATTCCCATGCTCATCACATAAACTATCTAATAACATGTACATAGTGCAGAAAGTCTTCTACATTGGAATTTTTCCCAATACATACATGCCTACTAATATAAGGCCGTGTTCAGATGACGATATGTATGTAAGGTCACCATACAAATGATGTGTACAGAAATCCTGAAATCGCAGCCCGAAAGGCTGAAAATAGATCCGGGGTTTTCTTATCTCGTTCACTCATTCGGGTAAAAATCTAGCCATATGAATATATAATTTGTAGTCGAACATGGTAAGATGTCATTTGATTAGCAGCCAAATATGTGAGCTGTTAACAAACACAAGAGAACCACCCTTAATTTGAATGGCCCTCAAGGTACTACAGTACATTTCTTAAGGCATGAATAGATGATTTGATGTCGAACGCCAAACAAAATCTTTCGGTCAAAATTTCAGAAGTGAGGAGCTTTTCAATGCTGTAATAAGCCTCATGGTATTGGAATATGATGTTTCTAAGTGAACTTCCTAGATGATGATTTGACGTCGATAGGAAGCCACTTTATTGTGAAATGGGAGTTAGTGATTTCAGAGACAAAGTATGACTTGATATAGCAATGTTTAGGGATGAATTTCATGAGAATGAAGGTTTATGAGTATTACAGAAGGATGAGTATTCACTGGATGACTTCTCTTGAACATATCAGCGACACTGAGATGAGTTGGCAGCATTGACCCAAAACCAAAGTGGAGGTATGATGAACCATAGGTATGAATGAACCGTCAAGAAGATTACCCAACCCAAAAAGTCACAATGATGGAGTGAAGTGTCATGTTCAAGAGCGACTTGCTACAGTAAAAAGTTTTGTTTACTTTCCCAAATTTTCCCCGATCTTTTGTCAACCAATACCTCTTTATTTTTTAACAAGCTTGAGGAGGATAACATATGCTTGACCAATGTCGGCATCGTAAAAATATGGCTCTCAAATTCATCAAGTGATCATTTTGATTTCGTGAATGTGCAGGTAAATCATCTAGATAGGGTTGAACAATGTGTTTAATGTCATTGAAAGCATAATCCAATGCTCTTTGAAAAGTAGCCCCAAAATTCTTTAAACCAAAAGGTAGTTTCCTATAAGTGAATGTGCCATAGGGATAGATGAATGTTGTATTATGTTGATCCTCTAGGCGGATATTGATTTGATTGTAGCTGGAAAATCCATCCATGAATGAAAAGATTTCACATCCAACACAATTTTCAATAATCTGGTCGATAAAGGGAGTAGGATAGTTGTCTTTTGGACAAGCAATATTAACATCTTGATAATTGACGCACACTCTGATGGTTCCTTGTTTTTCATGACAGGAAAAATGTTGGAAACCCACTCAGTTAGAGGAATAGGGTATATGAAACCAACACGCAAAAGTTTTTCAACTTCTTCTTTACTGGCAGCAGCCCTCTTCAGATGAACAGGACGAAGGCGTTGATGCACTGACTTGACATCAGGATACATATTAATATTGTGTTCAACAATACTAGTGTCAATACCTGGCATCTCCTCATAAGACCAGGAAAAGATATCCCAAAATTCACGAAATAGAGAGAGATAGGTTTCATGTTCTGATGGAGAACAAGATATGCCAACTTGAATATTTTTTACCATGCCATGTTTGGCCGAAAGATCAATAGAAACAGTTTCTTCAATATTTCACAAATTTCGCTCGGAATCGATTGCATTAATAGGTAAATAATTCGAAAGGAAATTTTTGATTGATGGGTGATATAGTTCACTAAGATTATCTTCCTAATAAGGAAGATGGGAACGATGATGATAATCTTCCCATGGTTCTCCTTCTGACATCATGGTTTTAAAAATATTCTCATCTGTCAAGAAATTTGAGGAAAAAGGATTAGATAGAGTACCAAAATCTAGGGAACGATCAACCCAAACAACCGACGATGATGATTTTGGATTCACCACCCAAGCCAAATATATTGATTTATATGCTAGCTCAAAAGGGTTGGGTGATAAAAACTCATCCAACGTAACAATTTCAGAATCACCCATACTCTTCCTTAAGCCAGATAGAGTGGAAGAGATCATGTAGCAGGTCTCTATACTTTCAATTTATGCCGACGTCACAGGAAATGTTAATGCAAAGGTTCCCATGAGAGTGGAATCCTTTAAAAGTCCTACACCAATGTTCTAAAGTGAAAGTTGGGGTATGTGAACAAACGGAAAAATTCCAGTTACCTGTGAGGAGGAGGCAAAGAAGGATAGTTGATTTATGATTGTGATAGTACCTTTGTGTTGAAAGGCTATCATTCTAAAATATGTAGAAACAATTGCAACCATAGCATAAACCTAAGGCCTTCCAAGTATAATATTATAGTCAAGGGTTTTGTCAACAACCTCGACATCAACATTCACTGTTTTTCCCCCTAGTTCAACATGAAAGTTATTAATAATACCACAAGGCTTATAAGTATGTCCGTCAAAAGCCTTCAATGTTTTTGATGATTGAGATAGGAACGGTGAGCCAAGTGACTTCCAATAGTTTAGATACATAATGCACGTAGATGCTCCCTCATCAATAATAGTACAATGAACAAGGTGATTGAGAACATTTACTTCTATGGAGAATGCCAATTCTGCTAGTAGTTGTGGCACATAGCCCGTATGATTAAAGACTACGAGATTAGAATTAGTGGGATCAATTCCACCAATAGCCAAAAATAAAGCTTGTTTATGGGAGGGTCAATTTTGTAATACCTCAAGAGATGACATAGATGAAGGGGATTTGGCCAAATCTTCAACTATATTATATTTTTGAGCAGCTCTTGCTCGAGTATTATATGTCGATTTATGAACGACTCCCTTTGGTGGCTTGATTGTCAATTCAAGAATAGCAGTAGGTGGTACCAATTCCGTAGAAGGATTTTTGGTCGTGGTAGTAGGTTGATCAGTAGACTGACTACCGTAATATTTATTACGTGTTAACACAAAAATATCTATTGAAGGTTTTGTGACAGATAACATAAGAACTTGGGAACTAGAAGCTAGATCCGTGGCAACCAAATTGGTGTTCGGATTCGGAAATGGATATGTCAACATAGCTGACGCATGTGAAGTCTTAGCCATTTTTGAAACTTCAGGACGGTGAGGAAAATCCAAAACAAAGTGTTCCTCATTACAGATTATGCATGGATAACGAGGTTTCCTAGTTCTATATGATTGATCAGATGATCTTTCTTGTGGGTTACAACTTTTATTTTTCTTTGATTTCCATTTTTTCTTACTTTTGGCTTGCTTGTCACTTTTTCCTTTATCAAATGACACGACATTGATTTCGAAAGAAGGTACAATATCAGATTCAATAGTATGGTGTGTGCTTACAGTACCAATCATACCGTCTCCTGCATTGGATTCCTTTAATTGAGGAGGAACAATAAAATTAGATCGCGATGCGTTTGAAATTTTTTCATAGTGTGTGCTAGACTGTGTATAAATGAATTCTAAATATTGAGCACAAGAAATGACTTTCTCTTCAGTGACAATGCCACCCTTAGCCACATCTTCAGTTATAGATGGTAACAAGGAATTAATGAACCAATCAGCAAGGAGCTGATCAGGAACAAATGTCTTAACCATTCTATGACGGCAACGACAGTCATGAATATGATCAGAAATGTGAGAAGAATTAGTATATTTAAAATTAGTCAAGAGTTTTATTCCAGTTTCATATCGTATGGGTAACTAGAAGTGAGTCAAAAATATAGTAGATAAGGCAGCGAAATTATCAAAGGAAGCTTTAGGTAACTCAATGTACCATTTTGCAGTCGGACCCATGAGCGCACGCTGGAAAAGATATAGTCAAACAGAGTCATCATTTATGGATTTTGATGAACACCACAAATGATAAGTCATAACATGAGTCGAAGGGTCTTCTCCATGGTTTCCATTGAACTTAGGAATATCCAAGGGTAACTTTTGAGGTATCACCAGCCACCAAGGAGCATAGTTGATTGGATCATTGGCTAGTCGATTTAAATCTGGTAAATCTAAAGTTTCAACAAAGGGTAACTGTCGATTAAGGTCAGGTTGAGTAAAGCTAGGGTATGATGGAATTTATTGGGCAACATGCCTTTGAGCACTAGCATAAGGAATATGTTGTTGGTAAACTAGATAGGGGTTGTTTGATAACCAAACGCTTGAGGATTTTGTTGACCAAAACCCGGGTACGATACTTGTTGAAATGAAGGTTGAGGCATTTGCGCCTGAGGCTACCAAGGGGTCTATCCAAAAATGTTATAACCCAAATTAGGATAAATTGGATTTGGT
This sequence comes from Pinus albicaulis, assembly GCA_034641835.2. Classification (NCBI taxonomy): domain Eukaryota; kingdom Viridiplantae; phylum Streptophyta; class Pinopsida; order Pinales; family Pinaceae; genus Pinus; species Pinus albicaulis. The sequence goes on from CM076580.1 coordinate 868,108,017, forward strand.
TGAGGCTAAGTATAACCTGGTTGTTGTTGTGGTATCCCATAATATGGTAGTCGAGCTTGTGAATAAATTATTTCGGGTACAAGTTGTTGTTGTATATTTGCCGAAAGATTTGGAATCTGAGGGCCAAATACTTGAGAGTATTGAGTTGAAGGACCCACCTGAAATGGTTGTTGTACAATAGTATGTGTCTGTAACAGGGGTAAATATGAATTAACAAATGGAATGGAAGTGGATGCAATAAGTTGAATCGGCTGATACGAGTGTACAACCGTTTGTGGTTGGATAGGAAGAGTGGGTTGCCATTGAAGAACATTCATTTCGACATTAGGTTGACCAGAAAATGATGAAGTATTTTCTAAGTGGGTGACCATAGGTTTCCCCCCAGCATGAGAAGGATAATAATACAGAAAATATTTCTCTCCAATTGCAGGGAGTTGAGTTGAGATGGTACTGGATGGAATAGACCCAGACGGACCAGCTTGATATTTTCCTAATGATGTATATAAAGGATCAAGCCATTCATTAATCACTATGGTTTTACTAGTTAGAATACCAGATGATGACATTGTTGAAGTCCATGGGTTTGAAGATGCACCAGAGAAAATTCCAGATAAATATTTATAGCTTGATGGAAGCAAAGGCCCTCCATGTAAATATGACTTAGGTGCTAACATAATTGGAATAGATGGCCCAACCAAAGATGTTGGTTCAGGCATGGTTACTTGAGCAATTGTGTACCCTTTTGAAATGATGGGAATTTGAATAGGCACAGGATCAACAAAGCAGAGGGTGGTGATTGAGGAAAAGACTCATATAAGAAACGATCCTCCCCAAAATGGGTTGGAGTCTGTGGTGTTTCATATTGTGGGATTTATTCAATCAAAATCAAACCAGGTGGAAGTATTTTGTTGTCAGGCCCAAAGTATATTTTAGGAGGTTGACTGTGTGATATGGGAGACCCAATGGATACAAAAAATTAAGAGATGACCAATGGAGGAACAACTTCCGGTTGTTCGACTTCGGGATTCAGATTTTCTGGAAAAGAAGAGATAGAATCTAGATCAACTTCCAGTTGAATAATCTCAGGTTCTAGAGGTATGGTCTCATTGATTGGATGGATTGTGACCACGACTAGCTATGAGGAATCCGCCTCGACAATAGTAGACAAACTAGGATTTGTAGAAACAAATTTTTTCAACTCTAGTATATGGGAAGATGATGCCTCACTAGAGGTACTAATAGTATTTATTTCGGTAGAGTGATGTCGCCTTCGACGACTAGGAGTAACTTCTGGTGGTAAAGGTAGTTTCAATGCTAACCTACACGAATGACGGGGAAAAGGATTTTTTTCTTGCATGATGACTGGTTTATTTTAACCAAAAAACAAATAAAAAAAATAAAAGGGTAATGCTAGGAAAAAGGTTTACCAAGAAACTGTGAACTGCAGAATACCTCCTGGAAAACCAAGAAGTACAGGCAGGAAATCTCCCTAAATGTTGTGTTCGGTGTATCACAATTTACAAGGCGGCCAACTCGGTTCACTATGGATGGATAGAAACTTAAATTTTTCCTCCAAAATATGCCCAAAGGTACGTGGAGGCCCAAGTTCGTATTATCGTTGTCTAATGTGAAACAGCATAGTGAGAGCACCCCTTTATACTTTTCGTACTATAACACCGCCCGATATACCCGAAGGTACGTGTATGAGCTACGATATACTTATGTACGTGGAGTGAGGTATCACACTCGGAATGTATCGCAGAAAATTAACGACAGGTGCTATGTTTTATGACGTCGGAACATTTCTCTAGCCTAGACCTTTTAAACGTTAGCGTTATGGTTCCAATGCTTTGTTAGGTAAATTGATGTAAATTTTAAGTTGATCTTGTTTATTAATTTTCCTTTCAAGGTTCACCGTGATGATGTGATGGAAATTCCTAAAATGCAAACTAAAATGATAAGAAAATTTTCAATTTTAGTTTCTTCAATTAAAATCCTAGCTACTAGAGGGAAAGAGAAATCAATTTGAGAACAAAAAAAAAAGAGCACAAACTAATATGCAACTTTCCTAATTTTTTCCTATGTAAAAAACATAATCCCCTACATGCAAATGAAGGTTTTTCTTTTCAGCCCCTTTAATTTGAATGCAGAAAAGGAAACTATGTGCATCAAATCAATAAAAACAAATTCCTTTTACTTTGAGAAATAAGAAATTGAACAAAAATTTATCTTTTTAGGAAAAATGAAGAATTTAAAGACAATTTCCTTTTCAAAAGAAAATGGACCTAATGCAGTAATGAAAATACTTCGAAATTAATTTGTCAATGATAAAGAAAAACACTTTAAATAAAAATTGAAATTTTTTTTTTCCAAAGGAGGAAGATTCAGGTAAAGTCACTGGTCTCTATGAGGCATCAGGCTCTTGAAAATACAACAAACAAAAGTTTGAAAGAAAATGCAATGAAAAATTAAATGGGAATTTGGTTGGCTCTAGGGGGTAACACAGTGTCTAAGGGGAGAAAGTGTGTTTCAAAGCACCCTTGAATGGGAGACTATTCTCTGCAAAGCACCGTGTCTTGTTCAATTGTGTGTTGGGCGCAACAGAGAACAAAAAATCAAGCCGTTTAACACACTTCTAATGTAATTTTTTATTTCAAAAAGCCTAATATTTGAGAGTAAATCCTACTAGGTGGATAAAAACAGGAAAACACACCAAGGATGAAGGATAAACTTCCCCAACGGAGTCACCAATTTTTTATGCGGAATTATGTATTACAGATAAAACATTATTCCCTAAATGTGGTGCTATGCATTTAGAACAACATGTTAAATAATTTGCAGATACTTTTCCTAACAGTAAATAGACACATAGAGTACATCAAGAAACCTACTTGGGCTCCAAGCACTTCCTATTCTCCTTTTGTCGCTTTTGCTATAGCTTCATATCTAAGCTAGATCTCCAAAATATTTCCTATAAGAATGAACAGTAAATAGCAAAAATATTGCAATATACAGATGCCTATTCACGTTAATCAGTTAAATCAATGAAACATGAAAAAATATACATTAGATAAGAATCCATAATATGAAAAACATGAGCTTATACAGATACATATGTGGGAAAGTAAGCAACAATATTTATTAATGGTTAGAAGGGGGAGGTTACAACCAGTGATTGATTTGATGTCACCAACTATAGCATCATCCTAGCCTCATCACAATGAACATATCTCCAACATCATATCACTCAAATCAAATCCTCAATTTAAATTCCACCAGCGTTTATTTACTCAATTTATTCCTTCTCAAGCACTAAGATATATTCTTAATTTACAGATGACCTGAAGGTAGTTTTACAATACATGACTTTATAATAATAGGAAAGACATGTTCCCAAGATCAGAGATGTCAAATGGACACATGGATAAATTTAGACACATATGCACTCTTCTAGAAGGCACTATCCAAGTGGAGATTCCAGAACAATGAGAATTTCGCTCCCAATTTTACCAACGCACCCTAGAGTCTCGAGAAGTGCTTTGCAGAGCACCCTTGAATGGATTTAACTGCATATGCAACGCATTTAGTCCCTTGAAAGACTGCGTTGGTGAGCTCATAGGTGATATAACATGTACTTCAAATCTTGGAAACCTTGCAATGGAAGTGATGGATGATTTGTCTTTGTTCTTTGTCTTAGGGCATATAGCAATTGAAATGATAGGGTATGATAGACCCTATTCATTGGTTCTGGGTATGATGTCCAGTTTAACGAGGTCATTGGGAATGATGCCCAAATTTACCTATAACAAGTTGTTTATGTGAATATTATATTCTAAATGATATTGTGCACAAGCGATGAAATCCATTGAAGTATTGAGGAATTAGCACAAATTGAAATACCCTTGTAGCAGAGTCCGAAATTAAGTTTTCCTCCAGAACAAGCATTAGATTTCTTGAAAGAATGAGACAAAATATCCATTCCAATTTCCATAGAGTTCACACACAAATGGTGCGTGCTCCATGATTGGCAGTGAACTCACTGCAAAATTTCTAGCTCTTGGGTAGCTCCTTCCTTTGTTCCTAATTGACAACAATCCCATTATTTGACAATGAATATGTTTGTAATGATCCTAGTTATAGTGTAGTGATATTTAATCTTACTTATGCAATATATAACCTCTCTTGAAATAGGAACAAATCTCTTCTAACTTCCTTTCATGATTGGTTCATTGGGCCCACGATTTATAAATATTGAACGTACCTCCAGGATTAAATTACTAGCCAATATTTACCTTTACAATTTACAAACTCACAAAAAATCAACATAGTATTTGGAGGTCACAGGCCTACACATTTGACCCTGAAACTAGAAAACATGGCAGATAATTGTGGATAAAACACCTTGAGAGGAGAATAGCATTTGGGGCTTGGACATCTTCAAAAAAATAAACATTTTTTCCTTCAGAATGATTAGGTCAGCATTTAGTTGCCTAAACTAGCAATATCCATACCTTCTTTAATGAAGAGTCACTGGAGCTAAGCACAATTATATTACAGATCTATATTAAGCTTTTCCCTGGAGCTCATCTTTCTAGTTCCCCCATATTTTATTTCTCAATCTTCGAATTCAACTTCTTGATGTCCTACAAATCAACGATCACTTGATCCCGTTGTTCTTGAATCTATCTTTGCATTTTCATGAAAAATATGACCAAAAATTTAGAGGGGGTCTTCACTGCTTTCTGGTTTCAGGCTTGGAGGTGCGAATTATTTCAAATGAATTCATGTGCCTCTTTTTTGTTTTGGAAAACAACTCATTTCGGACCCCCCCTAGTTGTTGAAGCTCAAATGATCCTGGGGGGTCTGAAATTGAATGAAGACCATCCTTCATAACTAAAAATGTTTAAATTAACTTAGGCCTAAAAATATATAATATAATTTTTAAATTTAAAACAAATATATTTATAATAAAAAATTAGTTTTTTATAAAAATAATATATTTCAAATGAAAATATAATATATAAAATAAATAAACTTTTTCAAAAGAATAATAAATTATCTCTCGACATTTAAAAGCTTAGTAGAATTTGGAAAATTTTCACCTAAAATTAAAAAATTTAGGTGTGCCAAAACATGTTACAACAACAGGCAGAGAAGATAAGGTTGTAGGATCAATCCAAAGACCTAGAAGCACAAATGCAGATGATACAAGTTGAACCTTTGAAGAGGGGCCTAAAATTCATTACTGTTAATGATGATGTTGCTCCATAAGCATGGTAATATTACACATTTTTTTGCTATAATATGGCTTATGCTATCATACATGCATATATAGGATTCTACAAAAAAAATTTAGGTGATAAAATGAAGAAAGTGTGAAATCTTAGAAGACTAGTAAATTCCGTAGCAACACCCATGCTTGAAGACAAAAATTTTCTACGGAAGTGTTGTAGATTTTCATGGAGGTAAACATTAACCCTAATTTCAAAAACTAGAAGTTTAAAGGCATGTGTTTAATCCATTAACCTCATGGAAGACCCTAGAATAGTTAGAAAGGTTAAAAAATATGCAGAAGGGTTGATTTTGGTATTTTCTAAGGAAGTTCGATACCGAAGTGCGTATACTATGTTTTTTCCAGCATTAGGATTTTTTGATGATTTTGGGGCTGTAAATGTAGTGAAGAAGTGGATAAATCATAAGGTAATAACATGAATATTATTATGTATTTTCTTCAAGAGGACAACTCAGCAATCAACCTCTATGTGGCTAACAACTCATCAAGTCAACAAAGCATACAAACTCATCAATACAACTCACCATCTCAACTCAAGCTCACAAAGTCTTAACTCTAGTGTATTAAACAACCAACACCTCAACAGTCAGTTTGGTTCGATATGTTATCACTCTAGTAATTATTCAAGTTGTGAGATTTCAATTTATAGTTTTAAGAACTCTAGAGGTAACTACAAACCTACTTTTAAACTCTAGCATCTAGCCTTGCTAGTGTTCAGAGAGGGCTCTATCTATAAGATTTAACTTTGTTTTAATTATTTGATATTAGGCTAGTTATGATTATGCAATTTCATTTTGGTTTGATTGATTTGGTGGGAAAATTCACTTAATGAGATGGATAGTGGGAAATCTATTTGTCCATTGGGCCGAGGAGTAAAAAATCAAGCAGACAGAGCTAGGATCAAGGTCAAAAATTCAAATGTTTTTAGGGCAAGATAGATAACCCTTGAAGATCTTGGAAGGCTGTTTGGTGAAGTGATATGATCAGGATAAAGAGAAAGGAAGGGTTCTTTGATTCAGAAAAAGGAAGTAGTAGGAAGAGTTCGAATGAAAGAGGGAGCAACTAAGGGTTCCCTACTCTGGAAATCAACAGAAAACATAGAAATGATAAATAGTAAAGAAATGGTTCTTTTAAGAAATCTTGAAGTAATACTCCTGTTTATTCATTCAAATTTAGAACACATAATGGATGCATGAAACAAAAAAGATAAACAATGACAAGTAGAAAATACTTCACTTCAATAGCTCATCACATGATTCCTAAAATATGATGCTAATTGGTCTGATCCAGTCTGCTACTTGAAATTTGAAACACAAAAGCCTTCAAGTCCAATAAAAAATGACTATAGAAATCTTCAACAATTTATTCAACAATAATACTTCTAAAGATGAAGTATTTATACAATATATTTTACAAAATATCCTATAATGCTTCTAGGAATTATCTATGGAAAATAGAAATATCTTTACGGAGAAATAGAGACAGATGCTTAATAAATCAACAAGTTGTCCTATTGATCCAAATAAAATAGAAACTGATTGTGGATAAGGTGCAGCCGACTGCCTTGGTGTCCTCTTTGCTGGCCAAGATATTTTATTTATGTTTTGAAATCTGATCTACTTTATCTTTTACTCTTTCCCTTTGATTCTCTTTAATCTCTGATACTCTTTGACCATTGTAAAATTGTTTATTGTTGTAATAAAAAATATTTTTTGACTAAAAATCAACAAACTGTTTTACTTACTTTTACCTTTCTACCTTTTACCATTTCACAGTAAATCTGTAAGTGACTGCCAAGCTTCCTCAATTGTTATTTGTATCTTCTTTAACTTCCTAAAATTCTCATCTGCCTCATTATATCTAGCAAAAGTTGGTTTTATGATAAACAAGTGTCTTATCTCATGTTGTAGATAGAATAAATCTTCAAAGCTTCTGAGTAAGACTTTCCCTGTTGGAGTGCCTTGTCCACCTATCTTTTCAACTTTTTTTTTTGCATATTCTCTGATATTGTTATTGTAATCATGATGAGGCATTAATTTGTCATTTATGACCAAAATATTAGGCAAACTTCTTTGCCTCAAATTCTAAAATTCGACCATAAACTTAGTTATGGCAATGTTCATATTCTCACACTTCTATTCAAGCTATTTCATCAGGTTATTCTTTGCGATGACTTTCTTTATTTCAAGGATTGTTTCAGTCCTGTCAGTAATCTCAATTTATTTTAATTATTACTTGTTTTTACTGTTAAGAAACTTGATTAATTCTATTGCTTGCTCAGGTTTGTTATCAAGTTCATCTTTAGTGTTCTGAATTTCTACTAGTGCTGCTTTTATTAAATCTCTTGTTCAAAGATCACCTGAATTGAGTGCCACACATCATTGATAGCTTCAATGGTTTTGTTCCATAAATAAATTTTCACATATGAAATTGGCTCCTTTAAGGTTAATTCCGTTTGTAACTTCTTCAGTTCTTTATTTAACCTATTAGCCCTTTAATCATGAGTTTTAGCATTTATTTGACCTAAATTTTTTGTATTTTCAAGGTTATCAATCATATTTTTTAATCTATTAATCTCACTTGTCTGAAGTGACATTTCTTCCATGGCTTTTACTAATTTACTGTCCTCATCTGTGGGTTGAGCTGCTATAGTGGATGACTCTGTAGTTGAAGTTGTAGATGATGTCACTGGCACTGCAGTAGCCAGTGGTACTTTGGGTGCCAACTCTTTTGCTAGAGTTGAAGGAACAATTGTAGTAACCATAGCGATACCTGAAGGAACTTTTGGTGTTTTTGTTGTTTCCTTTTCATGGACAAGCTTATCCATTTGAATCTTCATTTCTTTGATCTGTGTTGTTAGCTGAAAGATTAAATTCATCATGTCATCCTTCTGAGTCTTTTCCTGTATAATTTCTTTGGCTTGAGGATGTTCACTTGATGGAAATTTAAGTTGTTTCCTAAATGTTGCAATGTCCTCATTTTTCATATTTACTAACTACTCTGTTGCTTTGACATTTGCAGGGTCATATCCAACCTGCAAGACCAATTCTTCTAAAGATTTAATTATGAGATCTTTAGCATATAAGGATGCTTTGTAAAGTTTCATTTGATATTTCATATTTGTGATAGTGTTCTGAAGTTTTTGAACACTCATAGATTTAGTTATAATAGTAGAATACAACATCTCTGAACTATGTCTATGAAATTCTATTTGATCAAGTGCATGAATGCTTTCTATTGGCACTTCTAAATCAATATCTATGTAATATGCAACTGTCTTTGGAACCTTCACTGTAGGCTGTAAGACTGACATGATCAGCTTTTTATTTGAGTAATCAAAAGCTAATAAGAGTTTTTTTTGAACACTTGGTGTTTGCTTCAAGTATTGAGATTAAGTATCATTTTTAATCTCTTCATTCTTTAATTTAATCTGTTTATAATTTTCCTTGATATCAAGGTACTTTTCTTTTGATGTATGTGAATATGATGCTTCCATGCTTTGTTTCTCTATCAATTGTGCATTTGAATTATCCATATGTTCTTCATTAAAATTCCTTGTAACTTGTTCATTTATTACAACTATAGCATCATCATTATTAGTTACTAGGACATCTGTGCCTTCAACCTCAATAGTTACCTTCTCTTTACCCACTGGATATGTTTTTGGATTTTTATTATATATTAACTTGAATTTAGTCTCAGTAGTGGTTTCAGCAACATAAGAACCTTCTTCCCAGACTCTTTTGGTGGTTTTATCTGTTTGATCTGCAGTTTGTAAAGTGTGACTAGTATCACGTTGTTTTATTGCATCTATTAAAGTATTTTCTATCCACTAAGTCTGATTAGCATATTTCTCAATCTCTAGTTTTTTCTCATGAATGTAGGGTGTCAATTTATACTTAACCCTCATTTTACTTAATATTCCTTGTGGATCATAATTCCAGGAAAAGCTCTCTTCAAATCCGTACTCTAATAATTGTTTTGCTGCTTCTGCCTCTGCATCTCTATGATTGCAAATGAATGGTCCCACTTGATTCTTTAACTTAAACTATGTTTTCTTCTTTGCTGCTAGAAAGTTAATTGAATTAGAATTTAAAATTTGCCTGAGGTATTCCAAGGTAAAAACCCTCATTGGTACATATTTGGGTAATTTTTAGGGCAAAAAATTGGATCCAAAAACTCTAATCTCTGTGTGCTTTTCATACAAATACCAATCTCCAGCCTTGGTCAACTCTAATAACTGTAAAATCTTCTTCATCTCATCATTTATCTTGGTTCTTCAGTTTTCAGCAGTAATGGTAAAAATTACTTATTTTTTGGCATTGACTATTTCTCTTTGCTCAAGCATATAATAATGATGGCATAACCTAATGACCTCTGTGCATGAATGAGTAACTGGAACAACATATTTGGGCAAGTGTGATTCCCAAATTTGAATTTCTTAAACATTATCTAAATAATTTTCATAACTCCAGTTGTGAAGTTCTAGCAAATTGAATTCTACAATGGGGTCTACTATCTTGTAGTCAACATCTACTAATGGAGTGTGCTCAATGTATACAATAGGAGGTTGTAGAGGGTTTATGATGATGGCAGTCTTAGAGGATGAAGTTGGAGTAGGTTTAGGCATTTTTAGGCTTTTTAGACTACACAAGCTCAATTTTTTGGCTTTCTGGCTACTTCTATAAGATTAAACAATTTAAAAAATTATTCTTTCACTTTGGTAGGGGTTCTTGAATTAAAACAAGCATAATATGTTATTTTCTTTGATTTATACTTTCAATTTCAATTTTCAACTGATTTATAGACCTTCACTAGTTAGGAAACAAGAAACAGGGGTTTCTTGGGGTTTTTCAATGAATAATTGGGTAAAAAATCTTTTGAAATCTGGCAAAGAGGTTAGGCTACCTTTAGAGGATTTCTAGTCTTAATTTAGAGTTTTAAACAGTTTATAAAAACCATATAAACTCAATTTTTTCATTTAAAATAGTGTGAAGTATAGAACAAGATTTCTCAAAATTTTTTCTAGGGTTTGGTTTGTTTTTTGGAGCTTTTAAGAGGCTTCTTTGGACAAATTTGAACTTCTGAATAGATTCGTTCTTTATTAAGGTCCTTTCAAATCAACAACATGCTCAATTTTTTTAGAGAAATACTTGTTATACGTAGGTATTGGTCTTTGAAAATGTCTCTGAGGCTTTATAATAAATTCTATGATATCTTTCTAGTCTTTGGAAGCTTTATGGAGCTTCTTGGCAATCTTTAATAGTAACTGGCAGGATTTCCACTGATTCTGGGCATGAAAACCATATACAAGATTTTTCTCTGAGTCATAATAGCCAATATAGTCAATATGCGCATAAGAATGGAATAACAGTGTGTTTTCAAGGTTTATCGGGCATTTTAGGGTTAATTTAAGCCTGCAATAAATGGAGATGAAATCGGGTAAAGAGGTGGTTTTCGGGCTTCGGGCAAAAAACCACTGGTGTTTATCACGTGCATCTAAGGTGGTAAGCATTTTTGAATGGATCGGATGCGATTCAATGGAAATATGCCATGTCAAAGAGAGAGAAACGGGGAAAAAAGCCTATTTCGTGTAGAAATGAAATAGTTAAGAACGCGTGACTTTATTTGCGATATGAATTTTCAACCATTAGATCTGGGATTTTGATTGTGAACGGTCTAGATTTGATTCGGAAGATGCTCAAGATTTGGGAGTGGGGCCAGGGTTTATCAATGCGACAATGTAGTTTTTAACTTTATAAATGAATATTGATTTAAAGTTAAAACCTTGGGTTATAGGGGGCGGTAATGTTTATATATGTTTTTTAATTAAAACATTTCACCAATGTTTCAACCAATACATGGGTGAGGGTTTTAATATTATATGGTATAATAAACCTTTGAAAATTATTTAAATACCATAGGGAGGCGGGGATTAGTTTTATTGATATATAAAAACCAATGGGAATACAAGGCGAGTTTTCATTTCTTCACGTGGGATATTTTAACACTGGTTTAAACATTAAAATAATGGGTTCTGGGGTTATTTAATTTATAAAGGATTTATTTAATATACGGGAAGGGTATAATTTAAGGAATTAATAAATATAGTTAGAAATTAATATGAGATAAAGGGGTAATATAGGTAATGAATGAAAAATACATAATTTTAACACCAACTAAAGTGTAAATATAGACAAATAAGCATATTTTGTCCCTTTTGGTTTTTTCACACTTAAACTTAGGATGAAATGCATTTTATGGGATTTTGAGTGTTTCTAAATGAAGATGAAATTAATTATGTAGGGTTTTTATAACTTTTACTAAGTAAAAATGGGTTTTTACTTAAGAAAATGGATCATGAGTATGGGTGAAGGGTAAATGTTGATGAATATGGGTTTTATGTAGGAGTTCAATATTTTTAACCAATCAGCTATCAAGCCTTGGGTGTGGTCCCAATAGAAGTCAGATAAATTCTCTGAGCCTCTTTAACTGAAGGTTTTGAATACTAGATCAATATTGTAGGGGAGGGTAATTAGTAATTTTTTCCCGAAGATGCTTTATTACATGCTTGCACAACTACTTTCTACCTACCCATCATTATTTCTAACATTTTTTACTTCATTTTCATGGGTGCATTTAAGCTTGCGACCCTAAATAAAATTTCTTTCAAAGCATAAAAACCATCTAAGTCTAACGTTATTTCATCTAAGGGCTCAAATTAAACTGTTGAGCTCCTCATTTATTCTCTATCTTATCTACTGATTTGTCAAGTTTAAACTATTTGACATATCTTTATTCTCTATCTAAAACATGAAATTCAAAGCATGAAAAGTTAATATTAAATTCTTTAACTGGTCATGGATTATGGCATTTATTGACAATCTGCACATAATCATTATTCTTACAATAAAAGTAAATAGTAGTGGCATTTTGACTTGCTCACTTTCATGTCTTATTTTATTTCTTTTTTTTCTTTTGGGGTCTATCTTTTTTCTAAGTCCTTTGATATTTCTTTTATATTTACCCTCTTTTCATTCTTTATTATTTTTCATTTTCAAAATATGGGAAAACAGCTTGTAGAAAGCAAGGTATGTACATATTTACAAGACTATTAAAGTCAATTAAAAAATTATGAACCTGTTGAAGCCTCGAAAATCGCTGCTACAACATTGGGGGATAACCACCCGGTCCAGACCTTAAAGCAGCTCCTTTTCCGTTTATGATAGTGGCTCCGACTGGTTTAACTAGGTCCAGTTACCTTTTCCCTATCGCTATTGGTTTACGATGTATCGTTAACTACCAATAGATAGGGATATCAGATCAATTCTTCTTGCTGATCAGGCAAGAGAATGACCCTTAAGATGATTTGGGTTCATCCAAACCATAACTAAGATTTTGCCTCTTCGAGAAGAGGACTTAAAAGAATGTAAATTTAATCTAATTGCAAAATTATTCTATAATGCAAGCAAAAAGAAACTAATCTAAATCCTATCTCTATCAGGTAGATGAAAATCTAACCCAACTAAGAGCAAGATGATTAAATAATGAGAATTAAAATATGTCTGGTTTTAAATTAATGTTAAGCTAACGAAGAAATTCAATTAGCTCACATTTGTGAGTACCAAAACACATTCTATTGAGACCATTTGACTGAAATAATAAATCAACAACATTCCGGAAGAAATTCACAAAAATTGATATCAATTATCATATCAGTCAAACTAATAATTAAACAATAATATGTGGAAGAAATTCACAACACATTACTATTTAATAAATCAGTGTTATAAGACAGATTTCTGAGTAATGGTTACTCAGAAATCAGAGTTTAATTCATAAGAGCAGAGATACTTAACAATTTAAGACAAATTATCCATATCAACATAAATGCCGAAACATGAATAAAATGAAACAACAATTTTATTCACATAAAAATGAAACTGGTATTTGATACAGAAATGCCAAAAATACCAGTTAATTGAATCTGCTTCTCTGATCCTGGTCTCTAAAAGTACTTTACATTACTTGAATTTCTGCTTTCAAGACTAGAGCTACAGAAATGCAAACTCTGCCCATCATGCATAATACAAGACATAAAGCATAAACCCTCAATAATGTTCAGATCTGAAACTTTCTCTCCTCCCCATCTACAACTCTAAATTCCTATAACAGAAATGCTTTTAGAAGTCTGGAATTGCAGAGGAGAGCAGCCCGTTTTACATTTTGCAATCTGCAATTTATAATTCCTCCCAAAACTATTTTTAGAAGAGAGTTTGTTTGAAGAAAAATATGCCCAATCCAACTTTAATTGCTCAAAAATTCCAATCTTTAATTGTTGGAGTCTTCTCATTGATTGAAATCTTTTTCCTCAATATCTCTTCTATTGTTTTTCCTGCAAAAAGAAATTAAAAATCATTTAAGAAGCAAAAATAAAATCCAAATATTATTTCTATCATTAAAACAAATCCAATCAAATTCTATTTAAATAAATGAAATTTGAGCTTCTTATTGATACTCATAATGATTTTAATTAAACAAGGATATTATTGATGCATGAATCTCCAATTAGAAGAGGCTGGACAAATAAAAATGAAGAAAACAAAGCTCAGAAAATTGATTTCTTTTTAGAAATTCGGAGCTTGATCTTCTGCCTGATTTTTGACTCAATAAATGACCAAATCTGTTAGTGAAACCTCCTCAAAAATATTCTCCTTGATTTTCTCTTTCCAATGAGCCGTCCTGGGCCTCATTTGGCCAAGTAAAACTCAATCTATGAGCCTCCAAAGTTGATAAGTCAAATCTGATATAATTCTGGAAATTCAGTTGCTCCTCGTGACTCAATCGGATCGGAAGATTTGAACATTGACTTAATCGCATCGGAAGATTTGAACATTGACCTCATCGCATCGCATAACTTCAATGTGACTCAATCGGATCGGAAGTAATGAGCTCAATCGCATCGGGGCTGACAAGCTTAATCGGATCGGAGGTAATGAGCTCAATCGCATCGGATGAAACTAATGAGCCTCAATCGCATCGGGAAAAATCATTGCATCGTGGTTTTTTTTTTTTTTAAAAGGATGTTCTTTTGAATATTTCCGATGCGATGTGTTTTATGCAAAAATTTAATTTAATTTTTTGTTTTTTATATATTTGTTTTTAATATAAAATTTTAATTAAATTAAATTAATTATATTGAAAATAATAATTAATTTATTTAATTCAAAATTTTATGTTAAAAATTATTTTTTTGTTTTTTGATCTTATTTTAGAGATGTTAAATTAGACTACGAAAAAATGATGATTACCTAAAACAACCATTTTGACAATTTGGATTTTTTGAGATTAGTAATTTATTTGAAAATTGGAAAAATTGGAATAAATAGTGAAATAAAATTAACTTTATGATTTGTTTGTATAAGTAAAAATAAAAATTGTTAGTAATAATTAATCTATGAGTTAATATTTAAACTAAATGCATTATTAAAATCCATAAATTTTTTAACTTGGATGCTTATAATTAATTAGGCTTAGGGTTATTATTTACAAACCGGTTGACCAAATGAGACGAAACAAGCGTCAACAGGAAGCTTATAAAAAAAACGATTTCAACCAAGCAATCAAAACAAGAATCTAAAGAAAATGAAAAATTAACAAAATCCTAAGATAATTGACTTAATAAAATCATAAAAGGTGTTTAGATAAAAAATTTATAGACAGGGTCCCCATTATTTGATGTGAACAATTTAAAAATGAGGGGGTTGTTGTACCGTACAACAATTGGCGATTCACTGGAAGAAACAATTATCTCTGTTTGATAAAAATGAAATTTTCCTAAAATTAAAGTAAAAATAATTAAAGAAGAGAAAATTGTTTTTGGAATGCTTGACTAGGTTCATTAATCTGAATAAAAGCAATAATCATCTTACTGTAATTTTCTTAAAATTCCTCATAAATTAAAATATTTCATAACTCTATATCAGTTATTAATTAGTTGTAGAGATAAAGCAGGGGTCACTTTACAGCTTAGCTTTTAAAATGTACTCATTTGTCACAGGTAGAGCCACTGCTGCCAGCAAACATCTATAGTCTCGACAGGGTTACCTTTTAATCATCAATGATTCAGAATCCTATCTATTTAAGAATTATTGACCTAGAGATAAATCCATTTATATATGCTTATTTTATTTTTTTTTATTCTTAAAAGCCATTGTCCTGGTTTGGTAGCCAGATAGTTGACAATGCCATTCACTGGTTATAATTGGACTGAACAAGCTGGCTCGTGATGAGACCCCTTGTCTTACAATTGTTTGCAATTATAAGCCATTACCCTGGTTTGTTTAGCAGTGTTGGTAATGTCATCCTATTTTTCCCCTATGATCATGGTAAGCAGGCTCGTGATGAGACCTCTTATCTTTTAAGTTTTAAATATATTTTTGGATTACACTCTAGAAAAATAAAACTCTTTTGAACAGGGAGAATCATTGACTCCTTAAGAGTTTAGAATGACAATTTCAGAGTTAAAAGTGCTTTGCTGTGAAGTGTCTTTACTTGGTTAAAAACAACTTTTCTTGACTGATAATAGAATTTTGAAAGATCTTAATAAAGTATTGAAATCTCAAAATAATTACAATTTTGATGAAAAAGAAATTTCTCAGATTTCACGATACTTCGTCAAATTCTCTTGTTTTGTAATCTCTTCCTTAAGTATGTCCACCTTTATAATAAGAAAAACAAATTTTGCTAAGATATTTTAAGAAAAAGCTAATAGGAGACTATTAACAATTTTTCCTATGTATGCCAACCATTGTTAAGTAATAAAAAGCCTTCCATATAAATCACGGCAAAGTCACCAAAATCAAAACTGAAAACTAAAAGAAAAGAAGTCTTATGCTAAAGTGAGAAAAGAAATCAGCAAACGAAATTAAAATGAAGAAATATGAAAAAATGAAGGAAAATCCAAGTTTCAAAAGATAAACTCAAACAAGAATGCTTATACCAATGTCTCAACAATATGAAGGAAAAGAAAATAATCGTGTAATCAATCATTCTCATGTCGAGATTGGGTAAATCATACCTTGCAGGGTTGTGAGTGTTTTAGGTTTTTTGAATATCAGCGATGATAAAATTCATCCACAATGAAAACCTTTCTGTCTTATATTATTCTTCTTATTTCAAAGCATCATTTTAATCATTTTTTAAATAACAGGAATGCTTAAAGAAACAAACTAAAGGTTCAGAAATTCCCTGGTGTAGCTATTTCGATGAAGACCATCGCTACTTCTTGAAATTAAGCCAGGAGAAGAGTATGGACTTTTGAAAATATGATCTGGCGGAGGATTGGAAGCTTCAAATGGAGAACTGAAAAACAAATTTTTTATATCAGAAAAACAAAACTGAAACTAAAGTAACGAATTAATGAAAGTGGGTATATGAATCTTACCATTGGATAATTGCTTTTGATCTTACCTGAAAGGTATCAGTTTCTCCAAACTAGCTGACTTCTTATTAAAAACATGGAGAAGTCAAACTAACCAAAATCATATAACTCAAAATCATTATTTATTTTACTTACACTAGAGTAAGCAGTAAATGTAAAAATAGAATGCTTAGTGCTCAAGGGAGTTGAAATTAAAACAAATACATCAAAAATGAGAATGAGAATTTGCAGTAATGATTGTTTCTCAAAATATTATAAGTTTCATATAAATTCCATGATTTTATAAATTGTCCAGAATCGAGACCAAATCCAGGATAATAAAATTTAAATATGAAGATAGAGAGGTCTCGAATTCCATTTTTAATTATGGAATTATATATTTAAAACTTAAATGTATGAGAAATAAAAATGGTTTAAATATGCTGCAAATTGGTCATTAATTTCTTTCTTACCATAGTGGTTACCCAAGCTCGCTTTTTAAAACAACACATTGCCGTATCAGATAATTCGCCTCATATGTTTCTTCACCATGCTTTGAGTTTAATCAGCAAGACTTCACCTTTGTTGCTATGCCATATATTGATTAAATCTTAATGGCTTCGAGGCATGCATTGGAAGTTATCGCATCGGATGTCGCAATGGCAAATTGCCGATATGAACATGTGCAATGAAATGAAGCGATCGCATCATTAAAGAAATATTATATTGGGGATCGGAAAATATTTACATTGTGCTTCCCGTATCGCAAAACGCACATCGTAGATTCAGAGAAGTGACGTGAGCATAAAAAAATTTTGATGAAATGATTGCACCATTGGCGATGCGATGGATGACGTAGCTAATCGGCAATCAGCAAACTTTGGGTACCCGATGTAACACAATATATTTTTTGCGATGCCGATATGCGATGAAGAGCGGACCCGATAACTTTTTATAATGGGATTTCAATAACATATCGGATCCGAGACATCAACCCTTTTACAATTTTTCTCCTACCATTATTGCGATTGAGCGGACGCGATATTTTTTATGAATTTGATTTGAATTTCATATCGGGTCCGGAATCATGTGTTCATTGCAATATCGATAAAGTCGATTATCGGAGGTCGACGATTCATGATATTGGAAGTATACTTCAACTGCAAAGCTCCGATATGCGAAATGAGATATGGCATATGAGTAAGATAATACATCGGAGGTATTTTATGAATAATTTGTTATCAAAAGAAATGCTAAGAACTACTTCCGATGAAATCTTATGATGCGAATGGTCTTATGATATTCCTTGAAATTTCAATTGGGTTTTCTAAGTGAATAAAAGCAATGTTAAAGAATGAATAACAAAATAAAATTTCCCTGAACCTGTTGCAAATTTGAAATGGGTTTACTGCTTACTTTATGTTTTGAAAAGAAATAAAAAACCTGCAAATAAAACAGAACACAAATCAAAAATAAACTAAGGAAAAGATGAACTAATAATGGATGAGAATAAAGTTGTAAATGCGTACCTGAAAGGAATTTGTCTGTAAATTTTACCTCATAAATCTTCAAATTCTTCCTTTGATTATAATCATCTCATTATTTATTTTAAATCTAAGTGTGCAATCAGCCTGAATGAAATCAATCATTCATGTTCATAAAACATAAAATTTACCAGAAATAAATATAGAAATAGACTCTCCTTTTGAATTGAAACAACAATTTATTATCTCTGCTTATTCTGAATAACTTGAGAAGAATCCGTATTGTTATAGCGACTGTTCAATAATGTCTTTAGTGAATGAATATGATGCGTATTGCAGCATCAAATAATAAACTAAATATTAGAATAGGATAAAGCCACTAATTGTAGAAAAATATCAAAACAGATTTGAATGTGTGCACTCAGCAAAATTGACATCCTTAAGGTCAGCTTTAGCAAATTCCGAGGAAGATAATATGAACTTCATATGATTATTGTGAAAGTTTAGACTGAATACTAATGATTGAGTCGGAATTAAGCTTATCATAGACAGTCATACATTTCATGGGATAATGAGATCATGAAGCTCTTACATCTTCAACCTTTATCATATAAATTCCAAAAGAAAATCTTAGAAGGAAATCTCGAAATGAAGAAAAGTGGCTTTGAGGTGATCGATGCCAAGTGCAACCTCAATTGAATTTAATCAAGACATTATTCAAAATTAGCAGAGTAGAGGTATTGATGCAAGAAATTTAAAAAGGAAAGCAAGAATTAAAACTTTCTGATAAGGAGAAAATGTTTCAGTGAACATGCATGAGAAGGCTGATTGCTTTGTTTTATTTTTTAATCTACAAAACTGTTAAAACAAATTAACTATACAAAACAAACAAACTAAATTAATTCTACTCCTATTCTAACCATATACATGAAAATGACTAGGTATAGTCATATTTCCAGTGTAGCCATTTTTTCATTTTATTTGCTGCATGTATGTACAGTTCAAATGTTAGTAATAAAAATACAAATCTAACTAAACTGAGGAAAATAAATCTGAAATCAGAATGTACAGTTATTGTTAGCAACTTAATTAAAATCTCTTTCTCTTGAAATTTCCTTTCTAATTGGATATTAATTGGATCATAGAAATTTGGATGGATTTCTATTAAAAATTGGAAAATGTTCAAAGGAAGAGATAACAGACCAAATTGTGAAGATGAGCTTTTAAATTCAAAGGCCTGGAAAGAATTGTTAGTATTATGTACAAATGGAAAATTATTAATTGAATTGAATTGCTGGCCAGATTGCAAAAATACATTCTCTTGTCGACATTGCCTTTGAAAAAATAGAAGCTTTTGATGAAGCATTAGCATTGATTGAAATTGAAATATTAATATCTTTTGATGCTCATGATTATAATATGAAACTTCAATTTCCCAATCGGGCAATGCATCAATTGAGTGTTTGATAGTAAGGTGTTCAATATGCCAGCGAAAAGTGTAAAAATTTTGCAAAATAAAATCAAAAAATAAATCTAAATTTAAACAAAATAACTGTGAAAGAAAAACTAAAATGAAATCACTATTTTTACAACTAATGTTAAAACACAATTGGGATCGTTTTGAAATAATTTCATTTTCACAAGGATTGGCCAGAATTATGGAATTTGAGTAATTTTGAATTCCAACTTGTGAATTAGAAAATGAATTATGATTATGAGTAGGAATGAGAGCTTGATCACGATACAAATAATAAATTGGAAATTTTTCTCGAATAATGAAATCATGAAGATAATTTGCTGCTCTAAAATGAGGATTGGTTGGGATAATTTCTAAATTGAAGCGTTCTTCATTCTCAGATGTTATTTGAATTTTATCATGAGGATTCTTTTGAGAAAAATTGAAATCAGCATCCTCAATATCAGAGTAATCATCATAAATGACCTCACAAGATTCTCTAGAATTCCCTTCAATCTCATCCAATATATCCAAACAAGGAGGAACAAGAATTTCATGTTCATTAATGGCAAAAGAATGATCGTTAATTGCTTCTCTATCTTGATAAAAACTTGATAGTAATTCATTTAGATCAGCCTCTGTATTTTCTGAAATATCATTAATATCAAGAGGGGAAGAATTACCATCATTAAAAATATCAGGATAAAGGAAAAAATGTGAACCTGAAACAATGCATTTAAAACTGTCTCTGTTTGAGAACTCTTGTGCATTATGCTCATTGTAAATTTCAGATTCTAAATCATTCCTTTGTATGCTCATGCTTTCTTGAAGAAGGCTGCTTTGCTGCTGTGATTTCGGCATTTGCTCATCATGGAGGAATTCAGAAATTTGTACATCAGTTTGTATTTTATTATTTACTTTGATTGCTGTTTGTACTTGTTGATTTGCGATCTGATTTTCTGAATTGACCGCAGAGTAATTTTCAGATTCCAAAGCAGTTCTTTCTTCAAAATTGTTGTTGTTGTCTTCTTGCATTTGATTAGAAATATTTTCCAAGCTTTGTGAAACTACTTCATCACAATTTATTTGCACATCCAAATTGGGATTCTCATTTATATTGTAATGGGATGGAACAAAGCTTGAATTAATTTCATATGGATTGGGAATGGGTGGAAGAGAACAAATATATTCAAACCAATCTAATGATTCTTCTTCCGTAGGTTTATCTTCGTCTTTAAATCTTAAGTAATTTAAATGAAATCGAAAATTAAAATCATTAACAGACTCATTTTCAAACCTTCGTAAATATTCAATTTCTTCACATACATGTTCATAATCATAGCCATCAAATTTACAAATGAAAATTGTAACAAATTGATCCCAGCTGTGGATTGAAGCAACTGGAAGAGTTCTACACCAGCTTCTGGATTTTGCCACAAATGTGAGAGTAAAAATTCTGCATAAAATGCCTTCATCAATCCCTTGAAAATCATAATTTGAAACATTTTGAATAAATTGAAAGACATGATTAAAAGCAGAAGAATTTCTCTTACCATTGAATTTTACCTGAGACAAGAGACTTACCACTTCGGGTGGAGTGTTAGAAGATGCACGTCCATGGATGCAACTCCAAATTGGAAGCTTAAGAGGAGCCATCGTGATTTAAACAAAATGTTAAAATTGAAAAGACTCCAATAGACAAAAAGTCTCAGGCCCTCCTTCTAGCGCCAAAAATGTTGAAGCCTCGAAAATCGCTGCTACAACATTGGGGGATAACCACCCGGTCCGGACCTTAAAGCAGCTCCTTTTCCGTTTATGATAGTGGCTCCGACTGGTTTAACTAGGTCCAGTTACCTTTTCCCTATCGCTATTGGTTTACGATGTATCGTTAACTACCAATAGACAGGGATATCAGATCAATTCTTCTTGCTGATCAGGCAAGAGAATGACCCTTAAGCTGATTTGGGTTCAACCAAACCACAACTAAGATTTTTCCTCTTTGAGGAGAGGACTTAAAAGAAAATAGAAATTAATCTAAATGCAAACTTATTCTATAATGCAAGAAAAAGAAACTAATCTAAATCATATCTCAGTTAGGTAGATATAAATCTAACCCAACTAAGAGCAAGATAATTAAATAATGAGAATTAAAATATGTCTAGTTTTAAATTAATGTTAAGCTAACGAAGAAATTCAATTAGCTCACATTTGTGAGTACCAAAACATATTCTATTGAGACCATTTGACTAAAATAATAAATCAACAACACTTCGGAAGAAATTCACAAAAATGATATTGATTATTATTTCAGTCAAACTAATAATTAAACAATAACATGTGGAAGAAATTCACAACACATTACTATTTAATAAATCAGTATTATAAGACAGATTTCTGAGTAATGGTTACTCAGAAATCAGAGTTTAATTCATAAGAGCAGAGATACTTAACAATTTAAGACAAATTATCCATATCAACAGAAATGCCAAAACATGAATAAAATGAAACAACAATTTTATTAACATAAAAATGAAACTGGTATTTGATACAGAAATGCCAAAAATACCAGTTAATTGAATCTGCTTCTCTAATCCTGGTCTCTAAAAGTACTTTACATTACTTGAATTTCTGCTTTCAGGACTAGAGCTGCAGAAATGCAAACTCTGCCCATCATGCATAATACAAGACATAAAGCATAAACCCTCAATAATGCTCAGATCTGAAACTTTCTCTCCTCCCCATCTACAATTCTAAATTCCTATTACAGAAATGCTTCTAGAAGTCTGGAATTGCAGAGGAGAGCAGCCCCTTTTACATTTTGCAATCTGCAATTTATAATTCCTCCCAAAACTATTTTTAGAAGAGAGTTTGTTTGGAGAAAAATCTGCCCAATCCATCTTTAATTGCTCAAAAATTCCAATATTTAATTGCTGGAGTCTTCTCATTGATTGAAATCTTTTTCCTCAATATCTCTTCTATTGTTTTTCCTGCAAAAAGAAATTAAAAATCATTTAAGAAGCAAAAATAAAATCCAGATATTATTTCTATCATTAATCAAATTCTATTTAAATAAATGAAATTTGAGCTTCTTATTGATACTCATAATTATTTTAATTAAACAAGGATATTATTGATGCATGAATCTGCAATTAGAAGAGGCTGGACAAATAAAAATGAAGAAAACAAAGCTCAGAAAATTGATTTCTTTTTTAGAAATTCGGAGCTTGATCTTCTGCCTGATTTTTGACTCAATAAATGACCAAATCTGTTAGTGAAACCTCCTCAGAAATATTCTCCTTGATTTTCTCTTTCCAATGAGCCGTCCTGGGCCTCATTTGGCCAAGTAAAACTCAATCTATGAGCCTCCAAAGTTGATACGTCAAATCTGATATAATTCTGGAAATTCAGTTGCTCCTCGTGACTCAATCGGATCGGAAGTTTTGAACATTGACTTAATCGCATCGGAAGATTTGAACATTGACCTCATCGCATCGCATAAGTTCAATGTGACTCAATCGGATCGGAAGTAATGAGCTCAATCGCATCGGGGCTGACAAGCTTAATCGGACCGGAGGTAATGAACTCAATCGCATCGGATGAAACTAATGAGCCTCAATCGCATCGGGAAAAATCATTGCATCGGGGTTTTTAAAAGGATGTTCGCATGAATATTTCCGATGCGATGTGTTTTATGCAAAAATTTAATTTAATTTTTTGTTTTTTTATATATTTGTTTTTAATATAAAATTTTAATTAAATTAAATTAATTATATTTAATATAATAATTAATTTAATTAATTCAAAATTTTATGTTAAAAATTAATTTTGTTTTTTGATCTTATTTTAGAGATGTTAAATTAGACTACGAATTTATCTAAAATGATGATTTACCTAAAACAACCATTTTGACATTTTGGATTTTTTCGAGATTAGAAATTTATTTGAAAATTGGAAAATTGGAATAAATGACTGAAATCCCGATGCTTTATGATTTGGCTGTATAAGTAAAAAATAAAAATTGTTAGTAATAATTAATCTAGGGGTTAATATTTAAACTAAATGCATTATTAAAATCCGCAATTTTTTAACCCAGCTGACATAATTGATTAGACTTCAAAGGAGTGTTATTTACAAACCGGTTGACCAAATGAGACGAAACAAGCGTCAATAGGAAGCTTATAAAAAATCGATTTCAACCAAGCAATCAAAACAAGAATCTAAAGAAAATTAAAAATTAACAAAATCGTAAGATAATTGACTTAATAAAATCATAAAAGGTGTTTAGCTAAAATTTTTATAAAAAGGGTCCCCATTATTTGATGTGAACAAGTTAAAAATGGGGGGTTGTTGTACCGTACAACAGAACCCTATTATTATAAGACCCTAACAGTGGCTCCACTTGGGGATGGCATTTCCTGGTGACATGTCAAGAACTTTAAGACTACTGGCCTTTGAATTTTGACTATGAAGACCCTGTAAGTGATATTTGCAATTATTCATACTTATGATATTTTACCTCTCAAAGCTTAGGGCCTTCTCTCCGGGCTTCAACTTTGTTAGAAAAACATCCAATCCAATCTAATATTTTCAAAGTATATGTACAATGGTCAAAGTAAATGAAACCAACTATTTTTTATCTCAGAGGAGTGGTAGTGCTTCAGCATTCTTCCGTTTACTGGTCCATCTAGCATTGTTGATCCATCCATTTATTTCAGGTAGAAAGCATTGTTACCTCTGTAACCATAAATCAAATAAGGTCCTCTCCATAGAAAATCAAATTTTCCATGTTTACCTTTGTCTTCTCTTCTTGAATCCCACTTTAACACTTTGGCTCCAATGTAAAAATCATCTTCTTTAGTCTTTTTATCAAAAAATTTCTTTATTTGAACCTGGATAACTTGAGACTTAATATAAGCTTCTTCTCTTGTTTGTTGCAAGTGAATAGTTTGATTAATCTCTTGTTTGTTGCAAGTGAATAGTTTGATTAATCCTTCTTTGTATGTCATTTATTTCAACTTGTAACTCTTGGATGATCTTCGTTATTGGTAATCCTAAGGAGGATGGAAAAAAAACATCCATTCCATAGATAAGCTGATAAGGGGATGTACCAATAGATTTTTTAGTTGTAAGTCTATCTGCCCATAAAGCATTGACTAACTTCTTGTTCCAAGTCTTTTTGTTATCTTCCAGTAACTTTTTGATGATGTTTATAAGGCTCTTATTTGAAGATTTAGCTAGACCATTAACTTGTGGGTAATATGCAGCAGAATGGCCTAGGGTGATGTGATATTTATGGCAAAAGTCAACCATATTTTTATATTTGAATGTTTTTGCATTGTCAGTAATTATCTTTTGGGGACATCCAAATCTTGAAATAATGTTACTTTCTAAGAAGGATATAATGACAGTATTTGTGGCTTTCCTATAAGGTATGGCTTCAATCCACTTGGTAAAATAATCAGTGGTTTTCAGAATCCACTTGTGTTGGGCTGATGACGGGGGGTGAATTTCTCCAATGAAGTCAAGACCCCATTGTTGAAATGGAATTTCTGTTTATATGGGCTTTAAGGGTATGGGTAACAGCTTTTTCTTACCCTCAAGTATTTGACACTTGTGACAGGAGGTCACATACCTTTTAACATCTGCAAACAAAGTAGGTCTGTAAAAACCAGCTCTCAATATCTTGTCTGTAGTAGTTGTCCAGTATATATGTCCTCCACAATCACCTGCATGAAATTCTTGTAATACTTTGTTAGCTTCTTCTTTTAACAAAAAATTTAATAAAATCCCACTACGATCCTTCCAAAAAATTACATTATCTAAAATACAAAATCTTACTGCCTTGACATTTAGAAATCTTGCTTTTGTT
Source organism: Pinus albicaulis (assembly GCA_034641835.2). Classification (NCBI taxonomy): domain Eukaryota; kingdom Viridiplantae; phylum Streptophyta; class Pinopsida; order Pinales; family Pinaceae; genus Pinus; species Pinus albicaulis. The sequence continues at coordinate 868,133,541 of CM076580.1, forward strand.
CTTGATAAACCAGGAGGATCTTGTAAGTTTAGTAATACAAATATGATATTTTCATACCATGGTGAGTCTGATAAGGCTTCACTGATCTCTGGAGTTGCCATCTCTTCCTGATCATCTACTTGGGAAATAAAATTTATGTCTAGGGCAAGACAATTTGATTCAACCATAAGTTTGGCTAAACCTTGAACTTTTATCAATTTTGTGGGTTTTATCTCTATATCATATTATAAGATAGCGGCAATCCACTTACCCCTTCTTCCATCAGGACCATCCTGAGTAATAATGTATTTTACTACAACATTTGGGACATAGGCAATAATGTGAAAATGGAAAATGTAAACTTTGAAATATTTAATGGCCTTTACCAAAGCTAAGGCCTGTTTTTCCATGATATTGTATTTCAAAGTTGCATCTTTAAGTGTTTTGCTAAAAAACGTTATGGGTTGTTCATATCCCTAGTCATTTTTTTGCAGTAAAACTGCAGCAATGGTGTGTTTTGAAGAAAATGAAAAAATGATGAAATCCTTTTTGAAATCAATACTTATAAGGACTGGGGTTTTGGTTAAGGCCTGTTTGATGGATTCAAATGATTGTTTGGCCTCAACAGTCCATTTAAGAACTGAATCTTTTTTAAGCATATTATTTAATTCTCTAATTATCTCAGCTAAATTGGATATGAATCTTCTTAAAAAGTTATTCTTACCTAGAAATTCTTTTAATTATTTTATGTTTCTTGGTGGATTGATGTTAATAATTTCTTCTATTCTTGCAGGATCTATTCTAATTCCTTCCTTAGAAATTATGTGTCCTAGTAACTTGCCTTCTTCTAATCCAAATAAGGTTTTCTTAGGATTTAATGAGATGCCAAACTTTCTGCATTTTATAAAGACTTGTCTAAGATGATCTAAGTGCTCATAATCAGTCTTAGAAAATACAGTTATGTCATCTAAGTAAATTACCAAAAATTCATGAATTTATTTTGCAAAGGCTATATCCATAGCTCTTTTAAAGGTTGCCCCTGCATTCGTTAAACCAAAAGGCATTTTTACATACATAAAAGTGCCCCAAGGAGTAGTAAAATTTGTTTTGGCCTGATCCTCTGGTTGGACTAAAATCTGGTTGTATCCTGAAAATCCGTCTAAAAGTGAAATCATAGAAGATCCAACTACCCTTTGTAATATGTGATCCATTTTTTGGTAAAGGATAATTATCTTTTAAGGATACTTTGTTTAGATTCCTAAAGTCAACACATAATATAATCTCTCCTATCTTTTTTCTAGTTGGAACTGGGTTAGAAACCCAATCAGAATGTCTGATTGGTGCAATTATCTGTGCATCATACATTCATTTAACTTCTTTTTCTATTAAGGGCATTAAAACAGGGTTGATTCTCCTTAACTTTTGTCTAAAGGGCTTTTGATCTTATTTTATAGGAATTTTATGTTGAATTATGTTGGTGTCATAGGATTTTAGGTCCTCATAACTCCAAGCAAAAACATCTTGGAATTCCTTAAAAAGAGTAATATATTTTTCCTTTTCCTGTTGAGGTAAGGCTTTGGAAATTTTAATCATTTTGGGTTTCAATGATGTGCCTATGTTGCATTCCTCAATGTCAGATCTAAGTGGCTCCATTTTGGGTTTTATAGAAAAATAATTTGAGTCAAATAAATCTTCTAAATGAATTAAACCTTTTGGTAAAAAAATATCTTTGAGATTTAATATTTTAGATTCATCATCAATTATCTCATCAATTTCTACTCTCTCTAATTTATCTATATATGATTGATTGAATTTAGTTGGTCTAGAAAACTTTAGTTTATTTACATCTACATTATTCAGATCTATTTCACTATCTAAATCTTGATCTATGTTACAATCAGTGTCTTTTTGACAGTTCTGAAATTCACCTTCATTATTCATAAAATGGTAAATTTGCTGGTCTTGTGAAAAAATCTGCCAATATTTGAGGTTGTATAGAATTATTCGTCTGTGTTTTACTTCTGCAATGTACATATGATTGGGCTGAAAAGGTAAATTAGAAGTGCTAGAAAGGTTGCTAAAGAGTGTACTTGTAAGTTTTTCCTTCTTGTTATTGCAGAGAAATTACATTCCAACAAATCATCAATCAAATCTAGTACAGTCTTTGTATAATGGCCTAGTATATGATTATAAATAGAATATTCACCTTTAATTTGTTTGATAATCAACTTTGAGTCTCCCATTATTGTTATTATTTTGCCTCCTAAGTTTTTAATGACCTGGAGTCCTAAAATGATGGCTTCATACTTAGACATATTGTTTGTGCATTTGAAATTGAGTCCAAAAGCATGGCCTTCTACATGATTTTTCTCTATATTAGTTATCCATACTCCTGCTCCTGATCCTAACTTGTTTACTGAGCCATCAAATTCTAAATGCCATAAATATTCATGAAAAATATTATCATTTTTTTGTGTTTTCTTTTCTTCCCTTAGTTAATTCTTGATTTCATTTTCAGCTTCAGCATTACATAGGATGAAATAATCTAGATCAGTAGGTGTAGCATAAATTGGATAATTTATTGATCTTGTTGCATTACTTACCATATATTTCATCAAAGTTTCCCTATATAACGTCTTAGATTGACCAAAAACTGATATAGTAGCATCAGACATGTCCAATTGTAGAGATCCCTATAACTTTGCTCCCCATGAGCGAGATAATAACATTCCATATTTAGGTGGGATATTAGCTACTACAATGTCCATAAGTATACTCTTACCGGGGTATTGAACTAGTGTTACACATAGATCTTTCATTAAACCTAGGCATTTTACTTTTCTAGAATCAAATGAAAATAAATCCTTGTAAGGCCTTGTAATGTCTAAGTTCAGGGTTTTCATTATAGCTTTGGGCATTAGATTATGTGAAGCTCCTGAATCTAACATTGTGTTGTGTAAAATTTGATTATGTATAGTTAAACTGATGTAAAATGGAAGAACTGATCCATCTTGATGCTTTCCATTTACATCTGGGCCAAAAATCAACTCTGGTTGATCATCATTCAAGTTTATAGATTATTCTCTATCATTTATGTTTAATGTTTCAGTGATGGTTGATTTATACAAATCATGTTTTACCAATTCTGTCAAAGGAATTGATATTTTTAACTTTGAAGTTTCAGTTTGTATATTGAATGAAGGTTGAAATTTACTTATTTGAATTAACTCTTCTTTAGTAACTGTAGTTTATGTTGGTTTATATTGTTTTTCTACAGTCATATTTTCACTTTCAGTTTGAGTTTCTTGTGTTTAACTGCTCTTTGTTTTCTTTTCGAGAATTTTTTGTGAAGCAGTAGATGTTTTTTTTAATTTAGCATTGTCAAAAGCTGTTTTTGCAGTAGCAGCTTTTGGATCTACTAATTTTGGATCAATGATGGATGTTTTAGGATCTAAGTTTTTTGTTTTAGCATAATTAGATGCTTTTGCAATAGCAGATTTCTATGAATCTTTTGTAGTTTGAGCCAATTCATCTGTTATGTCAACAATCTTTGGACTTGGTGAAATTTTGGGGTTGGAAACTTTGTGGGATGAACTAGAGTTTTGCTTATTTTCCTTAGGGAGAATTTGTAGAACTTGTGTTTTTGGGGCTTCTACTGTTTTCTTATTTTCACTTTGTGTTGTTTTCTTAGTATAAGTTTCAGTGTTTTTCTTAATCCTAAGGTTATATTGCTTGTGTACTTTGTTTATGGCAAAATCATAACCTTGTTTATAATCGAATGATTCGCCTGAATCTAATTGGAGTTGTTGGAGTTCAAATAGCTCTTGATCTTCCTGTGTGAGAAATATAGTGTTATTATCATCTATTCCCATTAGAATTATGATATCCTCATCTTCAACATTGTTTTGAGAACTTTTAGCATAGTTCTCCTGAAATGGGGGTCTTATTGTCTGATCTGAGGCTGATTCTTTTGATTTTCCTGAATTTGTGTTTTTCCTAAAATTGGGATTTCAGATTTGTTGTTGATTATCCCATTGAGGTATTATTTTTATGTTATCTAACCTATTAATCATTCTCTCTAAAGTCTTAGCCAACATATCTATTTTTGTGTCTGAACTAGAGGCTTCTTCTTTCATGGTTACTCTCCTCTCATTTCTTAATCTGGACTTTTTGGCTAAAATGTTTACTTCTACACCTACAACATCTGTTTGCATTCTTTCTAAAGTTTCTGCATTTCTTTCTCTTAACTGATATGCATGTTAGTGTCAAATCCATCTAGGAATTTGAGCAAGACAGAGTTAGGAGTGGGTTTTAGATTTACAGGAATTGAATTGTAAAAACTGTTATATCTAGTGTAGTAGCCTTGTATTGATTCATTGGGAGCTCTTTTCATTGCATCAAATTGAGACAATATTTGGAGGGGATTTTTCTTATTTTCCCATTTATTTAAAAATAATCTATTGAAAACAGATAAATCAGCGATACTACTAGCAGTAAGGCCTTTAAACCATTTTTTGACTTATCCTATTAATGTTTGTGCAAACAACCTCATCTGTACATCTGAATCATCTATTTCATGGAGTTCAAAGTAATCTATAATTTTTTTTATGTGTTCTTGTGCAGTGTACTATGTGGTAGCATCAAACTGTGGTATCTTACTTTGGTAATTTTTAGGCATGTCATGAAGTTGTCTTGCAAGAACTAGGGGAGCATACCTAGCAGCCATAGCTTGAATTCTAGCTTGGGTAGGAGGTAAAGTAGAAGTGCTTGGGTCTGAATTGGAAGTAGTGGCTGATGAAACTGGATTATAGGAAGCTGAACTAGAAAAAACTGTGGAGGAACTAAAATATGAAGTGGAGGTACTAGGAAGTGAAACTGGAATATAGGAACTACTAGGAAATGAGAATGATGTGTTTGAAAAAGTAGAAAGTAAACTAGTGGAAGAAGTGGATGTAGGGGATGAAGGAAATAAAATTCTAGGTTGTAAGTGTAATCTAGGACTAAATGGATATATATATTGGATGGTAGTAGAAAGTATAGATGATGTAGTGGTATCTAAATGAGGAATATAAATCTTAGATGTATATTCTAACAATTGAGCTAATTCAATGGCTTCATCAATTTCTTTAAGAAGAGTAGCATTAATCTCTTCAAGTTTGTCTTGATTTCTAACTTTCTTTAATTCAGAATCTGCTATAATATTTTTCTGTTTTGTTTCCAAAATGAAATAAAAACATGGTCTAAAAAAATAGTACTTAAATTATTTTCAGATTTGATTCTGAACAAAGAATTTTCAAATTTCAAATCAAACTCTATATCTTGCAAGCTTACTAACTCTTATGGTAATGAATTGGCTCTTATTAATGGAACTGCAACATCTAAATCTACTATTTGTTTTTTCTTTTTCCAAATTATGCCTAGGTTATCTACTATAATAGCAGGTTTAGGATCCGAGTTAGACCTGGTATAGTAAACTTTCCTAGAAGCCGGAATTAAAGTTTTTAATACTCACAACTTGTCAAACAATCTTAAAGGTAAAAAGATGATAAAAGTGATTTCCTTTAAGATCTATTTTACAACTAAGGATTGGTTAATTCCCTAGTATGGTCGCTAGTATGTTATCACTCTAGTAATTCTCCAAGTTGTGAGATTTTGATTTATAGTTGTAAGAACTCTAGAGGTAGCCACAAACCTACTTTTAAACTCTAGCATCTAGCCTTCCTAGTGTTCAGAGAGGGCTCTCTCTATAAGATTTAACTTTGTTTTAATTATTTGATATTAGGCTAGTTATGATTGTGCAATTTGGTTTTGGTTTGATTGTTGGTGGGAAAAATCACTTAATGAGATGGATAGTGGGAAATTTGTTTGTCCATTGGGCTGAGGAGTAAAAAATAAGGTAGATAGAGCTAGGATCAAGGTCAAAAAGTCAAATGTTTTCAGGGCAAGATAGATAGCCCTTGAAGATCTTGGAAAGCTGTTTGGTGAAGTGATATGATCAGGATAAAGAGAAATGAAGGGTTCTTTGATTCAGAAAAAGGAAGTAGTAGGCAGAGGTCAAACGAAAGAGGGAGAAATTAAGGGTTCCCTACTCTGGAAATCAACAAAAAACATAGAAATGATAAACAGTAAAGGCAGGGTGCTTTTAAAAAATCCTGAAGTAATACTCTTGTCTATTCATTCAAATTTAGAACACATAATGGATACATGAAACAAATAAGATAAACAATAACAAGTAGAAAATACTTCACTTCAAGAGCTCATCACATGAATCCTGAAATATGATGCTAATTGGTCTGATCCAGTCTGCTACTCAAAATTTTCAACACAAAAGCCTTCAAGTCCAATAAAAAATGACTATAGAAATCTTTAGCAATTTATTCCACAATAATACTTCTAAATATGAATTATTTATTCAATATAGTTTACAAAATATCCTAGAATGCTTCTAGGAATTATCTAAGGAAAATAGAAATATCCTTACAACGAAATGGATAAAATTTCTTAATAAATCAACAAGGTGTCCTATTGATCCAAATAAAATAGAAACTGATTGTGGATAAGGTGCAGCTGGCTGCCTTGGTGTCCTTTTTTTTGGCCAAGATATTTTATATCTGTTTTGAAATCTGATCTGCTTTATCTTTTACTCTTTTACTCTGATTCTCTTTAACCTCTGATACTCTTTGACCACTGTAAAATTGTTTACTGCTGTCGTAAAAAATCTGTTTTGACTAAAAATCAACAAATTGTTTTATTGCCTTTTACCTTTCTACCTTTTACCATTTCACAGTAAATCTGTAAGTGATTGCCAAGCTTCCTCATTTGGAATTTGTATCTCCTTTAACTTCCGAAAATTCTCATCTGCCTCAATATATCTGGAAAAATTTGGTTTTATGACAAACAAGTGTCTTATCTCATATTGCAGATATAATAAATATTCAATGCTTCTGAGTAAGACTTTCCTTGTTGGAGTGCCTTGTCCACCTGTCTTTTCAACTTTCTCTTTTGCATATTATCTGAACTTCTTATTGTAATCCTACTGAGGCATTAATTTTTCATTGATGACCAAAATATTAGGAAATTTTTTTTGCCTCAAATTCTCAAATTTGACTATAAACTTGGTTATGGAAATGTTCATGTTCTCACACTTCTCTTCAAGTTGTTTCATCAGGTTCTTCTTTCTAATGACTTTCCTTATTTCAAGGATTGTTTCAGTCCTATCAGTAATCTAAATTTCTTCTAATTCTTGCTTGCTTTTATTGTTAAGAAACTTGATTAATTCTATTGCTTGCTCAGGTTTGTTATCAAGATCATCTTTAGTGTTCTGAATTTCTGCTAGTGCTGCTTTTAGTAGATCTCTTTGTTCAAAGATCACCTGAGTTGAGGGCCACACATCATTTATGGCTTCAATGATTCTATTCCATAAATATTTTTCATGTATTACATTGGATCCTTTAAGGTTAATTCCTTTTGTAACTTTAGTTCTTCATTTAACCTATTAGCCTCTTTCTCATGAGTTTTAACATTTATTTGAGCTAACTTGTTTGTATTTTCAAGGTTATCGATTATATTTTTTAATCTGTTAATATCACTTATCTGAAGTGAAATTTATTCTATGGCTTTTACTAATTTATTGGCCTCATATGTGGGTTGAGCTGTTGTAGTGGATGACTCTGTAGGTGAAGTTGTAGATGATGTCACTGGAATTGCAGTAGCCAGTGGTGCTTTGGGTGCCATCTCTTCTGCTAGAGTTGAAGGCATAGATGTAGTAACCATAGGGATAACTGAGGGAACTTCTAGTTTTTTTGTTGTTTCCTTTTCGTGGACAAGCTTATCCATTTGAATCTCCATTTATTTGATATGTGTCGTTAGCTGAAAGATTAAATTCATCATGTCACTCTTCTGAGTCAGTTCCTGTATAATTTCTTTGGCTTCAGGATGTTCTCTTAATGGCAATTTAAGTTGTTTCCTCAATGTTGCAATGTCCTCATTTTTCTTCTTTAATAAATGCTTTTCTGCTTTGAAATTTGCAGGGTCATATCCATCCTGCAAGACTAATTCTTCTAAATATTTAATTATGAGATCTTTAACATATAAGGATGCTTTGTCAAGTTTCATTTGATCTTTCATATTTGTGATAGTTTTATGAAGTTTTTGAACACTCATAGCTTTATTTGTAACAGTAGAGTACAACATCTCTAAACTCTTTTTATGAAATTCTATTTGATAAAGTGCATGAATGCTTTATGTTGGCACTTCTAAATTAATATTTTTGTAATCTGCAACTGCCTTTGGAACCTTCACTATAGGCTGTATGACTGACATGATCAACTTTTTATTTGAGTAATTAAAAGCTGATAAGAGTCTGTTTTGAACACTTGGTGTTTGCTTCAGGTATTGAGAGTAAATATCATTTTTAATCTCTTCATTCTTTAACTTAATCTGTTTATACTTTTCCTTGATATCAAGGTCCTTTTCTTTTGTTGTATGTGAATATGATGCTTCCATGCTCTGTTTCTCTATCAACTGTGCATTTGAATTATCCATCTGTTCTTCATTCAAACTCCACGTAACTTGTTCATTTCTTATAACTGTTGCAGCATCATTATAGTTATTGGGACATTTGTGTCTTCAACCTTAATAGTTACCTTCTCTTTACCCATTAGATCTATTTTGGAATTTTTCTTATATCTTAACTTGAATCTAGTCCCAGTAGTGGTTTCAGCAACATAAGAAACTTCTTCCCTGACTCTTTTGGTGGTTTTCTATGTTTAATCTGCAGTTTGTAAAGTGTGACTAGTATCACTTTGTTTTACTGCATCTATTAAATTATTTTCTGTCCACTCAGTGTAATTAGCATATTTCTCAATCTCTAGTTTTTTCTCATGAATGTAGGGTGTCAATTTAAAATTAACCCTCATTTTACTTAAGATTACTTGTGGATCATAATTCCAGGAAAAGCTCTTAAAATCTGTAATCTAATAATTGTTTTGCTTCTTCTGCCTCTGCATCTCTATGATTGCAAATGAATGGTCCCACTTGATTCTTTAACTTAAACTGTGTTTTCTTCTTTGCTGCTAGAAAGTTAATTGAATCAGAATTTAAAATTTTCCTGAGGTATTCCAAGGAAAAAACCCTCATTGGTACATATTTGGGTAGTTTGTAGGGCAACAAATTGGACCCAAAAACTCTAATCTTTGTGTGCTTTTCATACAAATACCAATATATAGTCTTGGTCTGCTATGATAATTATAAAATATTCTTCATATCATCATTATCCTTGGTTGTTCAGTATTTATTAACAATTTTATCAATGGATGAATGAAGAATTATGAAAACTCTGCATATGTAAATTATATGGACTCTTTTCTGATTAAATAGGTCCAAAAAATGACTAAAAGAGGATTTCCTTCTATGTCAAGCCTCTGTAATGATACTGGAAACTTATCTACTTGAAATACAAAAAAATATGAAAGAGAAAGGATGTGTATCTAAACACTCCTTCAGTTGGCAACTTAACCAATTGGTCATGAACATTGTCAGCAATATTCCCGACATAATTGAAGATAACAGATGGAGGTTGTCCTGGTGTGAAAGTAGATAGGAAACCTATTATGGATTCATATGTATTCTCATCTTTGAAGTACCCTAGGATGAATGATAGCATGGAAATAACATGCCTTGAACCCTCTAAAAATATTCATGTATAATATGGAGGATTGATTTGAGGAATTTCCACATGCAAGGGCATGAAGACTTGGAAGATCTGGAATTTTTTAGGAAATTCAAGGCCAATGTAAATCTTGTTTAGTGCTTCAATAGACAAAGGAACTACCTGTGGATCAGGTTTGAGCTGTAACATTTGATTAATGGATTCAACAGTAATGGTAAAAAGTACTTCTTTGTTGGCATTGACTATTGCTCTTTGCTCAGGCATATAATAATGATGGCATAACCTAACGACCTCTGAGCATGAATGATTAACAGGAACAACATATTTGGGCAAGTGTGATTCCAAAATTTGAACTTCTTCAACATTATATAAAGACTTTTCATAACTCCAGTTGTGAATTTATAACAAATTGAATTCTACAATGGGGTCTGCTATCTTGTAGTCAACATCTGCTAATGGAGTGTGCTCGATGTCTACAATGGGAGGTTGTAGAGGGTTTATAATGATGGTAGTCTTAGAAGATGTAGCTGGAGTAGGTTTAGGCATTTATAGGATTTTTAGACTACACAAACTCAACTTTTTGGCTTTCTGACTACTTCTGTAAGATTAAACAGTTTAAAGAAGTATTATTTTACTTTGGCACGGGTTCTTGAATTAAAACAGGAATAATATGTTCTTTTCTTGGATTTATACTTTCAATTTCAATTTTCAACTGATTTATAGAACTTCACTATTTAGGAAACAAGAAACAGGGGTTTCTTGGGTTTTTTCAATGAATAATTGGGTAAAAAATCTTTTGAAATCAAGCACAGAGGTTAGGCTACCTATAGAGGATTTCTGGTCTTAATTTAGAGTTTTAAACATGTTATAAAAAAAATATAAACTCAATTTTTTCATTTAAAACAGTGTGCAGTATAGAACAAGATTTCTCAAAAAACATTCCAAGGTTTGGTCTGTTTTTTTGGATCTTTTAAGAGGCTTCTTTGGAGAAATTTGAACTTATGACTTGATTCGTTCTTTATTAAGGTCCTTTAAAATCAACAACAGACTCAATTAAAAAAAAATACCTGTTATATGCAGGTATTGGTCTTTGATAATGTATCTGAGGCTTTATAATAAATTCTGTGATATCTTTCTAGTCTTTGGAAGATTTATGGAGCTTCTCGGTAATCTTTAATAGTAAATTGCAAGATTTCCACTGATTATAGGCATGAAAACCATATATAAGCTTGTTCTCTGAGTCAAAATGTTGTGTAACCAGATCCAAAAATAGAAGAAAAGAGATATCAATGCCTTAGAAATAAGCCACTTTGAGGGGGCAACCTCCAATACATTACATGAATGAAAAATTATTGGATGATACACTTTACAAAACCTCCTTTCTATATATAGGAGTCCATGGGGCCATAATGTAATTCTAGTGGGCAACAATGTAATCCTAGCCGACCTAACAATAATAATCTAAGGGCACAATAATAACAAAATGGGGGTTACAAGGGTACAATAATAACAATAAGGGGGTTACACTAACAACAATAAGGGACTATACTATTGATATAGGGACCTACCATGCCCCTCTCCTTCAAAAAAGTGTTGTCCTCAATGCTTGAGTAGCTCTGGGTGCTTTTGTATAAAATTCTCATCCTCCCATATAGAATCTTCAGTGGGTAAGTTCTTCCACTTGATGAGATACTCTGAAATTGATCGATTTCGTAGTTGTCGAGTTCTTGTTTTTGTGACTGCTTAAGGTTCCAATATGATTTTTCCTTCCTCTTCAAGTTCTGGCAATATTGTTTGAACTGGAATATTTTCACCTATAATCTTCTTTAAGCATGAAACATGGAAAACTAGATGCACTCGCGAAGAAGTAGGAAGCTCCAATTTGTATGCCATAGTACCAATCTTTTGCAACACGTTGTAACGACCATAGTACTTTGGCGATAATTTATTATCCTTCATAACTTGCTCGAGGGACATTTGTTTGTATGGTTGTAGTCATAAAAATACCCAATCTCTTACATCAAAACTTCTCTTGTTACGATGTTGATCTACCTATTGTTTTATTCTATTTTGTGCCAAATTCAGGTTATCCTTGAAGAGTTGGAGAACTTCTTGCTGATGCTCTATGTGATCTTCCACTGCTTGAACCTTCGAATTTTCCCTTAAATATGATGTGATAGATGGTGGATGATATCCATAAAGTGCCATAAATGGGGTCATTTTTGCTGCAGTATGGAAGAAAGTGTTATACTACCATTCAGCGAGAGGTAACCACTTGACCCATTATGTTTGTTTATTAGATACAAAACAATGAAGATATCCTTCCAAAAATTTATTTGATATCTCATTTTGACCATCAGATTGAGGATGATAAGATGAGCTATGAGCTAATTGAGTACCCAAAAAAGAAAATAACTCTGTCCAAAAATTTCCAGTAACAATGGGATCTCTGTCACTCACAATAACCCTTGGGCTTCCATGTAGCTTTTGAATTCTATCCATAAATGTAGTAGCAACTGTACTTGCTTTAAATGGATGAGATAATGCACAAAAGTGTGCATATTTGGTAATTCTATCAACTACCACCATGATGACACTCTTTCCTTTGGACTTCGGTAAACCTGTGATAAAATCCATTGAAATATCCTACCAACGTTGACTTAGAATGGATAAAGGTTGTAGAAGTCCTGGGGTCTTAATTGTCTCAACTTTATTCTGCTAGAAAACCAAACATTCTGCCACAAAATTTTGAATATTATATTTAAGGTCATCCCAAAAAAATTCTTTCTTCACCCTGTGGTAAGTTTTGAAAAATCCTGAGTGTCCTCCTAAAGGAGAAGTGTGCAATTCCAGAAGAATATTTTGTTTTAGTTGGGAATTCTTACAAAGATATAAGCGATCTTTGTACCATAAGGAATCATTTTCCAACTAAATGTATCAGATGTACTAGGATCTTGCTGCAACTTTTGAATGAGTGTCCATACATCTTTGTCCTTCTTCCATTCATCTCTTGCTTCGGTTATCCAATCTTGTTGGATAATAGAAATGGCACAAAGCAATGCTTCCACCTCTTCATTCTTTCTTGAGAGTGCATCTGCAACAACATTAAGCTTTCCTTTTTTGTAGATTATTTCAAAGTCATAACCCAACATCTTTGTGACCAATTTTTGTTGCTCTTCTGAAGATAGTCTTTGTTCCAAAAAGTGTTTAAGACTATCATGATCAGTTTTTACCTTGAAGTGTCTTCCCATTAGGTAAGTTCGCCATTTCTTTAGTGCATGCAGTATTGCTAACATTTCCTTCTCATAAATAGTTTTTTGTAAATACTTTCCTTTGATTGGATGACTTTCAAAAGCAATGGGTCTTCCTTCCTGCATTAAAACTGCACCAATTCCATTTCCTGAGGCATCACATTCCACAATAAAGGTTTTTGTGAAGTCTGGCGTAGCTAAGACCGGTGTTAGGCACATTTCCTCTTTAAGATGTTCAAAGGCCTTAGTTGCTTCAGGAGTCCATGAAAATGCATCTTTCTTCAATAATGTTGTTAGAGGTGCTGCTATTCTCCCATAATTCTTAACAAACTTGCGATAATACCCTGTTAACCCGAGAATCCTCGCAACTGCTTTATGGTCATGGAGACTTTCCATTCCTTAATGGCTTTAATTTTGTTAGGATCTACTTTAACACCCTCGTGAGATATAATATGACCCAGATATTCCACCTCTTGTACTCCAAAGAAACATTTGGATGTTTTTGCATATAATTGTTTCTCCTGCAATAGTTTGAGCACCCTATCAACATGTTCAACATGATCCTTCCGAGACCTGCTGTAGATTAGTATATCATCAAAAAATACTAGCACAAATTTTCTAAGGAAGGGTTTGAAAATGGAATTCATCAACCCTTGAAATGTAGAAGGTGCATTGGTAAGGCCAAGAGGCATGACCAAAAATTCATAATGACCCTCATGAGTTCAAAATGTTGTTTTTGGAATATCTTCAGTCTTCATTATAATTTGATGATATCCTGAACGAAGATCCAACTTGGTAAAATAAATTTCTTCATGTAATTCATCCAATAATTCATCAATCACAAGAATGGGAAATTTATCTTTAATGGTGAGCTTATTGAGCTCCCTATAATCTGGACACATTCACCATGATCCATCCTTCTTGTGTACAATACTACAAGAGTAGAGAAAGAACTTTGACTAGGTTGAATTATACCTGCCTCTAACATTTTTGCAATGATACGTTTAATTTTTCTCTTTTGGACATAAGGATATCTATAAGGCCTGATGTTTGGAGGAACACTTCCTGGAATCAAATGAATAGCATGATCATGATCACGAATAGGTGGGAGTCCTTTGGGAGTTTCAAACACCTTGGAATGATTGTCCAAGACTTGTTGGAAATCTGTAGAAATAGATGATTTTGATGTTGGAAATTCTAGTGAGCATATTTGTGCAATTACGCTTTGTTGTTATTTATTTAGAAGCTTTGTCATGACATTAGAGCTTATTATCCTTCCCGGCTTCCCCGCAATACCCTGTAATTCGACTTCCTTTCCTTCTGAAAAAAATTTCAAGAAAAGTTCTTGAAAATTAAAAGCTACCGTCCCCAAAGATTGTAACCATTGTACTCCTAGTACAACATCAGCAACTCCCATAGGAATGGAAAGCTTTGGACTAGTCAATACATATTCCCCCATGGTTAGCTTGATATTATGGCATTTTCCAGAGCAATTTATAGTTCCTCCATTTGCAACCATCACTTGACATTCTGGTGCTGGGTATAGGAAACAATTTAATTCCTTGGCTACCTTACAATGAATAAAATTATGGGTGCTACCTGAATCAATCAACACTATTACCTTTTTTTTCTTGATATGTCCTTCTATCTTGAGAGTTTGAGGAGTGGTAATTCCTGCCAGTGCATTACACGATATGGTCGGATTCATTTCTTCCTCTTCTAGGGCTAGTTCTTGGTGTATATCCTCTTCTTGTTCATTTTCTTCTTCCTCTTCACAATCTATGTAAAATAATTTCTTCTCAGCACACTTATGACCTTTAGTGTATTTGCTATCACAACTGTGGCAAAGCCCTTTTGCTCTTTTTTCTTCCAATTGTTGTGGTGTCAACCTTGTAGGTTGTGGAAATCTAGGCATATAAACACTTCCTTCTTTATAGAATTGAGTGGTAGGCTTCCTTGTCGCCATAATTTTACATTCAACTTTTCTTGCCAACCTGAATGCCTTCTCCAATGAATCAAGTTCCAAAACGCGAACTTCATGTTGGATGTTATCCTTTAAAGTGCCTATGAAGAGATCAATCATGTTTTCCTCTGGAATATCAGTTACCCTTATATTCAATTTTTGGAAGTCCTCAATGTGTTGCCCCACTAAACCCTTTTGTTTGAGATTTATCAATTGGCTAAAGAAGGTGTTGCTCTTTGTATCCTCATAATGTGTTATCATTTCCTCTGTAAAAATTGACCAAGTGACAATTTTTTTACGGGAGCAAAGACATCGATACCATACAAATGTATTTTGTTCTAAATGTAAAGTTGCAATGCGTACCTTTTGTGTGTTTTGCACATTATGGAGATCAAAATATTGCTCCATCTATAGTATCCATGTTATAGGATCCTTTCCATCAAACTTCCTCATATCCATTTTTGGAATATGGTGGTTCTTCCCGCCAACATTAGAGTTTATGAAATCATGATTAACATTTATTTTGTTCTCATCATGAGGTTCTTCTACTATCTTTTCACCATTAGGAAACATTTCTTGTATCAAATTTGTCAAACCTTCCATGTCTTCTTTTAGATCATTCTTCATGTTTTCCATGTTGTCTTTCATGTCATCCATATTAGCTTCCATGCCAACTTCCATTCCATCCATCTTATATTCCATGCCTTTCTTCAAACCGTCCATCTTTTCTTCCACTCCTTTCTTCAAAACTTCCATTTCATTTTTTGTTTCTCTTTGCGAGAGCTAAATTTGGTGCACTTGCTCCTGTAATTTTGATAGATCATGTTGCAATTCTTCATCTTCATGAGTCATCGTAGAGCCTTTTGAAGGCTTAATGGGTGTTGAATTATTTTTACAGGGCATATTTTAGAACCCAATACTGATATCTATTCTACAATATTCCCTTGGAATCAATTCAAATTGATTCTTCAAACAAGACTTATGAAATTTGGAAAAAACATACACAACTTTTTCTTGCTTTTGAGGAGCTCGATATTGAAATTTGATTATCTCTGTGATTGCAGCACTTCAATATTTGAATTTTAGCACCAATGTATCCCTCTGAATTCTCTTTCGAATGCCATAGGTCTGACCTGATTTGGATTCACCAAGACAAAGTTTGTCCAATCTCCCACAATGACCTAATTATGGACTAGTTCAAAAGACCGAACTTGTATAACTTGCCACATGTCACTGCTTCATCCTTCAGCTTTGAAATTGATAGCCAAGAAGCTACATTCTGTGTACTTGCAACCACTTTTTATGACACTCCAATCCAATGCTCAGAGAGAGAGAGTTATGAATCGTTTCCCACGATCACCTCTTTGAGATGAAATTCGGGAGCCTGAACAAGCACTCCCTTCCACAGATCATATCTCCGAAAATATTGTGAACCAAGCTTTGAAAGTGTTTGACGCGTTTCCTCAGGATTTCAGCTTCGCAACGTAAAAATTTCAGATTCTGAACCTTCGTAGAAAAAAAGTTATAGTGAAAATGCCACGATGACCTGTTTAGAGCAGCGAAACCCTAGAATCCAAAGCTCTGATACCAAATGTTGTGTAACCAGCTCCAAAAATATAAGAAAAGAGATATCAACACCTTAGAAATAAGCCACTTCGAGGGGGAAACCTCCAATACATTACATGAATGAACAATTCTTGGATGATACAATTTACAAAACCTCGTTTCTATATATAGGAGTCCATGGGGCCATAATGTAACCCTAGTGGGCCACAATTTAATTGTAGCCGACCTAACAATAATAATTTAAGGGCACAATAATAACAAAATGGGGGTTACAAGGGTATAATAATAACAATAAGGGGGTTACAATAACAACAATAAGGGACTATACTAGTAATATAGGGACCTAACACAGAATAGCCAATACAGTAAATACGTGCATAAGAA
Organism: Pinus albicaulis; assembly: GCA_034641835.2. NCBI lineage: Eukaryota > Viridiplantae > Streptophyta > Pinopsida > Pinales > Pinaceae > Pinus > Pinus albicaulis. The sequence continues at coordinate 868,150,354 of CM076580.1, forward strand.
AGGAATAACAATGCATTTTCAAGTTTTATTGGGAATTTTAGGGTTAATTTAAGCCTGCAATAAATGGCAGTCAAATCAGGAAAATATGTGGTTTTTAGGCTTCAAATTAAAAAAGTCACTGGTGGTTATCGCACGCATCTGACGTGGTAAGTAGTTTTGAATAGATCGAATGCGATCCAATGGAAATATGTCACGTCAAGGAGAGAGAAATAGGCAAAACTGCCTATTTCGCGTAGAAATGAACTAGTTAAGAACACATGACTTTATTTGCAATATGAATTTTCAAACATTAGATCTGGGATTTTGATTGCGAATGGTCCGGATTTGATTTGGAAGATGCTCAGGATTTGGGAGTGGTGCTGGGGTTTATCAATGTGACAATGTATTTTTTAACTTTATAAATGAATATTTATTTAAAGTTAAAACCTTGGGTTATACAATAGGTGCGGGGGGGGGGGGGGGGGGGGGGTAATGTTTATACATGTTTTTTAAATAAAACATTTCACCAATGTTTCAACCAATACATGGGCACGGGTTTTAATATTATATGCTATAATATACCTTTGAAAATTTTTTAAATGGCATAGAGAGGTGGGGATTAGTTTTATTGATATATTTAAACCAATGGAAATAAAAGGTGGGTTTTCATTTCTTCACGTTGGATATTTTAACACTGGTTTAAACATTAAAATAGTGGGTTTTGGGGTTATTTACTTTATAAAGGATTTATTTAATATACAGGAAGGGTATAGTTTAAGGAATTAATAAATATAGTTAGAAATTAATATGAGATAAAGGGATAATATAGGTAATGAATGAAAAATACATAACTTTAACAATAAGTAAAGTGTAAAGATAGACAAATAAGCATATTTTTTCCCTTTTGGTTTTTTCACACTTAAACTTATGATAAAATGCATTTTATGGGTTTTTGAGTGTTTCTAAATGAAGATGAAATTAATTATGTAGGGTTTTTACTTTTACTAAGTAAAAATGGGTTTTTACTTAGGAAAAGGGATCATGATTATGGATTAAGGGTAAATGTTGATGAATATGGGTTTTGTGTAGGAATTCAATATTTTTAACCAATCAGTTATCAAGCCTTGGGTCCAGTCCCAATAGAAGTCCTCAACACCACTATATATTAAATAAATCAGCTCACACAGCAAATAATGGAAAATATGACAATGACAATGGCTCAAAGTCAGACCAAGAGTTTAGATCCAGAGTGATCTAATAGGCAACAAAAGGTGAAGAATCGTAGGAAAAACCCTCCTATTTATAACAAAATATTGGGTCATTCTAGATCTTGGTGCATGATTAAAATAATGTTAACCAAATCTAGATCCACCTTTTATGGAATATTTTATTATATTTGTTGGAGGAAAAAGTATTTGACTTGGGTCAAATCCCTTTATTTGTTAATAATAAATAAATAAATGATTTATTTATCTTTTTAAGGAAGTGGTTGAAGGATAATCAAATAAATAATGATTTATTTAATTATTTGTGGGTGATTTGGTCATATTTAACAAGGAATATTATCTAAATCATATTTAAATAATTATTCCTAGAAAATAATAAGATAAAAAAAGGTTTATCTAATTAATTTCTTTGTTTTGGGTTAAACATGATTAGGAATAGTAATTAAAGTATGGTTTAATTAATTATTCCATGAGGAAAATCAAACAAATATAGGTTTGTTTAATATTTCCTTTTGGGGTTTCCTGTTTAGACCATAAAAAACCTAATAAATGTGGTTTATTAAGTTATTTTACATAGTGAAAGAAATTTTACTTAGGGTAAAATTGGTCTTACATGGTGTACTTGGGTCCATCTAATGATAGTAGGTTAGATGACCAAAAAATGGTGTAACAGATTGCCCCCCAGCGTGCGAGTGTTAGGAGCAAATCGTATGATCGAAGTATGTTGTAAGAAATCAATCACCAGACATCAAAAGGGAAGTCAGAGAGAGAAATGTGAGGTAGACTAATGTGCTGAAGAACTAGACCTTGAGGAGACGAAACTTACAGGTGCAAAAATTCTCTTTTTATGAGAGGGTACTTGTGCTAAAGGCGGCGGGGGAGGCATACCTATGCCCGCCGAGACAAAGTACAAAAGAATAGTGTGTCCAGTAAACAAGGGACCGAACCATAAAGTACAGCCAGCATAAACATAAGCCAGATAAAAATACAATGAGGAATCCCACATACATGCTGTGCCTGGGATAACAGCCAGGACCTATACTATAATATCTGAGTACATGAGATACAAATACAACCCAAATGCCCCCTGAAAATGGGGAAGGGCTCGCAAAATCTGACTGATACATGCAAATCAAAGAGGCGCTGCAAGTGGCTAAGGCCAACATCATCAAATATATGGAGCTACATCGAAGGCTGCAAGGAAGAGGTCATCCGGGCATGTGGGGGGCTACCTGCAGGGCCACCCCCTCATGAGGGTTGAGACATCTCACACAAACCCGGGAATCACCGAGAACTGTTGTTGCATCACTGAACCATCAAGTATATGGATCTCAAGCATGCTGAAAGGAGATGGAGTGGAGAAACAATCAAGTCAAAGGGGAAGGAGAGATCCCTTTGCCTGATCCGAGGCACCGAACAAGAGTGGAAGCTGGAACCAAGGTACACCGCCCTCTAGACCTTTCTTCTGGAATGAAGGAGCTGATGTAGACAGAAGGAGGTCCGCCATAGGTGAGGCAATGAGAGATCCTCAACTAAGGCATGAGAGAAAATAGTAGAGCGACGGACAGACTAATACCAATGATGATGATGAAATGGAGGGGACTGAGTAGCAAATCGACGACTTCCCTTGTTAGAGCATAAAGGGCATGAATGACATGGCAGTGACTGACACAATATCATGAGGGATAGGGGACAGTGGGACTGAAGGCCATAATGTGCGACACAAGAGAGGGACCAAGCAATGAAGGATGGAGGACTATGGCGGGGTACAAAGGGACTCGGGATAGACTCCATGAATGCGATGATGACTCAACTTGGATGCTCTAAACAAGGGTGACTTGATGGTGCTGCCACATAGTAAAGGTCCAATGGGGGACCATGAAAACATGAGTATAAGATGGTAACTCATGACGAACATCAACACGAGCATAGATAAGTATGGAGGCCAAATGGTGCCCCTAGTATGAGTGTTTCAAGTGAAGAAATTCGATTTTGAGGAGGGTTATGGTTGAGGGGCATAGGTGTCCCCAAGCATGGTGTGGTCATGCCAAAATGTATTTAGAAAAGGGGGAATCTAAACACATTTTAATGATGTGGTGCACCATTTGTTTTCGTGATGGTTATGCAGTTTTGAGAAAGGGAATGGAGGATTACCAATCTCTTTTGGTACTACATATAGGAAGCAAATGGACTTTAAGTTTCTGGGTTGGCATACCTGGTGTCACTATCCCAAAGAGAGGAGTTGGAGATAATGAACTGATGCTTTCGTAGAAAAGCTATAGGTTGGTCAACAACAATGTCTAAGAGATGGAGTTGCTGATGTAAGATGAAGGAATGATAAGGGGTATCATCCTTAGAGTGATCTGAAGTGATATGGGACTCTAGAGGTTCTTCTAAATGTGGAAGAATAATGGTACTAAATTCGGCACGACCAGATACACTAAGAGAGTTGTGGAGAATTGCTTCTCTTGGTCTCTCGAATGTGGGTGCCCCCTTACCCAAACATTGGGTTTCAATGTAATGGCCACAAGGGGTATCTGGTGTAAACGCATGGGTTCGATGTAAGGGGGAATAGAGAAAGTCAGGGGTGGCGATTTTTTCCATAATGTCGTCATCGTGATAGAAGATGGGGTGACTGGTGGAAGAAAGACCACCTGACGTGGCGAAGCTACCTGAATCATCATCATGAGAAGAGAGGGTCACATGCGTGTCGTCACAAGGGGTGACATAAGAGTAAGAAGATAAAGGATCTACCGATGTTGAGCCCAAGGTGATCGCTAAAGGAAGGTCAAGCGAAACAACAGGTGAAGATTGAGATGGAATGTTCCCCGAAGGTCTCATGGATGATGATAGGTAGAAAATGTTGGACGAAGACTCTGTCATCTCGACATCAGGAGGGGGAATGTCAATGGGAGCAGTCATGTCTGGTAGTTTTTCCAAAGAAAAATGCGCAAATAGGGGAGAGGTGGACTCATTGCGCTTGGCCTCGAATTGGCTGACTGCGGCTAGAGAGGTGCAGAAGTCCTCGAGGCGGGGACAAAGGTGGGTGTAATGGCCATGGAGATCACACAAAGCACAGGGGTGGTTGGTGTGAATATTCTTTGGGTTCTTGGCCGCGGTCGCGGAAGGAACAGAGGCTTTCGAGACCGTGGGCTCAGGGAACGCGACATTAACCATGGGCTTGAGATGAAGAAATTCAGGACAGGTATGGGTGGCGTGACCGACAAAATCACACAAAGCACACTGGATGGTATGATGTGGAGGTCGAGGAGGGGCCAGGTTTGTTGGGGCAGCCTTGTCCTTTGATGCCCCCTTGCGAGCTTTGCCCTTCTTACCCGAAGCGGTCGCAACAAGAGGTGGTTCCTGTTGAGGTGACTGAGGCACTATTGCAGTGGGAGAAGTCACAGGGACCGGTTGCACCGGGGTCAAAGAAATATAAGGTTTGGGTTGACTAGGTAGGGTTGAAACTGGAGGATCATGGTACCAGATGGGAATCCCAAGGGTCAGGTTAGGAAGAGAGAGGGTGGCCATGACCGGTACCGTGGACACTCCTGGTGGGGGAGCTAGGAACGGTATCTGACCGTAGGGGTAATGGCCAGGTGGGACGGATCCTAAATGGAGAAGGCTTGGAGGAACCGTTCGAGGAGGGTAAAGAGGCTCATGAATACCAGCTGCAGGTGAAGGGCTAGGAGCAGGTTGTGGAGAGCACGGTTGCTGACTAGCCGAAGCAGGTTGCTTGAGAGCAGCCCAAGACGATTGCATCATGCAAACATTCGATGAGCTGGGGTTGGAGATAGGAGGAGGAGGAAGACCAGGGAAGGTGCCAAGAAAAGAGGAGTCTTTGTAGACGCCGGGAGAGACACTGGTCAAGGAATCGACTATTTTCTTATTGGCTACAGGAGAGATGGTCGTCTCAGGGGCGGTCTGAGATTCTGGCTCATGATATGTCAACTGGTCAATGGTGACTATCTTTCCATTATGAGGGAAAGACATCTTGCGGAAAACTGCGGATAGGACAACAGACATGGCATAGGTGTAGCTCTGCCCTAAGATAATGTTGTAATATAGAGGGGCGTTGATGACTTCAACGTCAATGCAAACAGTCTTTCCCACAAGAGTGATAGGACAATTACGGAATAGGCCAATGGGCTGGGAGGCATGGCCATCCCACGCTCGAAGGGTGATCATGGAAGGGGCCAACTCAGGAGAACCGAGTTTTTGCCAAACCGAAGTGGACATCTCACAGGTGGATTCCCCCTCATCAATGATACACTGAGAAACGTTAGCGTTCCAGATTTTGACTGGGATTTGGAAAGCGACGAAAGCAGGAAGAGGAGTATGTTCTGATTGATGGGCGTCGAAAACAATCAATTGGTCAGTAGCAGGATCTAAAGCACCCAGGGAAAATAGTAGAGCCTTCTTTTGAGAAGGGCACGACTGGAGGAGTTCCAATGTAGAAATGACAGCAGGAGACTACGCCAAATCATCTACTATGCTATACGACTGAGCAGATCGACTAGAAGTAGCATTTTGGCGTAATGGTCCTTTAGGAATCTTGGTATGAACCTCAACGTTGGGTTGAGGGATAGGCAAGGGACCATTGGATGTCGAAAGAGGCTCTGTAGAACCTGAAGAAGGTGAATCGGGGATAGACGGAGCGGGAGGCTTGGGGTACTGAGGGGCTCGAGTTTGAAGGTTAAGGTCAACGGTTGGAGGTGGAGCAGAGTTCATCATGAGGATCTGGTAATTGGAGGAACCAGAAGGGGAAGGTTGAGTGGCCACCTATCTGTCAGGTGGTTGGCTAGCCACGAATCCCTACTGTGCATCCACCTGCGCTTGAGGGGGCGGTGACTTCTGTTGCAGGGGTTGAGAAGGCAAGGGAGGCGGAGGTGCTGATGCTGGAGGAGCTGGAGCACTAAACTGCGGATACGAATAAGAAGGGTGTTGGGTAACAGTATGGTGAGCAGGAGGTTGGGCCAAAAGAGGAGGTATGTTGTATCCTGGATACGTGCTACCAGGAGGGGGACAAGTGCGGGAGGTGCTGCCCCCTCCCCCAAGAAAACCATGACCCATGGGAGGTTGGGCATATGGATGAGAGAGAGCTCCATCAATACCGTCGGTGGCATGAGGTGCCCCCTGTGCGTTGACACCACCGGGTCTGGGGAGATCAGGTAGAACGGTATAAACATAACCTGTCTGAGCATAGATCAAGTCATATTTTAATGCCAGTTGGAGGGCGGCTTCTTCAGTTTGGGGAAAATGTGATGCAACATCTTTCCCGATAGGAGGCAATAGATATCTAAGGAACCATTCCATGTAGACACGGTCTTCGAAAGTAGGGGATTGACATAGGCTCTTTCGTCTCCGCCTTTCCTGGACATGATCGGATAGGCGGGTCGTAGATGATTGATAGAGAGAAGTCAAAAGTCCGATACCAGTGTCATAACGAAGGGGAAGCTGGAAGTAAGATAAAAAAATCCCGGGCAAGAGTCACAAAGGTGGTATGAGAAGAAGGGGGCTGATCAACATACCACTTAGAAGTCGCGCTTGTAAGCGTTCGTTGGAACAACCGAAGATGGACAGAGTCATCGGTAATGGAGGTAGATGAACACCACATGTGGAAAGATCGGACATGATTTGAAGGATCTTCTCCAGCAAGGCCTTCAAACTTTGGGATGTCAGAAGGGAGCTTTGTCAGCATAGCAGGCCAACTAGCGTCATGGTGTATAGGGTCATTTGTCAACCGGTCCAAATCAGGAAGGCTGAGGCCTACCATGAAGGGGAGCAAGGGCACAGCTGAGGTAGTTCCTATGGCGGTTCCACTTGTAGTAGTCCTGACATTAGGGTCGGGATTACCGCTAGCATTAGGCCCTGGACCAGACATAGTGAAGGTGACAGGGGGAGAACCGGAAGTAAAAGGAGAACCCAATGAATCAAAAGAGGAGTCGGAGTGCGGACTCGAAGGAGGACTAACTCGACGACGGTGGGAAGGAGTAGGTCGACCGAGTGGAAACTGAGGGTGAAGGCAAAGAAGTCTCCAGGATGTGCGCTTTAGGGGCGCAATGGTGACAACACAAACACAGCATGAGGGGAAGAAGAACGACCGACAAAGGCAGGGAGGTGCAGAATCAAATGAATACAATGTCGAAACAAGGGCCAGAAGGTGCAGTGTCAACTGATTTTAAAGTCTTTTCCTGGCGGTGTAAACCAGGCTCTTCTTCGCTTAGGGTGAGTGTGTGGTGTGCGTTAATTTTAATTTTTAAACCCTTTTCATTTTGAGAGCAAGAGAAAAAGTGTGCTGCGTAACTGAAAATAATGTTGCAAAAAACAGTATATAATGTTGAAATAACAGAACATTAACAGCTACTAGTGCATCGATCCAACCCAAGAAGGCGGGTCTCTCAAAACTAATCTAAAAGAGGGAAAAAATCTAGTCAAAACACACTAAAAAGAGGCCAATATATCTAGGGTCGAAAGGGACAGGGATCTAAGGGAGAAATCTGCTGAAAAGAGGTGCAGATCACAGCCAAGAGGCAGAGGCAAGGTGGCTGGAAAAAAGGAGGAAATCAGCAAAAAGAAGAAGGGGCAAGGAGGAGGCCCTAAAGGTAGATCCAAACAAATCTTCAGGAGGTGATTTGAAAGGGATAAGATCTGATTAAAAGGGATCAGAAAAGGAGGTATTCGATCTGAAAAAGGGATGGCTGAAAACTCTGAAAAAATAGACAATTACAGCAGCTAAAACTCTTCCACAAAAAATGGAGGACACTGAAGCCCTAGGGGGCTAGATTCCCACTTATTTGAGTAAAACAGAGAAATAATAGGTCTAAACGGTTGGAGACAGAGGCTGGAAAACCCTGACAGAAGCTTCAGAAAACCCAGAAAAATTTCAGAAAAATTCCAGAAAAAAGTCCAGGTCATAGTTTTTGACCTGTTTTTCGCTTAGGTCACAGTTTTTGGGCTGTTTTCTGCGACTTGAAGCTCCAGGATGTATTTTTTGTGCCAAAAAGTGCGACCTGCACTTCTGGCACTCTCGGCGGCAGATTTCAGAAAAAATTGTCGTCTTAGCTGCGGCTGATGTCTGTCACCTGCGCAATAGGGCCAAAAACACACAGAAGTTACAAATTTTAATGTTTTGAGGGTTTTAGAGAGTTTTAAAGGTGAAAGGCACCATAAAAATAGTAAAAATAAAAATCTGAAGAGAAACCCTAGGGTTTCAAGTAGCTTGATATGCAGGAATATGAAAAACGACAACGGTCGTAATTGAAAACCCGTGTGGAGTCGCCAATTGTTAGTATGAATCCTTTGTCGATGTGTACGAAAAAAGACCACTTTAGCTACGCATAATTAATAGCCCTAACATCAAAAGTGGCTACCAATATCTTCAGATCTGTAGTTAGTTGATCAAGACAAGAGCTACAAAAAACCAAATCTATGCATAGAAAGACATTAAGCAGTAAAAAGAAGGGTTTGCTCCATATATCCAATAGACAAGACAAGAACAATTTTTGAAAGAATTTTTGTATTAAGGGCACCTGGGAGGAAAACAAGAAGATGTTTCCAATTCTCCTCAATGGGATGGGTTCTTGGAAGTCCTCAACGCTTCAGATCTAGCATTTCTCTCTCCTTTTGGTGTAGAAAACCCAGACAAAGATAGAACTCAAAGGGAGCTCACACAGCAAATAATGGAAAATATGACAATGATAATGGCTCAAAGTCAGACCAAGAGTTTAGATCCAGAGTGATCTAATAGGCAACAAAAGGTGAAGAATGGTAGGAAAAACCCTCTTATTTATAACAAAATATTGGGTCATTCTAGATCTTGGTGCATGATTAAAATAATGTTAACCAAATCTAGATCCACCTTTTATGGAATATTTTATTATATTTGTTGGAGGGAAAAAGTATTTGACTTGGGTCAAATCCCTTTATTTGTTAATAATAAATAAATAAATGATTTATTTATATTTTTAAGGAAGTGGTTGAAGGATAATAAAATAAATAATGATTTATTTAATTATTTGTGGGTGATTTGGTCATATTTAACAAGGAATATTATCTAAATAAGATTTAAATAATTATTCCTAGAAAATAATAAGATAAATAAAGGTTTATGTAATTAATTTCTTTGTTTTGGGTTAAACATGATTGGGAATAATAATTAAATTATGGTTTAATTAATTATTCCATGAGGAAAATCAAACAAATATAGGTTTGTTTAATATTTCCTTTTGGGGTTTCCTGTTTAGACCATAAACAACCTAATAAATGTGGTTTATTAAGTCATTTTACATAGTGAAAGCAAATTTACTTAGGGTAAAATTGGTCTTACATGGTGTACTTGGGTCCATCTAATGATAGTAGGTTAGATGACCAAAAAATGGTGTAACATAAGTCTAACCTTATTTCATCCGAGGGCTCAGATTAAACTGTTGAGCTCCTCATTTATTCTCTATCATATCCACTGATTTGTCAATTTTAAACTGTTTGACATATATTTATTCTCTATCTAAAACATGAAATTCAAAGCATGAAAAGTTAAGATTAAATTGTTTAACTGATCATGGATGATGTCATTTATTGACAATTCGCACATAATCATTATTCTTGTAGTAAAAGTAAATAGCAGTGGCATTTTTACTTGCTCACTTTCATGTCTTATTTTATTTCTTTTTTTTCTTTTGGGGTCTATATTTTTTATAAGTCCTTTGATATTTCTTTTAGTATTTTTACCCTCTTTTCATTTTTAATTATTTTTCATTTTCAAAATATGAGAAAACAACTTGCAGAAAGCAAGGTATGTACATATTTACAAGACTATTATAGTCAATTAAAAAATTATGAACCCTATTATTATAGGACCCTAACACGATAAATATGAAAAGCATAGTTTGTTAGTTGTTTGTTGGAGTTATTTAATGGTCTTAGATTCCTATTTGAATACAAACTCTATCAAAATAGATAATATCCATATTAATTCTCCATGTGATGTAATCCTAGTTTAATTAGGTCTCTAGGTCAAGGTATCGAAGTCTAGCCTAGGTGGCATACCATTGTAAAGAGACCTCACCCGATAAATGGGAGAATTTTTCAGTATGAAAGGGTTGAGGAATGTTATGAGGAAGCTATTATGTAAATTTTATTTACCAAGATAATACACAATTTACAACAGATTATCTTCAAAACCTGAGATTCTTCTTAGCTTATGTATTTTTGTCTCTTTTTCCCTTTACTTTGTGTATTGTTATCAACTTCATAGTGCTATTATTACTTGGAATTCATGATTTAATTCTCCAATTTCCTTCATATGATATTTTGGTTGTAAAGGTTTATGTTTAAGCCAATTTTCCTCAGCTTCCATGGATGCAATTTTCTAGTAATTAAATTTCTTTAGTTGTCTCCATTCCCAATGGTAGAAAACATACATTTTTTTACCTACAAAAAACCACTCAAAACATAAAAATATTTAGCCATCTGCAACATAGATTTTATCTTGATTGTTCTATTGTTTTATTTTTCTTTGAGAGATCCCTCTCAGATTGGAAGGGCTAACTTCGACTCAAAATTGGGTTGAAATAGTTATTCTAAGTTGATGGTTGGCACATCCCAATTGGTTCCATCCTAGTGATAACAACTGAAAAATTGAAATAAACTTCTTTGATACTACACCAATCACCCAAAAATTCAGAATTGAATGGAGTATGCCTCATTTGAGGTGAATTACTAATTTTTCCTAGGTTGAGTCTTGTCACAGCTTGGCTTACCATCATAGATAATGTTCAAGATCCCTTATTGCATGCCTTATGGATCAAAAAAATTTCTTTCATGTGCACTAACACATACTGTTATTCTTCATATTGCCACTTAACTATTCCCATAATGCTGCACTCAAGATGGAGTAAGGTCCTCCTTATATGATTGAGCGTAAACATACTTTGGGGATGGGAGGCCATGTATATCATGGAACTCCCTACCCGATTGAAATATTTTTTACCATATAGTTATTCAAGGATCCTATTTGATGGAGTTTAAAATTGAATTCCCATTTTGAACTATGGAACTCGCCTGCAATTTTGAGCCCTCATTATCTAACCTATCCTCTTCACAATTGTGAATTATTAGGATGTGATATAATGGAATGTGGAGAAGGATTTAATTATGGCCTTCATTCCTTCAATTAAGTCCCTTAGTTTGTTGTCTTTCAACAATGTTTTTTTCACCATGTTTTGATGATCATTTCCAAATCTCCAATTACCACCAGATTATCAGTCCTAGTTGTTTTAGCCAATTATTCTTCTTGAAGTATGCTATATTTTTCTACATGATTATTGTGCATGTGTCCCAATCCATAATAATATTATATTACCTTGTTTTTAATGGGGTTGAGAATGACCTCTCCTACTGCTGACACCCCTATAGGATCCTAATAATTGAATAAACATAAATAAGCATATTTATCTTAAGTACTAAATGACATTAAGAAGATAAGAAGAAAGTTTGAAAAAGGTTAAGACAACACATCACTTGGAATAAAATTGGATTCAAAATGTAACTTATATAGGAAAATATAAATAGATTCATTACTCAAGAATATGGCTCAAAAAAACCTTAACAAACCTTGTAAAAAATGAATGAGAGTGGAGCAATCTGTGAATTAAAAGTAAAAAAATCCCAAGAATGAGAACAACTCAATTTATTTTTGAAAAATTTGGTTTGGTTCCTCACAAATTATGGAATAGGGAGGGAAAATATTATCCCCTTGAATCATGAAATAAATAAGATTCATGTTTTAACAATGTTAGATCTAAGACTTTTGTGATCCATAATGTAGATAAATGTCTTTCGGATTAATCACATCATTAGGATTTGGTCGACGTTTCAAACCATATAATGTGGTTTATCCTTAGGAAAAGGTGAAGAAAGAAACTGATCTCATTGAATAAATAGTAGGGATGTATCGTTGCCTAGTGATAGGGGATAAAACTAGTCATTAAGAACTACTAGTTTATTTGACTAGGTAAGTTACTAAGTTATAATATTAATGACTAGTTTTTAACGGCTAGCTTTATCCCCTATCATCGAGAAATTACGCATCCCTACTATTTATTCAATGAGATTAGTTTCCTTCTTCACCTTGTATTGAGGATGAACCACATTAGATGGTTCAAAACATCGACCAAATTCTAATGATGTGATTAATCTGAAAGACATTTATCTATGTTTTAATAATCCTCATCATTTTTTGATCTCTTAGAGTGTGACAATTCGAGATTTTGATATTGAAATAATGGATCTACATAAGGATGACATGTAATGTCTAGAGGTTTGGTATTCGAAAAAAACCTATTTCATTTCAACTTATTTAATTTTTTAAGCCTTGATGGTCTTGTTAAGAGTAACCATCATAATATATTATTTTGAACAAATATTCCTTATCGCTTGCTAGTTTAATCATTTTTAGTGATTGCATATTCCTAGAGATAATAATTTTCAATACCTTTTTTTCCATTAAATGTATTCCCTTGAATTATTATATTATTGCTGCATTATGGTGGCCCTTTCATAAGTTATCCATTAAACACCAAGTCCTTAATCAAGTTCCCTTTATTTTCCTGCATTTGTGAGATTTTCTCAATCTTGTATTACAATATATACTAGAATTTTATTAATACCCTTAAAATTATCATTGGTGCTTTTAAAAAATAATAACATGCCACCTATACCATTATAGGTTGTCAGGGTATATACCTTTCTAATTTTTCAATTCTTATATTTTTTTATTTTTTTCTGGTAACATCCTTCTCATATGTTTAAACTCCATGACTTGATCAATTTTCAAGTATATTTTATTTTATTGAATCTTGTAAAGTCTCAATGGTATGGTTTTCTTTAGGCACAATATTAATCCTTTCCACTCACCCTCTGAATAATATTTTTGGTAGATAGTAATAAGGCTTGATCTTAAACATATTATTGAAATCATGTTAAGGTATTTTTCTTGATGAGCTTAAAAATTTGTTAAATTTACATTTGTTACATAGTGATTTGCTTGGGGAAGGTATGCATCCTAAGAAAATGCAATATTGAATCCATCTAGGCTCACGAAACCAAAATATTATGCAACACATTAATGTCTAGAATCAAGCATGGGTAGTAGTCCTTACATATCCCAAATGAATTAATTTTTTCTCAATCGAGTGGACCTAAAATTTCATAGGACTTATCGAATCCCATTTACCTCCAAGTATCAAGACATATATAATTATAAAAGAAGAAGAAGAAATATTTATATTAATTAAGTGCTGCATTCCTTACACTCTTGCTAGTGCCACATAGTACTCTCTAAGAGATCATAAGTTTATGTGATCTAGGTGGATATCAATGGCCACCCACACATTCCACTAGTTCAAAGCACAATTATCCATCTTGGCATTTTTTCTATAGTATTTTGGGTCATGGACTTCTAGGGAATTTTTGAGTTCATAATTGATTTTTCTTTGACGTGGTGAGGGCCTAAGAAATAACCTATAGTCTGGGTCCCAATCAGAATGTGAAATTCTCAACTTTACCTTTCGAGCATGATACTAAGCACACCAAACATAGCTCGCGTGCAATAATTACAACCTTGGGAAGTTGATGTACCAACTATCCCCATTGAGGTTCATAATACTTTTGGTATTTCAACTCTTATGGTTATGTTTTTGGATGTTTAGGTTTTTCTCATTGTTGCTTATGTTAAAAAGGGCCTTTCGGATATTAGAAAAACCCATTTAGGGAAACTATCAAGGTTTTAGTACATGATTTCTCTATTACTTGAAAATTATTTGTGATGTTATTATTTTATTTTTTATGTTCTTATAATCAACTTGATTCCAATACAATGAAGATAGAAAACACACAAAAAGAACACCGAAGATAGGCTCCAAGACAGGGAAAAACTGTAGAAATTTTACAATATGCATGTATATATTAGATTCACCCGATCTAATAATATGCTAAAGTTAAATACTAAATCGCTTCTACAAATATTTGCGGATTAAAAACAAAATCGGAAATCACATAAGCATGAATAAAGATCAATCACACACAACACAGATAATTTCCCGGGGAAATATTACAGCTAAAAACCCCACTATCTTCTATTGTATATTATATCATGGATCATGAAACAATTACATACAAAACTCTTCTCACAATAGCTCTCAGTACATCAGCTAAATTTCTCACACCACAATACAAAAATTGGAAAAACCCTTAGCCAATTTACTGCCTCGAGACATCTTGCCTTCACTGCACAATCCCTACTGAATGTAATCCTTGAATTGATGAAATCCTTCATGCCTTGACTACGAAAGTATCATGGGCATATCCAATGTGTGTGTGATTGCATGTGTGCAAGAAGATAATTTCACAACTATTATTCAAATTCCCTTTCACCTAGAACTCAACTGGGTCTCCACTGGATCTGACATGCATGCAACTGATATTAGTAAATCCTCAGTTACATGTGAGATCACTTATTGTGAATTAATTAATATTTAATTCACTATATCTCTCACTAGTGTATCTCTAGGTACAACTAGCACAACTGATTTTAACTCACTTAACTGAGTTAAACTATTTATAACTTTCACAAACTCATTCACCACTGTACTTCCAACTTTGTTACAACTAGAATGACTTAGTTACAACTAGAATTACTCTACATGTCCCACCAACCAACCTCTAACTCGAAATTCACTTAGCTAACTGATTTTTCCACTTCAGTTAACTATTTCAAGTCCACATTGATAATAGATTATACTTTAATATCCATCTAAATTAATGGATACTAAAAATAGACATGCACCTAAAAATAGCTTGTGGGCCCCACCCTAGTGTAGGTGCTTAATTTTCACTAGGATCATGGGTGAAAAAAAGTTCTTATTGAATCTCAACACTCCCTCTCAACAAGAAATGATTATCCTTCAGCCCGATATTTTCTCTATGGTATTTGAATTTTCTCCTGGTGAGCGCCTTCATCAGAATATCTGCATCCTAATCTTCCATGGGAATGTATTGAAGCAACATGATTCTCCTCTGCACATAATCTCTGAGATGATGGTACCAGATATCTATATGCTTGGAACGATCATGAAAAACATGATTAATCGAGAGTTTAATGAAACTCTGATTATCAAAATGAATCACTATCGGATCCATGTGAGAACCAAACAAACCAACCAAGATATTTCTCATCTAGATAGCCTCACATTCAGCTTGGCTTGCTATCATGTATTCTGCTTCCGATGAACTGAGTGCCATGGATCTCTGCTTCCTACTAGAACAAGAAACAACTGTAGATCCAATGCTAAAGATCCCCCCTGATGTTCTCTTTCTGTCTGATGGGATTCCAATCCAATTTGCATCCGTGAAGCCATGCAACTTCACTCCATCCTTTCTTCTATACCACAGACCATACTATGATTTTCCCCTCAGGTATCTTAGGACATGCTTCCCCGCCTTCCAAAGAGCTTAGTAGGCTTAACCATAGCTTGAATCAGTTGGTTAACCGCATAGAAAATTGTTGGTCTCGTGTTCACTATATACATTAGCGAACCCACTAAATATTGATAGATAGTAGCATCCACTACCTCTCCAGAAGTAGCATCCACTACCTCTCCAGAAGTAACATCCTCTCCAGTTTCCTGGAAGAGGAGTATCCATGGGTTTGCAGCTCTCCATGTTAAACTTATCAAGTATCTCCTTTGCATACTTGCCTTGAAACACAAAAATTTCACCATCCCATTTCCATATTTCCAATCCAAGGAAATCATGAAGGTGGCCCATATCCTTCATTTCGAACTCCTTTGAAAGATCCTCCTTGCATGAGTGTATCAGCTGATTATCACTAGTCAAAATTAAATCATAAAAATACATAATAATGATCAATAGCTTACCCTCAACCACGATCTGGTATAGGTTTGCATTTGCTTCAATTTTGATGAAGCCCAGTCCAGTGAAATAGTTGTCTATCCGAGTGTACGAAGCACGGGGTGATTTCTTCATCCCATACAATGCTCTTTTGAGTCGGCACAAATGCGAATCGTTGTCAAATATATAGAAACCTTCAAGTTTCTCTATGTACACATATTCCTCAATGATACCATTGAGAAACACAGTTTTCACATCCATCTGATGAATGCACCAGCCCATATGCATTAAGAGTGCAAGGATGGTCCTTATGGAAGCGTACCTTATGACAGGCACAAAATTATCATCATAATCTATCCCCTCGATCTGTGAGAAGCCCCGAGCCACAAATATGGCCTTGTATTTCTCCACACTCCCATCAACATCTTGCTTTACCTTGTAGATCCATCTCAAACCTACCACTAATTTTTCAACCAATCTTGGGACAATTTCCCATGCACTATTTTTTACAATGGAGTCATACTCTTGTACCATTGCATCAACCCAAGTAGGATACTGCACTACTTCCTGAAAGGAAGATGGTTCAGTCACAATAAATTTTCTCATGAGAGCCATGTATCTAGTAAATTGGTCAGGAGACTGTCTCTATGTGCGCTGTGAAGTAGGGGCTCCTACATTCTATGCAGCATCAAGTCTTAGCCTATCAGCTTCCGTGGTGCACCTTCTACCATTTATGATGGATGGATCTGGATGAGTAGCTTCCTCCATTCCATGAACCTCCTCATGTGGATGATTCACATCTTGAGACTCATCTTTGGAAGCCAGCAGTTCCTCCTCTACATGCAAGTCCAGCTCCTTCTCAAGGGACAACAACATGGCTTTCCCCTCATCAAATTTTATATCTTGTCGCACAACCGTCATTCTGCTATTTGGAAAATACACACGATAATTATGGGGTGTTTCTGTGTACCCCACAAAAATCCAAAATTCAGCAGTCGGTTCTAGATTCTTCCTAGCGTCCTTTGTCACATGCACATAAGAAGATGAGCCAAAAATCTTAAATTGTGAAAAATCTAGTTTCTTACCAGTGAAATCCTCTTCAGGTGTACTCATGCCAAGTACTCTATGAGGACTACGATTTTGCACATAAACCGCAGTGTTTCATGCTTCCTCCCACAAATGCATTGGTTGGCCCTGATCATGAAGCATCACTCGTGATGCACCCATGATCATTCTGTTCATCCTCTCCATGACCCCATTTTGTTGTGGATTATGAGGCACTATAATTTCTCTTCGAATTCCATATTTGATGCAGAATTTCTTGAATTCATTAGAGATGTATTCTCCACCATTATCACTCCTTAGAGCCTTTACTTGCTTCCCTGAATCTTTCTCCACCAATGCCTTAAACTCAAAAAAATTAGAGAATGTTTTATCTTTCTTCTGCATGAAGAAGATCCATCATTTACGAGAAAAATAATAAAAAAATATTATATAGTACTTATGTTTTGTTGTTGAAGCAACCGAGAATGGCCCACACACGTCTCTGTGAACTCTCTTAAGGATCCTCAAAGCTCAGTTCTCCTTCTCATGAAAGGTGGAATTTACATACTTCCCCATGGTACAACCCTTGCACTAATCTAACTGAGAAAGTTTTCCCATTGGAAGTCCAGTAGATATTTGTTGCATGACTTTCAAGGCTCCATGATGAAGATGGCCCAATTGCATGTGCCATAATTCGCCCTCATCTCGACCACTTTTTCTACCTTTCCCATCATGGCAGCGCAACCATCTACCTCCATCTTGTATAGATTCTTAACTCGAATCCCTATCCTCTTTGCTTGACCCGTTGTTTTATGTCGCAGGAAATATTTTCCATCACTAAAAACAACGTCATAGCCTCTGTCCTCTAACATTTCAGCTAAGACCAAATTTTTCTTCAGACCTGGTACATGCATTACATATTTTAATTGAAATGGTTTGCTTGAATCCCTCTGAAAGGTAATGGTACCAATCCTGGTAGCACTGTACCATCTGTCATCACCCATCTCAATATACATCTGGAGACATTTCTCCTCCAAGTCATTGAAAATTTCCTTATCTCCCATCGTGTGAAAGGAAGCGTCACTATCCAAATACCACACCGATCACAATGCACTTTACACCATGCATGCAATCAAGGAGAATTCAAGCTCAAATTGTGAGGCAAACACCTAACCAGCTGCAGCTCCAACAACCTTCTTGTTCTTATTCTTTTGTGGACAGTTAGTAGCAAAATGCCCATGTTCGTGACAATGAAAACACTTCACCTTTCACATGTCTTGATTCTTGCCTTTAGACTCAGATTTAGAATGGAATTTATTCCCCTTCCCCTTCCTCACCTTGGTAGACAAAGAAAAAACATCTTCATCATCATGCTTTGATGAAGTTCCATCTCTGGTTTTCTGCCTGAACTCCTCCTGCACCAGATTTGACCACAGTTGTTCCCAATCCATAAATTTTTCTCGTCCGTTGACAGAGTCTTCATAACTGTGCCAAATATTAGGAAGTAATAGGAGAGTCAAACTCACCAAATCGTCATCAATGACTATTATTACCACACTCCCCATTTCATCCTGACATTGGAAAAACTTTTTGAGATACTTTGGAATGGTGTCGCCCTTTTCCATCTTGATCACACTTCACCTTGGACATGTCCTACTTCTTGCCTTTAGACTCAGATTTAGAATGGAATTTATTACCCTTCCCCTTCTTCGCCTTGGTAGACAAAGAAAAATCCTCTTCATCATCATTCTTTGATGAAGTGCCATCTTTGTTCTTCTTCCTGAACTCCTCCTGCACTAGATCCGACCACAGTTGTACCTAATCTGGAAATTTTTCCCGTCTGTTGAAAGAGTATTCATAATTGTGCCAAATATTAGGAAGTACTGGGAGAGCCAAACTCACTAAATCATCCTCAGAGACTATTATTACCACACTCCCAATTTCATCTCGACATTGGACAAAATTTGTGAGATAATTTGGAATGGTGTCACCCTTTTCCATCTCGATCTCCTGAGTTTATCTTTGAGCACCAATTTCCTATGGTTGTTTCTTCTTTGCAATAGATCCATTAAATCCTTCCACATAAAATATGGTGTGCTTTCCCATGGAGGCTTGCGAAAATGTGGTATCGTACTCCCTCCAATATGATCCTCCTCTCCTTTTCCACTTTCTTTTTCCATGCATGAAGATAGGCAACATCTGCAACATTTGGCTTAGGAACATTTTTTTTAGTGAATTCCTTCAAGCCATTGTCTTCGAGTATTGCCTCCATCCTGTCCTTCCAATAAATGTAGTTCAAGTTGCCTTCGCGCGCATACTCTAACCTCAAACCATTGAAATCCATTTCGATCTTGAATCAGCTGTAGCACGAAGAAAGTCTTTCTGCAAATTCGAATTCTATCCAATCACAAACTCAACTCCTGCTTCACTTTTGCAATTTCCTGTGCTCTGATACCATGTAGAAATTATACAATATGCATGTATAACTTGGATTCACCTGATCTAAAAATATTCTAAAGTTAAATAATAAATCACTTCTACAAATATTTGCAGAATTAAGAACACAATCACCATTCACATAAGCATGAATAAATATCAATCATACTCAACACAGATAATTTCCTGGGGAAATTTTACATCTAAAAACCCCACTAGCTTCTATTGTATATTATATCATGGATCATGAAACAATTACATAAAAAAATCTTCTCACAAGAGCTCTCAGTACATCGACTAATTGTCTCACACTATCATACAAAAATTGGCAAATCCCTTAGCCAATTTACTACCTCCAGACAACCTACCTTCACTACGCAATCCGTTTTGAATGCAATCCATGAATTGATGCAATATTTCCTGCCTTAACTGTGGAATTATCATGGGCACATCCAATGTGTGTGTGCTTTCATTATGCAAGCGGATAATGTCACAACTGATAGTCAACTTCCCTTTCACTTAGAACTCAACTGGGTCTCCACTGGATCTGACATGCATGCAACTAATATTAGTAAATCCTCAATTGCATGTGAGATCATTGATTGTGAATTAATTAATATTTAATTCACTAGATCTCTCACTAGTGTATCTTTAGTTAAAAATAACACAACTGATTTTAACTCACTTAACTGAGTTAAACTATTTACAACTTGCAAAAAATCATGCACCACTGCACTTCCAGCTCTGTTACAACTAGAATCACTCAGTTACAACTAGAATTACTCTGTATGTCTCACCAACCAACCTCTAACTCGAAATTCACATAGCTAACTTATTTTTCCACTTCACTTAACTATTTCAAGTCCACATTGAGAATATATTAAGGTTTAATTTCCATCTAAATTAAGGGATAATAAAAATATACATGCACCTAAAAATAGCTCGTGGGCCCGACCCTAGTGTAGGTGCTTAATTTTCACTAGAATCATGGGTGCCAAAAATTTCTTGCTGAATCTCAACAAAAACCCCCCTCCTAGGGGAAAACCCAAAAAAATTATCTTCTTCTAAAAAAAACTTCAAAAGGAGACTTCCAAGACCAAGAAAAGACTTCGAATACCAAGACCTGCTTTCACCAAGATCCAATCCAATCAAATTATCTTCAATCTACAATGGAAGATAAGTTTTCCAAAGAGAAGTGAGGTAATGTTCTCCCAAGATAAAGGACCCTCAAACTTCAAGATTGATATACTTATATATATAATATTTTTGGTCCTGAGGTAACCCTATTATCCTTAGATTTTTCACATAAGTGAGTTGTAAGAGACAAATTTCAAACTTCCAATTTCTTTAAGAGACTTTCTGTTCCTTTTCTAGAATTATCCTTACTCTCTAGAGTATTCACACTATATTTCGAACTACATATCATATCATGATGTGTATGCTTTTGGTGAGTACTTCAAATGGAGGTCGATGCCATTTATTTATATCCTTTCTCATGGCTTCTTAAAGCCTACATTAGGTTGACTTATGGAAGGCTGACCAACTTGATCGTGGGATAAAATAAACATTTATATAATAAATGATAAGTATTTTTTTGTTGATACAAATGACCAAAAGGGTCTTTTACATAGTGACATGGACCACGACTCATGACAGAAACGTAGAAGCACTTAATGGGTGCTTTGACCTAGTAATCGATAACTTGAGTATGAAATCCATGCTATAAAATATTTTTTCTTTTAATATTTACAATTATTTCTTCTTTTGAAAAGTACATAAGAATTACATAATTTCATGACCCAAACAACAAATACAAAGACTGATACTACTTACATTTTCAACATCGACCTCATTGTAATGCACTATGGAGAATGCATGTATCTTTCATAACTCCTCTTAACAATATTCTACCACCATTTGAGCAAGTTTGTTTCATTCCACATTTTTACAATTTCAACACTTTCCATTTATTTATAGAAGTAAAGTTTGACTATATCTATGTTTTCTTTTTAAAACTTTGTATTTCATTTTGTTCGCTTCATTAATTCGATTCAATGGTATCAAAGTGGTTTTCTCTTTATCTATCTCTCTGAGCATGTCACCAGTGAGGTCAAGATATAATAATTTGGGACTTGAAATACTTTAGGTTTTTCGAGACCACCCTAACTGACCCCAACAAAAGCCCATGGCGAAAGAAAATAAATATGAGGGAGCAAGATATATTCTTAGATTGTTTCTTGTGGAAGCCCTCATGTGAAAAAGGAACAAAATGATAGATAATTCTGAGAAAATCCTTCGACAACTACCAATAATAGATGCATATTCATTAAGCGACCACTTTGGAGGCACCGCCCATTCAAGGTACAAGTTAATTTTGATATTCCTGTATTTGAAGGAATAAATGTAGATGCTCTATATAAATGGTTAAATAAGCTAGAAGGGTATTCTCTATCCACAAATTTTCAAATAGAGAAGCGATTACCTTTTCACTCCTTAAGGTTGTACCCAATTTCAAGGATTGGTGGGAGACTTACTACGAGTAAAGGGCTATAGAGGAATATATAATGTTTACAACCATACCCAATTGAAGCTCTTTCAAGGATGCTATTATGGAACAATATTACCCTATTAGAAGCTACAATGACTAGTACACAAGAGAAAACATAGTGTGCAAGAGATGAACCAAACAATGCCAAAATTCACAAACATCTTCCATACCTTGTGCACTAAGCTAGGCATTAGAGACTCTAAGTGACATAGAGTGCTCAAGTACGGAAATGGCCTGCATAGATACATCTAAATAAAAACTGAGTTTGGACATCTCTTCATTGGATGAAACATATTGATATGTTGTCAAAATCGAGAATTTTTTTATTTAAATAGAATAAGTGAGAGTTTGGATCTATGAATTCCTCATATTAGAAGAAACAAAAAGGTAGCCCCAAATCGCAGAACAAAGCACAAATTTAGGATGGACCACCCCAACACAACCTATATAAGTTTCAAACAACTAAGGGTAATGGGAAGATGAAGAACTACATAGGAAAGTGGTGTGAGTTCCATAAGATCCATTAACATAACACCGATGAATGTTACTCAAGGAAGTGGTTGGTGGCTAAGTTGAAAGCTTCTAAGTCAAATGAAGTTTATGACTTTGAGTCAAACCTAGAAAAGGGAAAGTGAATCATTGATGCAAAAACTAATACCACGATTACTACCACCAAGTTCTAATAAAGTGATCCTGAATAACCTGAGGAGAGCCAGTGCCATTTTCACTTGTATATGTGGGTGAAGGGAACTCCATTGCATTTCATTTCCAACATTGAAAGTCAAAAGAAATTCATCTCAATGGACATCGTCAATTGGTTGGACTTGTCGACAAAAAATCACCCACTTCCATGCACCATCATATGGCTCCACCAAGATCAAGATCTCTACATTAAATAGAAACACCACCTTCCCACTAGAATCAATCCCTTCAAGGATGAGGTATTTCATGATAGTTTACTCCATGAAGTTATTAATGTTGTTTTATGCTAACCATACTTGTGGAAGCATCATGTTGTTTATGATTCTAGACATTGTAGTGTTATTATTACTTTGGGTAGACAACTATACAAGGTATTAGAGGTAGCTCCACCTACTATGATTTTTTTAATCCCCTTTAATCAATGCAGTGAGATCATATCCTAGAGTGGAACATTTTTCTTCTTCCTGATTTACTCTCAAAGTGAGAAAAATATCACTTCCACATCTATGACCTCCACATAGGGCCTCTCCACATAACGGGCGAAAGTGGAGAAGGTCATGGAAGAATACAAAGACATATTATCCTCACCCGCTAGTGTATATTTGCATTGTAAGGTGAAGCATTTAATTTATATGATCCATGGTGCACAACTACCCAATGGGAAAATATACCATCACTTTCTTATGGAAAATGAGGAAATCAAGCACCAAATAGAGGAGATTCTCTTAAAAGGGCACATCCAAACGAGCTCCTCACCTATCGAAGCCCAATTTTACTTATGTAGAATAAAGATGAGACTTGGTGACTCTTTATTGCTTATAGGGTCTTGAACAAAATCATAGTTAGAAACTAGTACCCATTTTTCTGAATTAATGAACTTCTTGACTAGCCCAAGGGGGCTAAGTAATTTAGTAAGATTGATCTTAAGTCTGAATACCAATAGGTCCCAATAGAACCAAATTATGTATGGATTATTTCCTTCAAGTCCAAAGAAGGTATATTTGAATGGTTGGTAATGCCCTTTGGTTTGAAAATTTCCCCAGAAACTTTCATGAGGTTAACGGATGACATCTTGCGGCCTTTCACCAATTATTTTCTGGTGGTATATTTGGATGATATTCTAATATTTAACAAGATTGGGAAGAACACTTGTAGCACATTCAACATGTCCTTCACACCCTATGGTAGCACAAGCTATCTGCTAACATGGAAAATTCTCCTTTCGCATGAACATGGTCAAATAACTAGGCTACATTGTTGATGAGTAGGGTTTTCATGTGGATTAAAAAATGATTTAAGTCATTCATGACTGGTCAACCCTGATCACATGTCCTTCACACCCTATGGTAGCACAATCTATCTACTAACATGGAAAATTCTCCTTTGGCATGAACATGGTCAAATAACTAGGCTACATTGTTGATGAGCAGGGTGTTCATGTGGATTAAAAAATGATTTAAGTCATTCATGACTGGTCAACCCCGATCACAATAATTGAGATTTGAATTTTTTTAGGGCTTTCCAACTTCTATTATATTTTCATGTTAGGATTCTCTCATATTCCATGGGACCTCAAGAAATTGAGGGTAGTGGCAAAGAAAAAATCATGCGGGGAAAGTTGAAATATAAATATTTGGATGATCTTAAATACCTCTTATGCTTAACGCTAGTGATCTCCTTACCTAATCTATAACAACCTTTTTAGAATGAGACAGATGCTTCAAACTATGTTGTGTGCACAATTCTCACTCAAAATTTTCATCTAGTGGCCTACCATAAAAAGGCTTTAACAGATGTGTTACATAGTAATTTTTCACCGTCCCTGAAATCCCCCTGTCCCGCACATTGGAGGGCCTTTTCCGTGACCTGTGAGCAGTGACATAACCTGAAACCACTTTCATGGCATCCCCCTTGACAAGGAAAATCATTCCTTTGAAGAAATTTTCCTTTAAAAAACTCTAAAAACTAATCTTTTGTCCTTGGCGCGACTAGCCAGTTCAGCCCTCATGCCAATGGGGAAAATCCACCAAAGAGGGTGCGCCAACTAGTGTTCTGTCCCAGTGTATTTCTCACACCAAGCTTAATAAGGATGGTCTTTTAAAAATAATTGGCAGAAGTTTGATTTCAACAAACTCCTGAACGAGTCTCTAAAATGAGTTGGGAGGTTTGGCTCTGGATCTCCATGTATGGGAGGTGGTTTTCCACCTATCATGGAAGCGTCCTTGAGGATAGGGCCAATCCCACAATTGTAGGGATCCCAAATCCCCTTCCAGTTCATCCCTCATGCCAATGGGGAAAATCCACCAAAGAGGGTGCGCCAACTAGTGTTCTGTCCCAGTGTATTTCTCACTCCAAGCTTAATAAGGATGGTCTTTTAAAAATAATTGGCAGAAGTTTGATTTCAACAAACTCCTGAACGAGTCTCTAAAATGAGTTGGGAGGTTTGGCTCTGGATCTCCATGTATGGGAGGTGGTTTTCCACCTATCATGGAAGCGTCCTTGAGGATAGGGCCAATCCCACAATTGTAGGGATCTCAAATCCCCTTCCACCATCTATATAAGCTTGTCATTTTCCCTTAGCAAGCTAGTAGCCTTAGTGGCCATAGAAGAAGAGTTGAATCTGTAGCAAGGAGACTATCGCTAGACAGCCTTTGAGAGCCGAGATGAAGAGAGAGAGCTTTGTCCCATTCCCAAAAAGCTTCATTGAGACATGCTTCGCTGTCGACCTCGCTGAAGGAAGATCTAGCTTCAAAGCTTTGGGTTGTATCTTTATTTTATTATGATTAATGATAAACAAATTTGGTTATGGTTTAATTCATGTGTCTTTGTTTTTGATGCAATGAATTACATCCTCCCTAACTGATGTATGGTTACAACATTTAGATTCTATGCTCTGTATCATTGTGTTTCTTCACATGTGTGCAGGTGTTCAAACGTGTTAAGCAGAAGGATCGTGATCTACCAAAGCGGAGGACGGGAAGCATCATCTTTTCTTCGACGATCATTGCGTAGGACTTGAGGTAGGCAACTCGTTATGCTTTGTCATTTTTGTAACTAGAGACCTACGTCACTGCATGTCTGATTATTTCTAGACCTGATCTGGGCTAGTAGGGATCACCTCTGTCCGCAAAGGGGATTTACCTCTCCAACAAGATGTTGTTCATAAGTATTGTAGAATTTTGTAGCTATGGTATGTCTTCATAATTAAAATTTTATCCCTTAATTTATATGTAATAATATATTTTGGACATGTTATTCATGTCAGTTTCAAAAGAAAGAATTTTTAAGTTTTGAAATATTGATTTTTTTGATCCAAATCATAAATTCATCCCTCTAAGAAGTCACATTGGATTGTCCCTTTGGTCACACCCATTCAAACTCCTAGAAGAGTATAAATATATACTTCTACCTCATCTAAGAGAGAAATTCGATCATCATTTGTATAGGTAATTTGAATCATCTGAGGAAGGGAATAAGGACAAATTTTGAGGCTAAATAGAGGGATTAAATCTTAGGAAGATTGGAATCTCCGAGGTATAAAATAATCATTTATGAGAAGAAAAAATCTATTGCCAGTGTTCAATCTTTGAGAAGATTGGTTATAAAATATAAATAAAATTCATTGAATTATTTTGTTAAGGTAAAATGAATCTTGAATACATTTTCTTCAAGTGTCATGAAAGCATTTTGATGATTTAAATTTAAATCATGCTCAAGATTGATAGTTTTGAAGAAGTCGAGTTACTTTGGAAGAATCAAGGAGGCATGTAGATTCCATAGTTTTAGACATATTGGATATGGATATATAATTTTATACTTATCGTTACTATTACTATAAGTCTAGAATAAACTCTCAATGTTCCAAGGGCTACTGAAAAATGTGTGTAACTTCAAAGTCATGCACAATAGTCTCTTCCAATGAATTTAAATTACATGGTGATGTTAATGTATAAATATAATTATGATGAAACTTCAATACCTCTTCCCCTTATGGATATGCATAACCATAATTTCCTTCCTAATGATCAAGTTCTACAAGAGATTGATGTTAATTGTGATAAAGGTTTTATGAAAGGGAAAACATTACAACATTAATGAAGAGCTATTGAGAGAGATTAAAAGTAAGTATGTGTGTTGTACATATCAAAGTCTAATGATGTTATTTACCCTATGGTTTTTAAACCATATACAAGTCTTGAAGAATATGATTAAGAAATATCTAGGTTTTCTATAAAACATATAACTAGACCTTAAGTATTGAAAGTTGATGTTTCCATTGAAAGAAGAAACTCTTTCTCATAGAGGGAATGAAATCATACTGATAATGGGGACAAGGTTGATAAATTTAAAAGATGTATGCAAGAAGGTTAGGATAATCAGGGAGTTTCAATTTCCCTATAATCCTAAAAAATATAAGTACTTTATATCTCTCTTCCTTGATTATTATCATTGTTGTTGTTTTACAATTAGCTAGATTCTTGTATGTTTTTGTTTTTTGGGTGGGATGTAATAGTTCTTCCATGGCCTCCTGACGAGGATCGTAGGTACATTATGAATGATACCAATGCTCTGGAAATATATGCAAGTAGTGGAAGAATGAAGCAAATCTTGTGATAAGATAATTATCCCAAAATCAGTGATTTGAGTTGAGAGATATTGTACTAGAGGAGTTCTGATCTCAGAGGGAGTAGGTATATTGGAAAATCTGAAGTATACCTTGATTGTGCCAAAGGGAAGTCAATGGTGACTTCTAAATGGATCTAAAAAATCTAGTGTGCAACAAATGGCAACATATAAAAGTACAAATCAAGACTTATGGCTATAAGGTTCTCCCAGAAAGAGGGAGAGGATCAATTTTCAGGTAATCTTTTATTATAATTACTATTGCTTCTATTATGGACTTACATAAAATGAATGTAGAGGCCATTTTTATCCATGAATAATTTGAGGAAGAAGTGTGCATGGAACCACCTCAAAACTTTGAAGGTCATAAAGGAGTCTTCTACTTGCATTTAGAATATTGTACATCAGATTTTGATTGATGGATCGTGGTTGATCCTAAATGATTTTTTATTATTTATTTATTTTTATTATTATTTTTCTGATGAAAATAGAAGGAATCGTGTTAGAGGGAAAAACCGTGGCAGAAATAATTTCTTCTGTAATAGAGGGAGCAATTATCATGGATCCTTGTTTTAGGTTCAAAAGGAGTATACCCATGAGTTTGAGATGAAGAACCTAGATTTGATGCATTACCTCCTTGAAGCACAATAATGAGATCCATCATATACTTTTAGATGATGGAATACCAGGATAGAAAATTGATATATATATATATATATATATATATATATATATAACTAGAAAGTTGTAGTCGCAGAGGGAGCAACCAATATTTCCATAACATAAGCAATTTCAGAAAGAGCACCCATTTAGGGTAACCGAAAATTAACTATTAGCATATGGTTGAGCCAAGGCATGTGGCTCACCATGTGTTGAAATAAGAACATGGTACAATTTGTTATGGAACAACCAATTATGGCTTGAGATATGTATCACATAATGGAGTACAACTGCATGGATATGAAGATTTAGATTGGGTAGAGAGTGTAGAAGAAAAAAAGAGTTCATCAAGATATTGCTTAAGTTTTGGATCCATTATTATTTCTTGGATGGGAAAGAAAAAAACATTTGTTGCACTCAATACTACAAAGGTTGAGTATTTTACAACTTGGTTGGTAAGTTGAGAAGCAGTATGGCTTCAAAAAATACTTGTAGGATTGTTTGATCAAGTGCAGGTGATGACCATGATGATAGGTCAAAGCACAATGAGATCTAGTACCAAGACATGGTGCAAAAGGAAGCAATGTGGCTCCAATACTATTATATAATAAAGTAGATGACTGACAAAGTCTCTATCTTGGAAATAAGTCCATATACTTTGAGGACAAGTTTGGAGTGATTTAACATGTATCTCTCAGCAAGAGGGAGTGATGAAATTGTAGCATCAAGGACAATCATTATCCCTAGGTCAAGTTGACCAAAATTAGGGAGAATGGTCTAAAGTGTTGATGTGATAGCATCAGTGAAAAAAATTCTCTCAGTGTCAAGTGCGCTGACTAGAATTAGGGAGAAGGAAGAGGACAATCATTCTTCTTGTGTCAATTAATTGAAAAAAATCAGGAAGAATGGTCCTAGAGGCCTAGAATCACTCAATTGAGTGGGTGCATTTCAACATCAGGATAAAACTCTCTAGATAGATTGAGTGAGAACATTTAGCATCATGAGTCTAGAATAACTCACGAAAAATGAGGCCTTTGTATATTCACCACTAGTCAAATATATTGACTAGGATGATGGTGAACCAAGACTAGTCTGTATACCATGTGCTAGAAGGACCAGAATTATGGTGACTAGTTGATGCTAACGATGTACCGTGTGTCAGGAGTACCAACTAGGATTATGGTGCACCATACATTAGAGGTACCAAAGAGAATTATGGTAACTAGTTAATGTTGTTTATTTACCATGGGTTAGAGTTTTTGACCCAGACTATTGTAATTGAATGATGCTAATGATAATGATGAATTGTTGTAACATTATCTTCAAGAAATTTTCAACATGAGGGAATCTTGATAGTCATTATGAATTCCTCCCTAGCTAAAAATGAGTGTTGAATTTTATATCTATAATTAGTATTAATAGCTAAAATTATAGCCCTAAATCTATATTTAATAATATATTTTGGACATGTTCTTCATTTTGGTTTCAAAAGAAAGATTTTAAAATTTTTGAAATATTGAATTTTTGGCTCCAAATCATTAAGTTGGCCCTCCAATAGGTCAAGTCAGCCTGACCCTTTGGTCATAAACATTCAAACTCTTAGAAGAGAATCCTACAAGAGAGACATTAGATCATCATCTGTATAAGAAATTCAAATCATCTAAGGTAGATAAGAAGGATGAAATATAAGGATAAATGGAGGGATGAAATATAAGGAAGATTGAAATATATAAGGCAAAAGATAGTCTTTATATGAGCATATTGAATCTTTCAGAAAAATGAATTCTTGGGCAGAGGATCGAATCTGAGCGGATTCATTTCTTGGGTAGAGGATCGAATCTAAGTAGACCTATATCTTGGTCATAGGGAATAATTATGGGAAAACTTATCTATGGGAAGTTTGATCATAGTAATACTACTAGTTAGGTTGAACTTTTTCTTGGCTAGAATATTTAGATGTATCTTTATTGAACTTAATAATTTCTCTAAGAAAAAGGTTTCTAGGTTCCTCCCCATGGGGCTTTTCACAAGGTAAAACCTTATGTCTCTTTTTTGGCTCTCTTTATGATCCTATTTGCTTTTTTTTTTCTACTATTGAGATATTTTGTGTGATTTATTTATGATGAATTTAAATGCAAGAAAATATCAAAGTAAGAATTCATAAGAAGTGATTATCAGTTAGAATATCCTATGATAAATCAAAAAGTACCCAAAGTATGATAAATAAATTCATTCCATTCTATAATCCTGCTACCAATGAAAGCATTGCATTATTTATAAGGAGATATTCATCCACACTAATCATAGGCCTTTGCAGTTCATGGAGACATAAGGAAAGTGTAGAATGACTGCCATAAAAAGTGGTCCACATACTTGAAACAATTTCATCTCAATATCAAATGTAATATATGGAGCACCAATCATATCCTTGACCACCTCATTCAATCTCCATTTGCAACACTAACCAACATGCTCCACTCCTACAAACATGAAACCTCCAGATGGCCCCAACTCTATGAGAGTGATCTTGAATTTGCTAGAACCTACCAAATTTTAAGCACATGTTTTAACTATCATTTAATTTCATCTTTAGGATGAAATTTGAGCCATCTCTATGTTCCTTCAATAGAGAGTGAAAAGCTAATTTGATAATCTCACTATAGCCATATGGAAAGACACTTTGGTGTGTATAATACAATTGCTATGCTACAAAAGCATTTATATTGGCCGAAACTTCGATAGGGTGTCAGAAACTATATAAGCTCCAACATTGCCTGTGCCATTGTGAAACTAACCATTAAGAAGAAATGCTTGTACACCAATATCCTTACTTCCGATAGGCCCTGAGAATCTATCTCGATGGATTTCATGCTTGTTCTTCCTTCAACCAAGAAGGGAAATGATTTTGTCTTCATGGTTGTAGATTGATTTTATAACATGGCTACTGTGACAACCTACAAGAAGAATATGAAAATGAAGGCCATTATTGTTAAACTCTTCTTCAAATGGGTATGGATAAATTATGGGATACAACGAACCATCACATCAGGTTGGGACAGTAGATTCCTAAGCACATTTTGATCGAGCCCTTAGACACTATTGAACACCAAGCTCACCAAATTTGTTTCCTTCCACCCCAATAGTGACGGCTAGAGAAATTTTGATAATATGATGATTATGCATATATTTCACATGTACAACTCCAATCATCCATGCACATGGGATGAAAGTATCCCATATGTTCTGCATAATTACAACAAAACCCTCCACAACTCAACCAAACATTTTTAGGTCGGCCTATGATTTCAACCATTAGGTCCTATTGATGTAGCACTACCCATTGTGTCCACATAGGCATAATATTCCCATTCCCACTATAAGGTTAAAAAATACACCAAATTCATTGAACATATTGAACACATTTGTCAATAGGTCCATGATATTTTACAAAAAATCCAATATTAAGTAAATGAAATGCATGATCTGTATGTTTTAACCCTATACATAAATTATCTTGAAACTAAATCTTAAAATAGAAAATAAACAATAGTGAGAGAATAAAACATAAAACAAATATACACAAAGATTTTCCCCTGGATCCCAAGATTGAGACTACCAGCTTCATTTTTCATTATATTCATTTAAATGTTACAACACACACACACACACACACACACACACACACACACACACACATATATACATTTCGACGCATTCATAAACCCCAATCCATTAACCATGGATTAGAACATAACTATAGTTCCCTTGACCAAATGTACAAAATACCGTGGGTAGAAAACCATCATGCCCAAAACCATGTGCAAACCCACGCACAAAACCATAGACAGGTCCTCCCACCTAATATAGGGTCCATTCTTTTTTTTTTGCGGAGCGCTGCCCTAGACCCCGTGCAGGGGGGCTACCACCCTCTTGCAAATTCCCCGGCAGGGGGGGTTGTGCCCCCCCTATGACCCCCCTGTGATTTCCCTGCTGCACCTGGTGCAAGCATAGAGAGGCTTTTCATCCCCCAACATCGTCAACACTAGATTCCATACACATTTTAGTTGGGGGACAAGGTTTGGTTGCATTTTAAAAAAGAGAACCTTATAGGACCCAATCAAAAGCTTTTTCCACTTCATGATGGACCTTAAACCATCACCAATTCCATGGGTCACAATTATTTTAAGCTAATTATTCCCCACTTCCTTAGATTACACCTAGTGTTCAATGTGGACCTCCTTTGGCCATACTTTTCACCATTATTGGAAATGTCAGAGATAACTGTAGAAATTATGATGTAGATTTACAACTGCTCATGAAAGTTTAATCAAAATCACAAGACACAAACCTACTCTAATACTCTGTGAATTTCAAGTCACAATTTAGGACATAAATCACAAACATGTAATGAGAAATAACACACATGGACACAATATTTTTTTTGGGGAAAGAAATTTTCTAAAAAACCCAATGCGTGCTTGCATTAATCTAATCATAGAGATGTATTAAAATTACTTTTCTCAACTAAGTATAAAAGACAAGTGAATAACCTATCTCTTTTCTCACTGAGAAGCTTTGACCCAGGCTTATTCAATTTATCAAGGAAAATTTTAAGGATGGAAGTTTATCTTAAAGTTTAAAAATATTGACGAATCTTAATAGTCCCTAATATTCAAATTGTAAAGTTTTTGTTGATATTTTTGTAGAAATATTTAGGTTTATAATGATTTTATATTAGTGGATATAATATTTTGGAAATTTTTGAGGTAAAATAATGGCGTACTAAAAATTTGGGTGAATCATTTTAGAAAAAATGGAATTTAGCGAATATTGTTTTTGGAAAAAGAATATAAAATTAGCCCACCTACAAATATTAGCCCCTAAAATTTTCCATGCAATTTATGTCTCTTCTTGAGCCCATAATTCCTTGAATAATTAATTGAGAAATTTTCCCCCTATTATTTAGGAATTTCTCCAAAATGGATTGTGCAATTCCGTAGGTTGATCATCTGACTGCATGCAACACTTGTACACTCAATACTAGTCTACAAATGATGTTACATTGCCTTGGAATCTCCACCATAGCTAGGGAGCTCGAATTATTTGCATGCACTAGCTATTTTGGGTTGATTGATTAGTTAACTGGGTGATCATTGAGTTTGGCTGAAGTCTCACTACATAACTGACTTTCCACTAGTTCCTCCAATAGTTAGAACTAGTTTAACTGAAAAAAACCTTGAGATAACTGAACTTGATTGCTACAAATTAGAAATCACACATGCTTGACTGGTATATAACTTCTCTAAATCAAATTTACTACGCTAGCTGAGTGAAAAGACCCATGTCACCTCAGTTAACTGCAACAAATTTGTTTGTTAATGTGGACATTCCGATTTTCTCAATTTAATCAAGGAAAAATCAAATTGATAATATATTGTTGCATTTTTCAACACTCCCTCTCAACCAAAAAGGGATTATCAACCACCCCTATCCGGCACCTATGGAAATTGAACTTTACTCTTGGTAAGGCCTTTGTCAAAATGTCAACATCTTATTCCTCTGTTGGAATGTACTAAAGCAATATTATCCGCCTCTACACACTGTATCGTATATGGTGATACCAGATATCTATATGCTTGGATAGATCGTGAAATACAATATTCTCAGAAATCTTGATGCAACTCGGATTATTACAGTATATCATACTTTGATCCATCATCTGAACAAACAATCCCACAAGTATCTTTCTCATCCAGATAACCTCACATGTAGCTTGACTTGCAACCGTGTATTCTTATTATGCCGAGTTGGGCACCACATATATTTGCTTCCTGTTGTACTAGGAAATAAATGTAGACCCAACACTAAAAAAACCACTTGATGTACTCTTCTAATATGATGGAATCCCCTCCCAATATACGTATGTGAAACCACACAACTTCACTCCTTCCATCCATCTGTACCATAGTAAAAACTGGGTAGTGCCTCTAGGGTACTGTAAAACATGCTTAACTTCCTTCCAAAATAATTTGGTTGACTTAAACATAGTTTGGCTAAACTAGGTGACTGCATAGCACATATATGGTCATTTTTTCACAAGGTACATCAGTAAAACCACTAGCTACTAATAAATGGTAGCATCCACTTCCTCACCTGAAGTGGCATCCTCCTTCCTCTTGTTGGTCGCTATAGGTGTCCTTATGGGTTTACAACTCTCCATGCATAATATCTCTAGAATCTCATTTGCATACTTTCCTTGAGAGACAAACAATTCCCCATCACCTTGCCATACTTCCAAGCTGAGGAAGTAGTGCATGAGACCCATGTCCTTCATTTCAAATTCTCTTGCAAGGCCCTCCTTGCATAACTTGATCAACTTCTCATCACCAGTTAAAATTAAATAATCAACATATAAGACAATAATAAGAAATTTACCTTCTACCAAAATGTGATATAAGTTTGCTCCGCTTCAATTTTTTGAAGTCCAAACCAGTGAGATAGCTATTGATCTTGGTGTACCAAACACATGGTGCTTGTTTGAGACCGTACAATGCTCGCTTGAGTCTGAACACATGAAACCCCCGATCAAATGTCTCAAAACCTTCTAGTTTCTCAATGTACACCTCCACCTCAATAAACCCATCAGGAAATGTTGTTTTTACATCCATCTGGTGGATCTTCCACCCCATCTGCATAACCAGAGAAAAAAATGATCTAATGGATGAGTAACTTGCTATAGAAGAAAAGGTCTCCTTATAGTCAATTCCTTCAACTTGAGAGTATCCCTTGGAAAAAAATATGGCCTTATTCTTCTTTATGCTTCCATTTATTTCCTGCTTTACCTTGAATATGCATATTGAACCCACAACTAATTTATTTGCTGGTCTAGGGACCACTTCCCAAAAAATTTTCCTTACAATGGATTCATATTAATCCACCATTACATCAACCCCTACTACTTTCTCTAAATAGGATGGATCAGTATCTACAAGCTCAGTCATTAGAGCCATGTAGTGAGTGTACCGATCATGTGACCTTATCTTCCTATGCAAATTTCAAGGAGCATGAACATTCTCCCTCACATCTTGCACAATTATTTCAACTTCCCTAGTTCTTTTTCTGCCTTCTCTAGATGGTTTTGCTTGAGTGATTGTCTCCACTTTCTGCTCCTGAATTTGTGGCTGCTCCAAAAATTCCTGAGGCTCCTCCTTTAGAGCTAAAATATCCTCTTTTTCTGGTATATGAAGATCCCTCTCAAGAGAGCATCACATCGCTTTCTCCACATAAATTTTTACATCCCTTCGCACAAATGTCATTTTGAGGCATGGAAAGTACACACAGTAGTTGTGAGGAGTTTCTGTGTAACCCACAAATACTACCAATTTTGTTGTCATCTCAAGCTTCTTCCTCGATTCTTTGGAGAAATGGAAGTAAATAGAGGCTCCAAAAATCCTGAAGTGTGGCACATTTGTCTTTCTCCCCGAGAAATCCTCCTTTAGTGTAATCACACCCACAATTAGATGAGGACTTCGGTTATGAAAATATAGTGTTGTGTTGCATGAATTTGTCAACAAATGCAGTGGTAAGCCTTAGTCATGCAACATTTCCCTCACAAATACTACAATTCTACGGTTCTTTCTCTCAGCCACCCCATTCTGTTATAGGTTGTGGGGTGTTGTCAACTCTCATCGAATGCCTTCTTTCACACAATTTTTTTTGAATTCATTTGACACGTACTCACCTCCATTGTCGCTCATGAAAACCTTCACCTTCTTGTTGTTTTCTTTCTCAAACAGTGCCTTGAGTTCTATGAACTTGGAGAATGTCTCATATTTCTTCCATATGATGAATATTAAACACTTCCGAGAGAAGTCATCAATAAGGATGACAAAATATTCGTGTTTGTTAGTGGAGGCTATCATGAAAGGTCCATAAAATTCAGAGTGGATCCTTTCAAGGAATGCATGTGCTTTGTTTTCCCAATCATGGAATGTGGATTTTGTGTACTTCCCTAAGGTACATCCTTTACATATATCCTACTACTCGAGTGCTCCATTAGGGAGGGTAGTTTTTATTTGTTTCATAATAGCTCTTTGATGCAAATGGCCAAGTCTTCTATGAAACATTTCACTGACATTGTGGATTTGCACCTTCTCTACCTTAGTGCTTAATGTGGCACATTATTCCACATCTAGCTTATATAATTTATTCATATGAACCCCAATATGATTCACCTATCCCTTGGTTTTGTGTCTCAGGAATGAATTTCCTTTGCTGAAGATCACATCATAACCACGGTCTCCCAAAAATGGAACATAGATAAGATTTTTATTTAGGGCTAGAATGAACATGACATCCTTGATCTTGAGAGGGGAGCCTGAATGCCTCTGAAAGGTTTTTGTACCAACCCTGGTCATGCTATACCTTCCATTGTCTCCCAACTCAATGTGCATTTGCAAATATTTTTCTTCTAGGTCACTAAAAATCTCTATACACCCTTTCATGTGGAACAATGCACCTGAGTACAAGTACCACACACTCCCCATCACTGTCCTGACCATGCATGTGATAAGGATAAATTAAAGCTCAAATTGTGAAGCCAAATCTTCACCTTCTCCTCCTCCTATTGTCTTCTTGCTGGCCTTTTTGTGTGGAAACTTGTGGCATAGTACTGAATTCATGATAATGGAAGCATTTAATTTTGGACAAATATTTATTCTTTCTCCCTTGGCTGGATTTTGGCTTGCATTGATATTTCTTCCCTTTTCCCTTCTTTCCCTTTCCAACCAATGAAAAATTTTCCTCATCCTCACCCTTGGATGAATTCCCATCTCTGGTATTCTGCCTTGTTTCCTCCTGTACCAAATCAGACCATAAGCATTCCCAATTCGGTAGTTTCTCTCTCTCATTCGCCAAATCTTAGTAGCTATGCCAGCTCTTGAGAAGGCCCAAAAGGGATAGGCTTACCAAGTCATTTTCTGAAAAATTAACACCAAATCCACCAAGTTCATCACGAACTTGTGTGAACCTACTCAGAAACTGCAAAATAATGTCATTCTTCTACATCTTGATATTTCAAAATTTATCCTTACACACAAGCTTCCTGTATTCACTACTATTCTTGAAAAGTTCTTTAATTTCTTTCCACATTGCAAACTGAGTTTCTTTCCCATGGATATTTGAGAAAATGTGATCCTATACTCCCTCCAATATTATTATCCTCACCTTGGGTACATATTTCTTCTATTGAGAAAGGTTTTGGGCATCAAATACTTCTAGTTTTGCAACATCTATCTTGATGTATTATAGAAATCCATTGTCATCCAATACCACCTCCATGAAATCCTTCCATGCGATGAAATTAGAGTTTCCTTCTAAGGCATACTCTTGCCTTATCCCGTTGAAGGCAATTTTCTCAACACTAAAGAGATCCTGCTATAATGAACTGAAAATTGTATTCTCATGAGAAACAAATTTGAAATTATTTCTCTAATGTGAATCCTACTCCGATACCATGTATAAATTATGATGTATATTTGCAACTTCTCAATAAATTTTAATCAAAATCACAGGAAAAA
The DNA here is from genome assembly GCA_034641835.2 of Pinus albicaulis. NCBI lineage: Eukaryota > Viridiplantae > Streptophyta > Pinopsida > Pinales > Pinaceae > Pinus > Pinus albicaulis. The sequence continues at coordinate 868,188,060 of CM076580.1, forward strand.
AACTTACTCTACTGCTATGTGGAATTCAATTCACAATTCAGATCATCAGTCTCAAAAATGAAATGAGAAATAACACACATGCACACAATATTTTTTTGCTGGGGAAAGAGATATTCTAACAACATGAAAGAAGATGAATGAAGTAGCTTCTCATTCATAGGGAGAATATCTCCTCAAGATTCTTACTCATATTAAGATTTTCATTATATGTATATTTTGTACTATTGAAGTATGATTTATGGGTTTATGAAATTGTTTATCTATAGAAGAGGTCTAAGGTAAGATGGTTTTATCCCACTCTCAAGCCTCAATCACACAAAGGAATGCCCATGGGTGCGACTATGCCTAATGGAAACATAAATGAAGTTGTGTGCATAAAATCAAATGCTCATCTGGAGGATGTTAGTTGTACATATGTGTAGCAGATATCAGAAATATATAAGAGCAAGGAAGTTTGAATGTTTTCTATAATATGAACATGAAGACTAAACTTGTGTTTACAGGTGATCGTGAAATACATATAGATATTCCAATATGTTTGAAGAGTTTGACATGATTTGGTTGATTGATATAGATGATTTGTATGATGTCTGATGGTGACTTAGACCTTTGAATGAATGATTGAGATATTTCTTAGACTATAGATATTACTATGATAGAAAATTTGGATTTGAAACAATGTCTAATGATTTGACTTGATGGTTGATGATTTTCCTTGATGATAATGATATATGAGCATTTTAACTTCCAATGAATTGTATTCTGATCATGGGAATGAGTTGATGAAGTTTTGGATTGGTATTGAGTGGTTGATGACAAGATGTTGGCACGATAATTAATGATGTAATGAATTGATGAAACATCTACTTGTCATTGGTCCAAAGAACTAACACTGAGATATTTATGAATTTTGATATTAGTATTGATATTGATTCTAAACTTTGATGAGATTATTTAGTTGATTTGATTGCATAATAATGATTTATGAAAGGCTGGGCATGATGGTTTGGTAAAGTGTTGTGGTTTTAGTGATAATTTCATGAAGGAAGCTCCCTCGATCTAGATATGTCTGAATTGAAAATTATATGATGAATCTAGGATGATGGGTTGATCCAAGCTTCTACTTCAGAAGTGTTCCAAATTATGACTTTGATTTTGATTTTGGTTTTTATATTTATGATCTAATATTTTCAGGTAAAGATCCTATGATGATATAAGTAAGAGGGAGATGGATTTTGAAGCTTGAAATTATGTATCATGGGATGATGAATCATTTTCTGAAGTTGAGAAAATATAATCTATATTGTGGAGCGAAGAAGTATTGAAAAGTGGAAATGCAAATCCTTGGACACTCTACTTTGAAGGTAAATATGTTGATTGAACTTGACATGGAAACCATCATTGGATTGAAGCATTGATGTTCCAGTTAGAACATCCATCCATATATATATATATATATATATATATATATATATATATATATATATATATATATATATATATATATATATATATATATATATATATATATATATATATATATATACATGATGTGCGTAAAATCTGAGTCGATTCATTATTGATTTACTTCATTCGCATTGAGTTTCCACCGAGCATCCTTCCATATGTTTGCATGAGATGATTTACTCTTGGTTTGTGATATTATTCCTATGATATATGAATATATGGATATGCTGATGTTGATTATTGATGAGCTGAGCACATATGAGTACTGTCTTAGTATGACATCTTCCATGATATCTTGGATGAGAGATCCATAACACGATCAAGGTTGAGTATGATGTTGGTAGCATGGCTAGATATGAGCAGGATGAAGAAGCTTCTTAGAGATTTGTCTGAGAATAATCTGGATATGACATCCATTGCGATGACAAAGAGTGAGATCCGATTGTAAGAGAATCCCATACATATAGTTGGGACCGAGATACTCTCATATGTTGAGACAATGCAACTGTACGAGATAAACTTAAGCTTGTGGTTGGAACCTCCTTGAGAGGGAGGATTATTATGATATCATTTTGTGATTATATGATTTTTTATGCTCTAACATGATATTTGAGTTGATGTCCTATATGAACATGGGACAACTGCTGCTTGTAGATGATTATTTTTTTATATAAGTATGATGAGAGAAACACTGATCAGGGACACTGAGACAAGCTCTTCCTCCCTTGTCTGAGCTCTCAGGGTATGGAATTGAGATAGAGGGCTCCTGGGGTTGAGGGAACTATGGAAAATAAGGTGTTACCAGCCATATTTTTTACCCATACGGCTAGAGCAGTAGCTCACATCTGGTAGAAAATTATTTTTCTTTTAGATTCGAGAATATTCAGCATATGAGTAGGAGAAATCAAGAGATAAGCATGAATTAGAAAGAGATGTACATTGATGATTCAGGATGATGAGATACTTGAGATGGGACGTATGTCATGTTGATCGATGGTCGGATATTGGAAGGTGGAATTCTACCGAGTTGAGAGGGAGTATTAAAATTATGCAACTGTGGTAAAGTTCCACTTTGGATAGCTCACATGATGAAGATGATGATTGCATTGAATTCATTTTTTCTAGAGGACCGAAATCGACCTAAGGATCATCTCATTTGGACAAGAAGAAGTTTGTTTTTGAATTTATGTACCCACTCATGTATATTGGATTAGGTCAACCCTATGCACATGTACCAATGGTCAGGTCGGCCTCAACATTAAGTGGACCCTCCTGGAAGCCTATAAATAGAAGAGACCTAAAGCTCATTTGGACACATTTGATAAAGATTTTTTCTCCTCTTCTATTTGTCTTGGCTTACACAGGTCTGATAGATGAAGCTCGCATAAGGTTATGAAACTACAGGGTCAAAGCTCACACAAATCTAGGGATTTTGGTTCTTGGCCACTGGAATAAAACTGGGACATTTCATCCTTGAACGCACACATGCTATAGGCAAGGTAGTGTCCAGGACCGAAAGGCACACCCATACTAACCTTAAGGGAGAATCCATGGCTTTTGAGCCAAATCAAGCATGCTGGTCCTTGGGTGCATGCACAAAGAGGCCCAAGGAGTTCCTGAGGAGTTTTGGACACACACAAAGCAACTTGAAGGGTGCGTCCGGGGGTCTGAGGTAGATCTGAGTGTATTTAGCCCTGGAAGCATGCATAAATTTCGTGAGGAAGGGTCCATGACTGCCATAGATGCTCACACAACTCCTCCTCCATGCGTCTGAAACTCAAAGATGAAACTAAAGTACTCAGAATTTTTCTCTCAGTGACAACCGTGTTCAATAGTAGGCTACAAGAAATGAAACTACATTACAATCATCAGAATCAAAGTTTTGATGTTTAGATGCATGTCATGGATATTCTAGTTGTTGTGAAGATGTGGATCATTGTACTCTATTTTGTTGAATCATTTGATGATAATCTATTAGAAGAAGAATTTGCAAGGGTTTTCCCCATAATGGGTTTTTCTGTGGTCTCCAACCAATCCTAGTGTTTCTATATGTGCATGTTTTTCTTCTCGTGTTCCTTTATGTTCCATTACATTGATGATGATGTTATTTTTCTTTCTACATAGTTGCATATGCTGATTAATAATGATGTAAATATGAATAATGTTATGATGTTATGGGGTGAAACTAATTTGTTAATGATAAAATGAAATTATCAACGGAAAGAACAATATAGCCCTATGAAAAATTAATAGCTCTGCGGAATTCAATTCACAATTTAAAACATCAATCACAAACATGCAATGGTAAATAGCGCACATGGACACGATATTTTTTCTAGGGAAAGAAATATGCTAAAAACCCCAATGACTTCTTGCATTAATCTGATGAATAGAGATGTATTACAATTTCTTTTCTCAAGTGAGAACAACCTATAAGTGAATAGCCTATATTTCTGCTCATTGAGAAGCTCTGACCTAGACTTAGTCAATTTATGCCTCTTCTTGAGCCCCTATTCCCTTGCACAATTCCTTGAGAAATTAGACCCCTATTATTTAGGAATTTCTCCAAAATGGATTGCACAATTCACTGGGTTGAACATCTGACACACACAAGACTAGTCTACAACTAATGTTACACTACCTTGGAATCTCCACCACGTTGGCGAACTAAATTTATTTGCATGCACTAGTTATTTTGGGATGATTGATCAGTTAATTGGATGATCATTGAGTTTGACTGAAGTCTCACTGCACAACTAACCTTCCACTAGTTCTTCCAATAGTTAGAACTAGTTTAAATGAAAACAACTTGAGATATATGATCTTGATTGCTACAAATTAGAAATCACACATTATTAACAGAACTCTGATTCCTCTAACTCGAATTTACTAAGCTAATTGAGTGAAAAGACCCATGTCACCTTATTTAACTGCATCCAAGTTGTCTGTTGATGTGGAAATTCAAAATTTCTCAATTTAATCAAGGAAAAATCAAATTGAGAATGTCTTGTTGCATTTTTCAACAATAACTGAGAATTTGGCACTGGCAGAGCTAAAATTTAACTGCATGGAATAAGAAACCATTGATCAGATTGCAAACGCACATACTAATGGAACTAATCAATATAGGATCCAACTTTAACAAGTTGTTAAAGTAGGGCGAGTCCTGCACCAAGGAAAGTGGCTCACTGAGGTCCAAGCTCAAAAGAAGTTTCCCCATATGATGTGGGAATTCAATGCAATGGACACCATTTCTTCTTAAGCGGGGATAAATCATTTAGGTGGATATTGGTGGCCATCCACCTATTCCACTGGCTCAAAATATATTTCTCCATCTTGGTATTTTTTCTATAATTTTTGGGGTCCTAAAATTACAAGGCCATTTTGAGGCCCTAAATGATCTTTTTTTTGACATGACAGTGGCCTACGCGATAAACTATATGCTAGGTTATAGTCAAAATGTGTAATTATTGGGTAGATGTTTCCAACAGGCTACCGATCACGCCAAACAAAGAACATATGTAAAAGTTACAACCATAGGAATTTGATGTACCAACTAACCCCATTGAGCTCCACAATAATTTTGGTGTTTCATCTCCTAGGGTTAAGTTTTTAGATGTTTACGATTTCCTCATTACTTCTTATGTTAAAAATGAACTTTCAACATCATTGTAAAACGCTCTAGAGAATGTGCATATCCATCACATCTCATCTCAAAGACAAGCTACCACCATTCGGGAAAGTTTGTTTCATTCCAAATTTTTACGATTTAAACACTTTCAAATATGACTATGTTAGCAAAATGATATACCATCTCTCTAATAGTGGCAATTACATTAAGATTTAAAATAATCCCCTTAATTCTATTTCTAAGGAGATTTTCCTGGCTATTAAGTTAGATCCCTCCCTGATTCCTCTCTCTAGGAAGATTATTGAGAGAAATCCCCTCACCCCCAGGATTTATGGCCTTCTGAAGATTCATAAATCTGGGGCCCCATTAAGACCTATTGTTAACACAATAGGTGGTCCCTCTTATCATCTTGCTAAATTATTAGCCCAAAAGCTTAAACCCCTTGTGGGTCTTAACGACTTCTATGTTAAGGACTCAGCTTCCTTTCTCAAAGAATGGAGGGACATTAGATTGGAACCTGGAGATTGGTCAGCTTTGATGTTTTTTCCTTATTTACCAAAATCCCTATCTAGGAAGCTGTTGATGCCTTTAAGTGGATCTGTGACTAGGACACTTCTAAATTAGTTAGCCTATGCCTCACCTCGGCTTTCTTCAATTTCCAAGGTGAGTTCTATGAGCAAACATGTGGGGTTTCTATGGGTTCCCCTCTCTCCCCTATAGTTGCTAACTTATTTATGGATGATTTTGAAATGAGGGAGTTGGCCTTTGCTCAATTTCACCCTAGGAAGTGGAAGAGGTTCATGGATGACACTTATGTCATTTGGCCCCATGGTCGAGAGAAGTTAGATATGTTTCTTGGACACCTGAATTCCCAGCCAGACTCCATAAAATTCATGATGGAAGTGGAGGTGGATGGTTTTCTTCCCTTCTTAGATATCCTTTATCTAGAATGGATGATGGTTCCATTTCTCACCAAGTTTTTCGCAAGAAAACTCACACGGAACAATATCTTCATGTTGGTTCTCATCATTTTACTGCTAAAAAATTTAGTGTTCTTTTCACTCTTGCTACCCGTGCTCTAAGAATATTTGACGACAACCAATTGGAGTTAGAAAAATCCCATATTCTTGATGTTTTTGAAAATAATGGGTATAATAGATCTCAAGTCCTTAAGGCCTTTCAAAAAGCATATAAAGGATTAAAATGAAAATCCACTCGGGTTGATCCTATATCCAAAGTTCATATCCCGTTTATCCAAGGGACCACATACAAAATTTCTCATGTTCTTAGAAAGAATAATGTCTCCTCCTCCTTCAAGACTTTGTATACTATTAGAAATTGGCTCGGATTTGTGAAGGACCCTATCGACCCAAAAGATATGAAAGGTGTTTACATGGTTCCTTGTTCCTGTGGCACTCCATATATCGGGGAAACAGGTTGATCCATTAGATAAAGAATCCAAGAGCATGCAGTAGACATTAGTTACAATTGGTCCCGCACATCGGCTCCTGCAGAACATGCAGAAAAATCGTGTCACCATGTTTGCATTGAGGACTCCAAGGTCATTGCTATGGTTGATCACTTCCATCATAGGAAGCTTAGGGAGGCCATTGAGATTGAAAGACATACTAAGAATCTCAATAGGTATGATCGTTGGAAATTGAGTAAGAGTTGGACTCAAGCTCTCTCTAGGTGATTCCCCCCCCCCCTCCCTCCTTTTTATTTCTTAATCTTTTATTTATTCTTACCCTTGATATTATATTATCCTATATATTATATTAATTGAATTATAAATATAATGTTTATTAATTGAATCCTTTAAATAATAATAATTTTAACCTTTAGTAAAAAAATTAAATTACATCGTTAATCAATTTATTATAATATTTATTGATTTATTAAAATATAACTAATTAAATTAACAACCAGTTTTTAAACAGCTAGTTTTTCAACGACTAATTCCGGGAAATGATGCATCCACACTATTATTCATTAAGATCCGTGGGTTTTTTCTCCTTGTCATGAGGATGAACCACATTAATTGGTTCGAAACATCGACCAAATCTTAATGATGTGATTAATCTGAAAGACTATCTACTTTATGGATCACAAAAGTCTTAGATCTAACACTTTCCATTTATTAATATAATTCAGGTTTCACTAGTATCTCTGTGTTCTTTATATAAGTTTGTATTTAATTTCATTTCCTTCATAAATCCATATCATTATGCTAACATGTATTTGTTGACAAATCCAATGAAACTCTATTTGATATTTGGAAAAGGAATATAAATTTTCTGACGAAAAAGATCCTTTGTCTTTCCTTTAGACATGTACATCATACCCATATGACATCCTTTATAGTTGCAACATATCTCACTAATTCTACTTAGTAAAAGTTAGCATGTCGATAATGCATGCGATGTCTACCACATTTTCCTCTATTGGGTGCCACATGAAATATTCTACATCCTTGGGCATATTTCCTTCCTTATGCATGCCCTAACATAGTAGGGAAAATATACACACCACTACTCCAAAACAAATATATTATTAAAAGGGTTCTAAACCAACCTCAAGTATATTGAGAGATCATACAATTATAGAACATAAATCCCCTAAGCTACTTAATGCTTATATCCATTCTTTTCAATTAATTCCACCCTCGTCTTATTTGCTATCCATCAACTCGTGCATGCGACATACTTGTACTTCCACCTTTTGTATTTACACCTAGATTTATAGAAGTAAATGGGCACAAATTAAAACACCATTTTTCTAGATAACGTTATTGTTTTTTATGTACATTGGTGAATAAACATTCTTTTCTCATTTTCCAAAAATGGCATAAAGTATTAATATTAATCCAATGCCATGGTATGTGTAAATTTGTGACTCAACTAAGAGAATAACCTAATAAAGTGACCTTTGGAGGGAAGTAATGAATAAGAAACGTTAAATACCCATCCTTAAATTGATAAAACATATTTGAGAGTGTAAAATTTTGTGATCTATATCTTATTATAATAAATCTTCCGAGAAATCACATAATAAATTTTAGAACCAATGCATTCTGAACTACTGAATGCAGTTCATCATCACGATAATGATGAACTACATTCAGTAATTTGAAACACGTGAGTTCTAAAATTTCTTATGTGATTTCCCATAGAATTTACTATAATAAAACATATTTATAAAACTAAAATAATTGATTTAGGGTTTGATTCTTACTGCACATTTTACATTGAGAATTTGGCCTCCAAAATTCTTAAATATTTCAAGCATTTCCCTATCAACCAACCTCGTGCATTTAAAATAAGCAAAATAGTATTTTCTAGTCTAAACATCACTTCCATAAAAAAAAATTATTTAATAAAATCAAATTTTCCATTAAACTTGATTATCTAAACTTTAAACCCAATGTCATATAAAATCCACTTGTATCCTTCAATCATCTCCACCTTCTCCCTCGGTGGGAATATGTTTATAGCCCACATCTTTTAAATGCTTGCTTTTAAAAAGTTTGGATAGAGTGTCCACCACTTTCTACTTCAATGAGAATGTTGGATAGAGATTGGATGAATCTCGCTATATTTTTATTTTATAAATGGTAACAACCTAACTTTACAAGGAGGGGAGGATATAGTGACAACCTAAATCATCGTGCATTAAACTGACTTTTCATGTGGACACATAAGGAGCACTTTTAACTTCTATTTACTATGTATGACATCATAGCATAAGCAATTGGGATGCAAATTTTATGATTTGCACAAATCTAGAATAGGCAGATTTGAAAAGGATGTGATGTAGGCATGTGAACAACTTTTCAGAAAATAATGTTAATATATATATATATATATATATTCCATCATCATATCTTATGATTCAAAGAAATGCAAGATGTCTTCATTATTTACTTGGACTTTTAAAATTGTCTTTTTCGAGGTGTCTTTGGTTTGTGTCTTCATTAGGTTTAATGAGGTAAGGTTTAATGTTTACTTCTTTCGAACAAATACACGTCTCTTGTAGTAATGACTCGTTTACTATCCATGACCCTTGTCCCTTTTTGGGTGAACACTTTCCTGGAAACAAATCTCATTTGTCGGATTTATTCTTGACCGAGAGGACATGTTTTAATAGAATTTGTCGAAACAAATCTCATTTCTTTTTTTTGGCTCGCAATAACAATACCTGGCTGTTCAATATACATAAATTGGAGTCCAGTGCTATGCTATGCTATGCTAGTTGTTTTCATGGTTTTAGGTTAGTAATTAATTATCAATTCCATTGGGCTTGGATGTAGCTTTTTTTTTTTTAATGACGGAGATATTAATTCTTAATTTAAAAAAAAAAAAAATTGGCTTTGTCATCCATACAAATTATGGAGATATTTTTATTTTTAAATTTGAATTCATGACTTTATTACCATCATTCACATATATAATGTTATTATATAATATTGATAAAAAATATTTTCTTTTATTATATTATTTTAATTTTACAAAATGTAGATTTATGGAATGATTTATATAATATATTTTTGATAAATTAATGTATTTTAAAGGTAGGTTGTTTATTATCATTGTATTTTATAAGCTTTGAGAATAGTAAAGATTATGATATGAGAAATCTACATTCTTTTATATAGCTAATTTTGATTCCAGGTAATAAGTGGTTAAAGTAAATAATCGAGGGATAAGCTATTTTTTTTTCCAATAATAACAATCCTTGCCTTAATAACCCCATCTTAGGTTATCTTAGTTTGTTTTGAGGTAGGCTTTTAAGAGATAGTGATGTGTAGAATGTGAGTTTTCTTACATGGAAGTGTGAATTGGCCAAAACTTAGGGGGTTTCTAAGTCCATCAATTGATTGGGTTGAGCATGTCCTCTAGATCCTAGTATTGATTGACTGTGTTTCATTTGTGATTTTTGAAGTGTGCTTTGATGTTGGAAAGTTCTATAATGTCATTCCATTTGGAATTCCATTACTAGGAATCATCCTAAAAGAGAGAAGGGTGCTATCCCCAATCTTCTAAATTTTATGCTTTTATATTAGTTGTCTACTTCTCCAGACACTATTCTAAATTATGTATCTAGGGGAGGAAATCTCCATGTGGAAAAGGTGTTGTTAAATAATGTCCAAAGCACGATCATTTGGGCTAGATCTTACCCCAAACATTGTATTTACCTTTAAGCCATTTCCACCAAGTTTTCCCATTAAGAGCAAGGTCCAAAAATTAAATAATTTTTATGCCTAAGCCTCCAAGCCTTTTGGGAATATATATTGAGTCCCAAATAACTATAATCCATTGTTTCTCTCAACTTGGGCTTTGTGCAAGAAACATCTTTGGATGTTTTCTTTGAGGTTAAGAAATGTGATCATAGAAAAAACAATGGATTTTTTTTCTCCAAGTTGATCAAGATGCTAACAAATCTTACATTCTATGTCAAAGGAAATTCTACATACTTAGAGTGACAATAACCTTTTTGAAATCCTAAGAGTTCAAGGACGTGATATTGAGAAGTTTTGTGCGTGTTCAAAAACAATATTTGGGATTTGACTTGGTTAATTAGTGTTCTAGAAGCATCTAAGGTATCCAAGATTTATTTGAACTCACAATCTCCCTTAGTGATAGTGATTCCTATTAACATTGTGTCATCAATGAATTGAAGTTGAGAAATATGATCCCCTTCAGAGGAAGCTTTAATTCCTGTCAACATACCCATATTTTTGTTGTTGATGATGATTATACTTAGGTATTTTATCATGAAGATGAAGATGGAGAGGGAGATATGATTTCCTTTATGAATTCCTCTAGAGGGTTTTAGACGAGGAGAACATACTCCATTTATCACAATGAAGGTTCCTTTCAAATGAAGCAACACACTATTACAGACATGGGAGTCCAACTTGAGAAGGTTTCTCCAATTTATCTATTGTCGGGTTCCTTTCAAATGAATTTGATGTAATTTCCTTCTTAGTAATAAATAAATATATAACTAAGGTTTGCAGTGGAATTTTTCTGCAAGATTTGCAATTATTGGTTTTTAAATCTTGCAAATTCTTGACAAGAATTATTATGTGCCTTTCTAAAGAAATGTAATAGAATATTTTTTGGTAAATTAAATAAATTTAAAAAGTGAGAATACAATGGTATCAAAGCTAGTTTTACTGCCAGCCTAAAGGATTTTAATTAAGAAAAGTTGCAGTGGGAATGTGCCAAAGGTTTTTAGTGAAGATATTTTTTCTTGGCCAATCAAAGTATAATAATAGATTTGAAATAGACCTAACACATGAACCCTATCTAATCATTAATATTGTAGGAAGTTGATGTAATACAAAGAGAATTAATTTTTTGTGCTTCGAGAGGCCAAATCAAAGAACAATTGCGAGTGTCTAAATTGTGTTTTATTAGGATTGTTTTTATTCCTTTTAGATGGGGTTGAATTTCATTAAGTGAGGGCCAAATTGAATCCTAATTTTTAGGCCAAATCGAACGAGTTCTCGAGCCAAATTTCTAGAGTTTCAAAATTCATTAGATGAGGGAAAAAACATGAACTCTAATTGTAAAGCCACATCATGCCAGCAGGAAGGGTGATATTAATTAATATAAGGGGTCTAATTTAATAAGCACCAAGAGGTAGAGCCCATGGTCAAATTTACCCAGTGATTCAGTGTGAATAGGAGGGGATGAATTAATTAATTGTGTGGGCCAATTTACAAAGCAAAAAACTATTGCATTTTGAGGGGTCGAACCATGGAGTTTATGGGACGACATGCCAGTTGAATTGATTGAGAAAAACCGAGGAAGAAAATATCAACTTATTGGGGTCGAGTCTAATTGTGGGTAGTTGATTTTGGAGGCCAAAATTTTTGTTCATATAGGCCAAGTTCATCATCAATAAAATGGCTAAATTTTCTAGTTTATATCTGCAGGGCCATGTTACTTACTAGAGAGCTAAATCACTTAATTACTAGAGACTGAATCACCTATTGTTGAGGAACCATATTGCACCATCAAGGAGGGTTGCATTATCTGTTTTTTAGGTAGAAATATTGAAGGCCAAATTGTCTTAATAAAGTGTAGGAGCAAGAGGCCAAATTTCCATCTGCTAGAGGAATTTTTTTTGAGGGATTTCTAGGGCAAGAAAATTTCAAGGTTTATTCAGGAGAAGGATGAGTTTTTTCTGGTAAAGGAAGAAAGATTGGTGTAGAGTTCAAGGGTTTTCCTATGTTTGTTCAGAGTCAAAATTGGCAATGAACGAGGGCCATATTTTTCCAGATTCCTTTTCCTAGGCTGAGGTTAATTCACATCTATAGTTTCCTATAGTAGCAGAGCGTTATTGTTCAAAGGAGCATAAAATCAAGGGACAAGGAGTATTAGGATAAGAATAATAACAATTTATAAAGGACTATAATGTAACAACAAATTGTGGTATTATAATTATGTAATCATATGCATAATTGTAATTGTAATTACGCTGCAAATTTTGTAAATGATTGAGCAAGGGTTTTCTTGTGAATATTTCCCAATAAATTTTTTCTATGTTATAGTTAGTTGCATTGCATGTTAGCTATTAGTAGAAATCTCTATATTAATATCCACTAATAGAACTTGTTTTCTAATAATTAGCATGTAGGTTTTAACCCCGCACAAAAATTACATACAAATGAATTCTTAAAACATAAAAATAAACCATGGCGAGAACATAAAACAAATATACACAGAGATTTTCCCCTCGATCCCAAAACTGGGACTACCAGATTGATTTTTAATTATGCTCCTTTCAATGTTAGAATACATTTATATACATGTTGAATAATTCATAAACCCCAATCCATTAAACCTGTATAACACATAATTGTAGTTCCTTTGACCAGATATACAAAATACCATGGGAAAAAAAACATCATGCCCAAAACCATGTGTAAAACCCATGCACAAAGCCATAGGTAGGTTCACCCACCTAATATAGGGTCTATTTTTTTTTTATCGGGGCGCTTCCTCAGACCTTGTATAGGGGGCTACCACCCCCTAAAAACCGCCCTACAGGGGGGGGGGGGGGGGGGGGCTTTTTCCCCCCTTGTGACCCCCCTACTACACCCCACAAAGCGAAAACTAAAGGCTTATGCCCCCCTCTTTGACCCCCCCATGCGTCTGACTAGTCATGGAAATAATATAACACACACTCAACATTCTCCCACTTATTTTCTTTTCACAGAGGGCGTCAGAGGAGAGATTAGTCATTGGTCCATCTCTGCAACGTCCATTGTTTCTATCTACCAAGAAAACTTCACAATTCTCACAAACTTCGTCAATGCATCTGCAACATTCTTCAAAGTGTCCACCTTTACCAACAACACAATTTTATCCTCAACCATATCCCTCATAAAGTGATACTGGACATCAATCTTCTTTGTCTTTTAATGATAAGAAGGGTTCTTTGCTAAGAAAATTTCACTTTAGTTGTCACAACTTATCCTTATACCTCGTTGTACCAAACCCATACTTGAACACAATTTGTGCAACCAAACCACTTGCTTACTTGCATGAGTGGATGTTTTTGTAACACTATTGGTTTTGATAAGTTAGCATGTTAGTTGAAAAAATAAAAATAAAATGCTAAGTTAGGATATGGATGAAAAAGAAAAATTAAAAAATGTTAGGAAAAATTATGTTTTTATGCATCCATGTCAAAAGAAAAAATGTTAGAGTTAGTTTCCTTAAAGAAATAAGGAAAAAATAAAAAATGTTAGGGAAGAAAACACAATAAAAATGTGAATGCTTTAGTCTTAAAAAATAAATCACGACCGCTTGTTTAAATGTGTCGAGTTACCGAAATTATTAAAAATTAATTAATGACTATTCAATTATTTAAAAGGGGGTTTATATTTTCATTAATTAAGCATATGATATAGCACTCATTTTACTTTTATCCTAAACTCACTAGAGGAAAAAAGGTCAAATCACAAGGAATAAACCATTGGTAAGTTTCAACGGATGTTCTTTCACTCGCTCAAGATTGAAGACATAGGATCACTTCGCGACCGCCTTGACCATTTCTCGTTAACGCAAGGGGGGGGTTCGAAATGTTGCTTTAATGGATGTCATGTTTTGCAACATGTCAACACCACATGATCTCACACCCCCTCTATCCAAAACTGTAAACCGGGAGGTACCCCCCCCCCTCTGAAATCCACTGCCAGTTTTTCTTCCAACGTTTGTTTTCTCCCGCGCCTCAAGCCAATGGATCCTCCCTCTGCGCCATAACCGTTGGCCATCCAACCAATGTCATCCCACCACATCATCCAACTTTTACCCTCTTATTCCTCTTCTCCTAACCATTGTACTTCGTTGTTCACACGATCCTCACCTAACCATTTCGTGCACTATTGATCATTAAAAACTCACTCTTGAACCGTTAAACTGCTACAGTCACTATCCAGGCTGTTAAACTTAGGTTTCAACCTATAAAATAGTTTTCATAGTGCCTTATATCACTTTACCTTCTCGTATATTTTCCATCAGATCTATGTTCTGTTCCCTATCATCATTTCTGTGATCACTATCACCCTTTCTGCAACCGTGTGATCTTCAAATTATTTCTCCCATTCCATATCAGTGTTAAAATGGCCCCAAAAGCCAAGAACGAAAAGTAGGTGACCCATAGAGGAAAAGAAAAGAAACAGGTGGTTGAAGAACTGCAAGTCACCAACATGGTTGCAGAAGAAATTGCCGCTCCTACACCACAACTGAACATGGATCTGATACCCCTTGCAGATGCCTTTTTTAAGGTCTCAGATGCTCATTGCGAATTTGATTTTCATGACCTATATTTATGGCTAAGACAAAAACACATAGATAATCAGGACCCTATCAGGTTTTGGGAATCTATGTTACCCTTTTTTTCTTTTCCACAGAACCATTCTTTCCCTGACCTAATTTCCTAGTGCCAAGAACAATATGATCCCATAAAGAGAGCAATGGTGGATCATAATGGAAACATTGTGATTACCATCTCTCCAAGGACCATAAAACAAATGCTCCACATATTTTCATCTGATTCTCTATCCCATTTTTCACTTGCTGCTCTCATGGACCTCTACCATAAGTTAAGCTTCCCACATAGAGCCCAGATATTTGAAATATTCCTACTTGAGGATGCAGAATTACCCAAGAAAAATCAACCATACTCATCCTCAATATTTCCTGAAGCCTCTAAATGTCGCATTTCACTTCTTTCATACCTGTTAGGATACCCAAATGACGAAACAATTGATGAACCCATCATAGGGTTCTTATCCATTTTTAGTAAATGCAAATCACCATTGTTCATGTATAATTACAACCAATTCTTGGCTGACAATATACATGAGAAATTCATGAATTTTACAACTTAGAGTGTGTTTAATTACTCTTATGTAATTATTCACATGTTTCTTTTTCAATAGGCAGAGATGCTGCCTATGCACTTCAATAAACATGATGCACAAGGACTGAATCAATCAGTAATTCACTGGATAGAGTTAGTTAGAGCTTCATCAACAACAACTACTTTTGTAGACGTCATAGACTCCTTCATACACCTAGTGAAGCAGATGCTTACCTGTCAGATAGAACCAAGAATTTGGGAATAAATCAAAAGGATCTTACACCTAAATGAGCATGCCAAAACTAGGGATTGGTATTTATACTAAAACTACACACAAATTAGAGTATATGGCTGCGAAATCCTACCATATAATCTTCCAAGATATGTCCCTATGAGAGTCTTTTCCTTAGAATATATTAGACAAATGATAAACATGGATGATCTCCATTTTGTCTCAGGGAAAAGGAAAGCTTAGTTCAAGCTCAAGGCAAGCATTGGACCCTTCATCTCTAATACCAGATCAGCTACTGATGAAGTTGATGCAATGTTAAAGAAAATGGGTTTCCAACCAATTTTCACTTCGTCTTATGACCCCCATGGAATTATTTCTGCTCTAAGAGTCGAACTCAAAACAACCTCCTACACTCATACCTCCAGAGCAGAAATAGGAAAATATATGAATCAAGATGAATGTTTCAAAGGCACTCTTTAGGAGGAAGATGAACAATTTATTTTTACTTCTAATGTGCAGACCCTATTCCCTGAGAGTAAGTAGCAGAAAAGAGTCGAAGAAGAGCCTCCACATGCCAAAGAAACCATGACAGAGTTTATTTTGTAGCACAAAAAGCCAAAGCTTGGTTGAACTTTACTTTCAGAGGGAGAACAACTAGAGATTATTAATTTGGGAGATACTGAAGTTTCAACATCAACAAGTGTTCCTATGACACCTCCATCATCATCTCCTGCTACAGAACCTCTAGAGATTTTCCAACACTCAGATGCCAGTTCTTCTGAAGAACAAAATATTTTCTCTAGATTCTTAGACATTAAGCATAAGAATGAGGCATTAAAATCTAATGTCTATAGTCAGTTCTGAAAAAAAACATCAACTTCCTAGCACAGGCTTCTTAT
Organism: Pinus albicaulis; assembly: GCA_034641835.2. Classification (NCBI taxonomy): domain Eukaryota; kingdom Viridiplantae; phylum Streptophyta; class Pinopsida; order Pinales; family Pinaceae; genus Pinus; species Pinus albicaulis. The sequence continues at coordinate 868,204,669 of CM076580.1, forward strand.
TGCCTTTGACAGTGAGAAAGGAAGGATGCAAATGGAAATTTTGCAGGCAACAATTCCTTTTCCAAAGACTCATGCTAAATATAAAAATATTGTGTTTTCTTTTGATACAAGTCAAATCCATCCTATAGATCATATGGACATGCACAGGTAGTCTGGGGATATGCTATTTTCAACAATGACAACAAGAGCCATGTCACTCTCCAAACTGAAGACTACATTGTCAAATTTTCAATCTCAGCTTAAGGTTGAAAAGTTTTCTTCATTGGCCAAAGACAACAGAATGAAGTCTTTGGAGGATCTTGTAGTGAAAATTCGATATGATCTAAAAGACTGCAAGGTAGTTGAGGAAATTAAAAAGAGAAGAATGAAAACATCTTTGCTCTGTGCAAACAACTTAAATTACCTTCAAATGAAGATCCACAGACAAAGGAAGTTATAGAAATTGAATACAACAAAGAGGAGATGCTTAGATTGATAATTGAGAAAAACATTCAAATAAGAAAGATGGAATAACATATTGAAGAATTACTAAAGGATAAATCAGTAGCACATGTGACTATTGATCGAAATACAATAGTTCAAAACTATTCTGCATGTACATAGCTTTCAACATCCTTGACAACAATTGATATAACAAAATTGGCATAGGATTTGGCTATTTAGAAGCGGGAACATGAGAAGTTGAAACAAAGGTTTTAGACTCTAGAATCATAGAAGATCAGAAATGATACCTTATATATGGAGGAAATGAAAAAATCTCACAAGTTGGGACTTAAGGTGAAATAATTAGAAAGTGAATATTTAATGGAAGGAACATTGGCTAAAGCTAGGCATAATATTTGGGAAGACATCAACAAGTCTATGAAAGAGGTATGGCCATCCATATAGATTATTTTCGAACAACAAGAGCTCATCACCAAGTGCAAAGCAGCAATAGAAGAGCATAAAGAACATCTCAAGAAAAAACCAAGTGAGGTGACTGACATGATAAAGGTATTGAACTCAAAGAAAAAAGAAGAGTTGGAAGAAATAAACATACTGTACTAAACTGCAACAATTTTAGAGATCAAGAAAGTTTTGCAGAAGAAGAATTTAATCAACTAGCTGCAAAAAAAATGTGAAGCTTTGAATACTGTTGTTCAAATATTTCATACAAAGTTTAATGTATCAAATCAGAAAGGACTGCCAGGATTGGTAGGATTAGATGATAAATTGATTAAATTAGAATATTACTATAAAAAATTATATACTATTGCAGTGGATAAGTCAAAATTTGAAGGTATCGAAGGACACATTATAGGGAAATAATTTCTAGAAGCTTTGCAGTTTGATTTGATAATTCAACATCAAATCAAACATTTGTTAATTCAGAAGCCTACTTTCGATAGATATACAAAGGTATATGAAATATTCAGAAATATGATGATTGTAGAAATCCCAAGTCAAGGAAAATGGGATAAATTTTGTGAGACCATCGAGTAAAAGTGTGATATTTATAGCATGCCAACAGATCAAATTTTGAAGGGGCTACTCATCAAAAACTTCCATCAAAAGGGCCAAGTCATCAACAGCTTCCATGAAAATAGAGACACATCATCTATCTATTTCCTTCTTCTATTCTTCTCTATTATATTATTGTAATTATGTTAGGATATTTATGAGTGTTAGGAATTAGTATTAATAACTTTCATTTCGAGTTATTAAGGGTTTCACCCCTGGATAAGCGAATTTTTGTAAGAAAAATTGTACAAGTTTTTCGATCATAAATAATAGAAGAAGGATTCTGAATTTGTCTCATACAACTTTGTTCCTTCTGTGATTTTTTCTTGTTTTCATTACATTTTGTCTCTTCATATGTTTAATTGTTATCAAGATAATAAGGTGAGATTAAATATGTTTCAATTATCTTACAATTCCTCCTGAAGTTATTATCAATATAAAGAATGATTTACTAAACAATTTGTTGATTTGAGTCCCTTCCATTTATAAATTGTCAGCATCTTCATAATGTTAAATGTATTTTGTTGAACTTTTATACATTATTTAAAGGTTTTCAAACTTATGATTAATTAAAGAATTCAATTTGAATATTTTTTTATCATATCTTCTTACATAAGTCTACTTAACCATTTACAAAATCTTAATCACTCTATGAGATAAACAAGCAACCCTTATTCATATTTTCTGATATTATCTGAAAGATTTAATAAATAATTGTTTGCAAAAGTTATCTTATACATTGGTCATCCAAAATTTTCAAAACACAACAAAACATTATAGATGCTTTGGCATAATTATTGACCCTAATTATCTCAAAGGACAACATCAATTTGGCACCATTACCGGGGAAAAAAATTAATTTTTTTTCCCTGGGGCAACGATAAAACCTTATTCCTTTAAAGGTTATTAAAGGTTTATTTAGGTCAAAAATTTTCACTTGGCGACTTCATTGTGACCAAACTGGCTCCTTAAAAGCATACCAGGTCTCATTCTAACTATGAAATTGTCCTACCTTTATCAGATCCAGAGAGACTAGTAAGACAAGCTTCTCCTAGAAGAAGGCATAAAAAACCTTCTTCTACTCCTCAATAGGAGATCAATATAATTCCTGATCCTTTCATATCTGGACCTATTCCTTTAGAATCAGAAGACATACCTCTGAGAGTGCATGAGTTAGTATCCAAAGGAGTGGATTTTCAATTAGCCTTGTTAGTTCATTCTTTAGGATCCTATAAATTACCCAAGGAACCTTTTGAATCTCATATATCATAACAAGATTTGGATCTAAACTTACCTGGATCAAACCTACTAATTTCATTTCCCGTGTTACATATTTTGCACCTTCTACTTCACACCAAGCAAAAGATCTCTTTTCTCTCTATTATAATACTTTATTTTAACACAAGAAAGGAGAAGAAGAGGTTCAAAATTTGGTCATTCAAAATCCTTTAAGATCACGAAGAAGTTCTTCCATTCCATTTCATTCTCTTCCTCGTTCTCCACTTCATTCCTCACCCCCTTCTTCTCCATCTTCACCTACAAACTCTACTTCTTCTTCTTCTACTACTAATACTCATTCTTATACGTATACATCTTCAAGTATGGTTGGTTTTAGACCAATTGTACAAGAAAGATATTATCTCCTCTTACTCCCTAATCTTTTCAATGATTTGCATCCTGTATATCTAAAGCATCTCCCTAGATTTAATGGAGAAATTGGTTTGTCAGCTGTGGCAACATTTCTAGATTTTGCTGATAACATGAACATAAAACGTGAAAATGTTTATATTAGATTGTTTTTTCAATCCCTAGAAGGAAATGTTAGGATTTGGTTTAGACAACTACCAACTAATTGTATTAGATACTGGAAAGAATTAACTAATATATTTAAAAATCAATGGGGAGTGAAAAGGACCCTGTGTATTTCTTAACTGAATTTGAAGAACTTAAAATAAATTATGGAGAACCATTTGTTGATTTCATCAAAATATTTAATAAAGTTTATCACAAGATGCTTCCTGATTGTAAACCTCCTGTAGTAGCAGCTAAGGTTAGATTTTAAAAAGCCTTTGAAGATGAATTTGATGTCATGTTAAGAGAAAGAAAATCCTAAAACTTAGAGGATATGAAAAAAAATGCTATAGAGGTTGAAGCAAATAGGTCTGCATCAACTAAGCTAAAATCTAAAGCTGAAAATCCCAAAAGAAAATAAAATAAAATCAGGAATCTTCTTCTTCCTCTAAATCTAAAAATGAAGATGCAAAAATAGATGAAATCACATCACTTCTTATAAACCTATCAAATAGGATTTCAAAGGTTGAAACTCAACCTCGAACAGTCCAACAAACTGTTTCTATACCCCAAACATAGGTCCAAGGTCAGTATAAAAAGTCTCCTCCAGTACAAATTCTTCAGAGACCACATAATGATCAACAAGTACCTACACCATTGTTAATTGATGATCAACAACCTGATGATAATACCTTATCTATCACTAAAGGTATTAATAATATAGATCATACATCTATTGAGACTACCATTATTCCAGATTCTCAAAGTCAAATCCCTCAAGAAGACCAAGATACCTCTTAGGTTTCTAAATATCAATCCTTTTCTTAGTTTTTGATTGCAGAACTCAATCGAAGGTATGAATTAAGACCTAGAGTTGGTCCTAGTAGACCTCCTAAAAACCCTATCATAATTGAGACTCAAGTAAAAACTACTGAAACTCAAACTAATTCTATTCAACCTCTAAAACAGTCAAGTGATTATGCTCAAATTGATAAAAATATATTGACTTCTTTTAATGTGGAAAAAGAGTTAGAAAGAGTTAAAATTCCTATTCCATGTTCAAAAATTTCTAAAAACCATGGATATAAGAGTCAAGTTGCAAAATGGATCCAAAACTCCAGTGTGGATGCTAAAGGGGATATTATTAGTTTGAAAAATGAAAGACCCACCATAGCATTTGGTCCTAGTTCTGATATGATTGATGAATCCATACCACATTTTTATGTGACTTTGAAAGTGCATGACTCCTTGCTATACAATTGTTTGTCGGATTATGGGGCTTCACACAACCCTATGCCTAAGGTCATTATGAAACAACTTAATTTGGATATCACTCGAACATATCATGGCATATATACCTTTGACTCTAAAAGAGTGAAATGTTTAGGACTTATAAAAGACCTAGTGGTTACCTTACATCAAATACTAGTCAAAAGTGTTGCATTAGACATAGTTGTCATTGATATTCCCCCTAAATTTGGAATGCTTTTATCAAGATCTTGTTGAGCCAAGTTAGTAGGGAGACTTCAGATGGATATGTCTTTTACCACTATTCCTTTATATGGTGGATAAAGCCTTAGGTTATATAGGGAAGTAAGAATCTTAAACATTGTCTTCAAATAAGATCAAGCTAGAAACCATCCCATTTATGCAGTTGACTAGAAATTTAGTTGCTTTCAACTATCATCAGATACTTTACAGAATTATCAACTCAATATTGAAGATGTAGTTGAAACTCCTAAATCTATTCAAACTGATATTTTGAAACTTTTCTTTGATGGATCTTGCACCAAAGATGGAGCTAGAGTAGGAGTTGTTTTAATATCACCTAATAAAGAAAATATCGCTCAATCATGCAAGTTAGATTTTGAGGTCACAAATAATGTTGCTGAATATGAAGCTTTTATTCTAGGATTACAACTTGCCAAAATTTTAAAGGTGCAAAATTTGAGTGCCTTTAATGATTTAGAACTTATAGAAATATTGGTTAGGAATATTTTTCAAACAAAGCATCCTAGACTCAGGTCTTACAGAAATGAAATTTGGGACACCGTTGAAAACTCCTTTAAAGCTTTCAATATCACTTTTATTCCTATAAATGAAAACATTCATGCATATTCCTTAGTTTTTTTTGCTAGTTCTTTTAAGATACCAGATCAACTTCAGATATAATACCAAATTCGATTCAAATATAGGCCATCCATTCCAGATAATATAAAGCATTGGAAAATATTTGAAGATGATGAACAACTGAAATATTTTCTTCAAGTTATTGATGAATTTTCTGTATTACAAATTGAAGAAGATTACTCATACATAAATGAAGCTACTAAAGACAAGGAAAATTCAGATCTAAGTTCAAAAGTAGCTGATCATGATATTATACAACTGTCAAATAATTTTATCCCAAAAGGACTTGTTCTTTTAGAAAAATTGTTTGATCAAAATGATGTTCCTAGAAATCCATTTTCTGTTTCTCCAGAAGATGATATTGAAGAAACTAACATTTGCATTGATGAAGAGATTAAAAATATTAAAATTTGTGTATATTTAGCTCTTGAAATTAAATATGAATATATAAAACTTCTTTTTCTTGGTCTTATGTTGATTTGAAAACTTATGACACATCTCTCATAGAGCATAAAATTCCATTAAAACCATAATAAAAAACCCTATCAACAAAAAAACTAATAAGAATGAATCCAGTTCTTCTTCCCACCATAGAAAAAGAATTTAAAAATATTTTATATGCCCAGATAATTTTCCCTTTAAGATAATATAATTGGGTAGCCAATTTAGTCCCTGTTAGAAAAAAATGGTGAAATTAGACTCTGTGTGGATTTTAGAAACCTTAATAGATCATCTTTGAAAGATAACTATCCACTTCCAAAGATGGATCAGTTACTCTAAAGGGTTTCAGGTGCTAATAGACTCTCCATGCTTGATGGCTTCTTTGGTTATAATCAAATATCGGCGAATTCAAAAGACAGAGAGAAGACAACCTTTACTAAACCCTGGGGTACATTTATGTATGTTGGGATGCCTCTTGGCCTATCAAATGCAGGAGAAAAATTCCAAAGATATACGGAATTAGCTTTTGTTGGGAAGGTAAAAATATTTTTTGTTATTTATCTTGATGATTTAATTTTTTTTTTTTTTCTGAATCAAATCATAAACATTTAAAACACTTGGTGAAGGTTTTTGACAAGTGTAGAAATTTCAGAATATCTCTCAATCCCAAGAAGTCCTTGTTTGCTATCAAAGAAGGAAAGTTACTAGGCCATATAATTCAAAGGATGGAGTAGTAATAGATCCCAAAAGGTTCTCTACTATTAAATCGTCATCATTACCTAGAAATAGAAAAGAGATAAAAACCTTTTTAGGAAAGATTAACATTTTGAGAAGATTCATACATAACTATGTTGAAATAGTTAAAGACATAACAGATATGCTCAAAAAGAATCATGAAGTCAAATGGACCATTCCTTCAAGATATGAATTTGATCAAATAAAAAAGGCCTTTTCTGAAGCTCCCACCTTATCTAGTCCATATTAATCTAAGCCTTTCAGTATATTCTCTTTTGCTTCTAAAACCACCTTGGATGTTGTCCTTTTGCAGAAAAATGAAGATTATCATGATCAACCCATAAATTTTTTTAGCAAGGCCATGAGAGATGCATAACTCAAGTATGATATCAATGAAAAAAAAGCCTATGCCTTAGTTCAAGCTCTAAAATCTTTCAAAATGTATGTCCTCCATTCTACCATTATTTATTATGTACCTAACAATGCTGTAAAATTGTTCTTACACAACCAGACACTGATGTAAGAAGAGGAAGATGGATTAATCAAATCCTTGTGTTTGACCTCACCATTAAAACCACCAAGTTAGTAAAAGGATAATGTTTATTTAAATTGATAGCTGAATCTAATTGCAAAGCGTTAGGTATAAAATCTGTTTTTGAAGTCTCAGAGAAGCATGCACAAGAACCTTCAAATCTAGAAAAGGGAGAATCCACAAGAACATTCCTTGAATATAGAAGGGGAGAATCCACAAGAACCTTCTCCTTCAACTCAAATAGTTCTTGTTCACATTGATGAAAAGTTTGTACTATCAGATTGGTATGTATATATTGTTCATTTTCTGATCCATTTTGAGTGTCCATCAAAGTTTTCAAAAAACCAGTGCAAAACACTTAAATTGAAATCCATAAAATACTGTATCATCAATGCCAAATTGTACTGGAAAGATCCTCTTAACATTCTACTACTTTTCTTGACAAAATCAAAGACTAAAGGAATCATTGATCAGTTTCATGTAGGACTATGTGGAGGGCATTATGCTTGGAGAGAAACAACATAAAAAATGCTAAGGGAAGGATTCTATTGGCTCACTTTTCTTTCAAAAGTGGGAGAAAAGGTTAGATCCCGTATTCCATGTCAAATGTTTGCTAATAAGAAAAAACTAGCAGCTCTTCCACTAGTTCCAGTGGTTGTCTCAACACCATTTCTCCAATTGGGACTTGATTTTATAGGAGAAATTCACCTAGCTTCAAGTAGTCATCAGAAATGGATTTTAACTGCTACTGACTATTTCACCAAGTGGGTGGAGGCCATTGCAGTTAGAAATGCCATAGATTAGGTTGTAATCAAGTTTACTGAAGAAAAAATTCTATCTAGATTTGGTTGTCCACAAAAAATAGTGATTGAAAATGCCACAACATTTAGTAGTATAAAGATGACTGAATTTTGCCAAAAGTATTAGATTTTACTACATCATTCAACCCCTTATTATCGTCAAGGGAATGGTCTTGTTGAATCATCTAACAAGATCTTAGTAAAGGTTATCAAGAAAACTTTAGAAGACCATAAGAAAAATTGGGACAGTCATCTTATCTATGCAGTCTGGGCAAACATGATTTCTCCCAAAATATCAATAGGTAAATCTCCATTTCGACTGGTTTATGGCAAAGACGCTATTTTTCCTACAAATTTGGCTTTCCATGTCCTTAAGTTTTTACAAGAATATACTGATGAACTTGATGATTTATCTAGAAGAATAAATCAGATTATTGAATTAAATGATAACAGAGATGAGATTCAATACAAATTGAGAAAATATCAGAATAAGATGAAAAGTACTTTTGAAAAAAATGTTAGGGAAATATACTTTAGAGAAGGAGATTTAGTATTAATATAGGATTCTAGGAGAGAAGACAAAGGCAAGCATGTAAAGTTTGAAAATCTATGGTTTGGACCACTCAGCATTGCAGAGGTAAAGGGAAATAACACATTTGTGCTACAAAATTTGGAAGGATAGTTATCAACACTTCCTGTCAACGGCAGATTTCTGAAACATTATATACAGTACTGAAGGAGTTCCCACGTCATCATTGTACATTATCATTTTCTTTTACCATTTGAAGTCTTTTTTGTTTTCTAAAACAAAGACTCCATAGCCCGAGGAGAAGGCACATGGAACTACTTGTTCTCTGCATCCGACAGGGGGAAGCAGTCCCCAGTTGGAGCCGATGTTGTAACATCATTTGGTTTTGATAAGTTAGCATGTTAGTTGAAAAAATAAAAATAGAATGCTAACTTAGGATATGGATGAAAAATAAAAATTAAAAAATGTTAGGAAAAATTATGTTTTTATGCATCCATGTCAAAAGAAAAAATGTTAGATTTAGTTTCCCTAAAGAAAGAAGGCAAAAAGAAAAAATGTTAAGGAAGAAAATAAAATAAAAATATGAATGCTTTAGTCTTAAAAAATAAGTCATGGCCGCCTGTTTAAATGCACTGAGTTACCAAAATGATTAAAAATTAATTAATGACGATTAAATTTTTTAAAAGGGGGTTTATATTTTCATTAATTAAGTAGATGATATAGCACTCATTTTACTTTCATCCTAAAGTCAATAGAGGACAAAAGGTCAAATCGCAAGGAATAAAGTGTTGGCAAGTTTCAATGGATGATCTTTCACCCGCTCAAGATCAATGGCGGAGGATCACTTCACGACCTCCCTCGACCATTTATCATTAACGCGAGGTGGGGGGGGGGAGGGTCCAAAATGTGGTTTTAATGGTTGCAAAATTTTTCAACGTGTCAACACCACACAACTTCACACCCCCTCTGCCCAAAATCGTAAACCGGGAGGTATCCCCCCCAAAATCCATTTGCGGTTTTTCTTCCAACGTCTATTTCATCCCGCACCTTTAGCCAACGGATCCTCCCTCCACGCCATAATTGTTGTCCATCCAACTAGTTTCATCCGACCACGTCATCCAACCGTTACCCTCCTATGCCTCTGCTCTATAACTGTTGTACTTCGTTGTTCACACGATCCTCCCCTAACCGTTTGGTGCATCGTTTCTCATTAAAAACCCGCTCCTGAATCGTTAAACTGCTAAGGTCACTATCTAGGTCGTTAAACTCTAATTTCCACCAAATAAAATAGTTTGTAGAGTTCCTTATATCACTTTACCTTCTCTTATATGTTTCATCATCTTTGTATTATATTCCCTATCATCATTTATGTGATCACTGTCACCCTTTCTACAACCGCTCGATCTTCAAATTATTTCTCCCACTCTATATCCCTATTAAAATGGCCTCGAAATACAAGACCAAAAAGCAGGTGATTGCTAAAGGCAAAGAAAAGAAATAGGTGGTTGAAGAAGTGCAGGTCACCAACTCGATTGCAGAAGAAATTCCCGCTCCTACACCATAGCTCAACTTGGATTTGATACCCCTCGCAGACGCCTTTTTTAAGGACTCATATGCTCACTGTGAATTCAATTTTCATGATCTATATTTATGGCTAAGAAAAAAACACACATATAATCCAGACCCTATCAGGTTCTGGGAATCTATGTTACCCCTGTTTGATTTTCCATAGACCCATTATTTCCCTGATCTAATTTCCTAGTGCCAAGCACAATATGATCCCATAAAGAAAGCAGTGGTGGCTCAGAATGGAAAAATTATGATTAGCATCTCTCCAAAGACCATAAACAAAATGATCCTCACCCCTTCATCTAATTCTATATCCCATTTTTCATCTGCTGCTCTCATGGACCTCTACCATATATTAACCTTCCCATAGAGAGCCTGGATATTTGAAATATTCCTACTTGAGGATGCAGAATGACCCCAGAAAAATCCACCATACTCATCCTCAATCTTTCTTGAAGCCTCTAAACATTGAATTTCACTTCTTTCATACTTTTTAGGATACCCAAATGACCAAACAGTTGATGAACCCATCATGGGGTTCTTATCTATTTTTATTAAAGAAAAAGCACCATTGTTCATGTATAATTACAACTAATTCTTGGTTGAAAATATACATGACCAATTCATGAATTTTACAACTGATCATGGTGTGTTTAATTAATCTTCGATAATTATTCACATGTTTATTTTTCACCAGGAAGATATGCTGCCTATCCACTTCAATAAACATGACGCACAAGGAGTGAATCAATCAGTGATTCACTGGACAAAGTTAGTTAGAGCTACATCAACAACAACTAATTTTGCAGAGTTCATAGACTCCTTCACACACCCAGTGAAGTTGTTGCTTATGAGTCACGTAGACACCAGAATTGGGGAAGAAATTAAAAGGATCTTACACCTGAGTGAGAAAGGAAAAACTGGGGACTGGTATTTATACCAAAACTACACAGAAATTAGAGTATATGAACGTGAAATCCCACCATACAAGCTTCCAAGATATGTCCCTATGATAGAATTTTCCTTGGAATATATTAGAAAAATGATAAACATGGTTGATCTTCATTTTGTCTCAGGGAAAAGGAAAGATCAGTTCAAGCTCAAGGCAAACATTGGATCCTTCATCTGTAATACCATATCAGCTAGTGTTGAAGCTGATGCAATGTTAAATAAAATGGGTTTCCAACCAAGTTTCACTTGGTCTTATGAACCACGTGGCATTATTTATGCTCTAAGATTCAAACTAAAAACAACCTCCTACACCATACCTCCAAAGAAGAAATAGAAAAATATATGAATCAAGATGAATGGGCTGAAGGCACTCTTTAGGAGGCAGATGAACAAGTTCTTTTGACTTCTAATGTGCAGACCCTAGTCCCCTAGATTACGCAATAGAAAATAGTCAGAGAAGAGCCTCCACATGCCAAATAAAGCATGAAGGAGTTTATTTTGCGGCACAAAAATCCAAGTCTTGGTTCAACTTTACTTTTAGAGGGAGAACAACTAGATATTATTGATTTGGGAGAGAATGAAGTTTCTACATTGACAAGTGTTCCTATGAAACCTCCATCATCATCACCTGCTAGATAACCTCTGGAGATTATCTAGCACTCAGATGCTAGTTCTTCTAAAGAACATAATATTTTCTCTATATTCTTAGACATTAATCATAAGAATGAGGCATTAAAATCTAATGTCCATAGTCAGTTCTGGAAACAAACATCAACCTCCCAACACAGACTTCTCACTACCTTTGACAATGAGAAAGGAAGGATGAAAATGGCCTTTTCTAGGCAACAATTTCTTTTCAAAAGACTCGTGATGAATATAAAAATACTATGTTTTATTTTGATGCAAGTCAAGTCCATCCTATAGATGAGATGGACATGCACATATAGTCTGGGGAGATGCTCTTTTCAGCAACAACAAAAATAGCCATGTCACTATCCAAACTAAAGACTACATTGTCAAATGTTCAATCTAAGATTAAGATTGAAAATGTGTCTTCATTGGCCAAAGAAAATAGATTCAAGTCTTTGGAGGATCTTATAGTGAAATTTGGATATGATCTAAAAGACTGCAAGGCACTTGAGGAAATTATCAAAATAAGAATGCAGACATCTCTGCTCTGTGAAAAAACTTAAATTACCTTCAACTAAAGATCCACAGACAAAGGAAATTGCAGAAAGTGAATACAAGAAATAGGAGATGCTCAGATTGATCATTGAGAAAAACATTCAAATAAGAAAGATGGAAGAATATATTGAAGAACTAATAAAGGAAAAATCAACAGCATAGGTGGCTATTGATCCAAATAAAGAAGTTCAAACATCTTCTACAGGTACAGAGCTTTCAACATCCTTGAAAACAACTGATACAATAAAATTGCAACAGGATTTGGCTATTCAGAAGCAGGAACATGAGAATTTATAGCAAAGGCTTCAGACTCTAGAATCACAGAAGAACATAAATGATACCTTATATATGGAGGAAATGAAAAAGTCTCACAAGTTGAGACTTAAGGTGAAATAATTAGAAATTGAATCTTTAATGGTAGAAACATTGGATGAAGCCAAGCAAAACATTTGGGAAGACATTAGAAAGTCTATGACAGAGGTATGGCCATCCATACAGATTATTTTCGAACAACAAGATCTCATCACCAAGTGCAAAGTAGAAATAGAAGAGCAGAAAGAGCATCTCAAGAAAAAGCCAAGTGAAGCCACTGACATGATGGTCTTGAACTCAAAGAACAAAGAAGAGTTTTAAGAAATAAACATACTGGCCAAAACTGCAAAAATTTTAGAGATCAAGAAAGTTTTATAGAAGAGGAATTTTATTAACCAGCTGCAAACAAAATGTGAAGCTTTGAATACTGTTGTTCAGATATTTCATACAAAGTTTAATGTCTTAAATCATAAAGGACTGCCAGAATTGGTAGGATTAGATGATAAATTGATTCAATTATAATATTACTGTAAAAATCTATATATTGTTGCAGTGGATAAGTCAAAATTTGCAAGTATTAAAGGACAAGTTATAGGGAAAGCATTTCTAGAAGCTTTGCAGTTTGATTTGATCATTCAACATCAAATCACACATTTGTTCATTCAGAAGCCTACTTTCGACGAATATACATAGGTAGATGAAATCTTCAGAAATATGATGAGTGTATAAATCCCAAGTCAAGACAAATGGGATAAAGTTTGTGATACCATCAAGTAAAAGTGTGATATTTACAACATGCCAGTGCAACAGATTTTCAAGGGTTCGGTCATCAACAACTTCCATCAAAAGGGGCCAAGTCATCAACAACTTCAATGAAAACATAGAAACAACATCCATCTATTTCCTTCTTCTATTATTCTCTATTATATTATTGTAATAAGTTTAGGATATTTCTGAGTTTTAGAAATTTGTATAAATAAATCTCATTTCGAGTTATTAAGAGTTACACCCTTGGATAAGTAAATTTTTGTAAGCAGAATTGTATAAGTTTTTCGATCATCAATAATAGAAGAAATATTTTGAATTTGTCTCATACAACTTTGTTCCTTCTATTAGTTTTTCCTGTTTTCATTACATTTTGTCTCTTCATATGTTTAACTGTTATCAAGATAATCAGGTGAGATTAAATGTGTTTCAGTTATCTTACAATTCCTCTTGAAGTTATTATCAATATAAAGAATGATTTACTAAATAGTTTGTTGATGTAAGTCCCTTTCATTTATAAATTTTCAGCATCTTGATAATGTTAAATGTGTTCCATTGAACTTTTAGACATTGCTTAAAGGTTTTCAAACTTATGATTAATTAAATAATTCAATTTGAATATTTTGTTATCATATCTTCTTACATAATTCTACTTAACCATTTACAAAATCTTGATCACTCTGTGAGATAAACAAGAAACCCTTATTCATATTTTCTGATATTATCTGAAATATTTAATAAATAACTGTTTGCAAAAGTTATCTTATACATTGGTCATCCAAAATTTTCAAAACACAACAAAACATTATAGATGCTTTGGCATAATTATTGACCCCAATTATCTCAAAGGACAACATCAATTTAGCGTCGTTACCGGGGAACGAATTTGATTTGTTTTCCCTGGGACAATGATAAAACCCTATTCCTTTAAAGGTGATTAAAGGTTTAGTTAGGTCAAACATTTTTACCTAGTGACTTCACTATGACCAAACTGGATCCTTCAAAACATACCAGGTCTCATTCTGACTCTAAAATTGTCCTACCTTTATCAGATCCAGAGAGACTGGTAAGACAAGCTTCTTCCATAACAAGGCATCAAAACCCTTCTTCTACCCCTCAACATGAGATCAATATAATTCCCGATCCTTTCAGATATGGACCTATTCCTTTAGAATTAGAATACATACCTATGAGAGTGTATGAGTTAGTATCCAAAGGAGTGTATTTTCAATCAGGCATGTTAGTTAATTCTTTAGAATCCTATAAATTACCTGAGGAACCTTCTGAATCTCCTATATCAGAAAAGTATTTGGATCTAAACTTACCTGGATTCAAACCTACTGACTTCATTTTTCCTATTACATATTCTACACCTTCTAATTCACACCAAGCATAAGATCTCTTTTCTCTCTATTCTAATCCTTTATTTGAACACAAGAAAGGATAATAAGAGGTTCAAAATTTGGTCATTCAAACTCTTTTAAGATCCCGAAGAAGGTCTTCCATTCCATTTCATTCTCCTCCTCGTTCTCTGCCTCATTCCTCACCGCCTTCTTCTCCATCTTCACCTAAAAACTCTACTTCTTCTTCTTCAAATAATTCTTCTTGAAATACTTCCTTTGGTTTAACCAAACATTCCTCTTTTCCCAATCTCGTTTAATTTCCATGCCCAAAATATAGTTTGTAGCACAAAGATACTTCATGTTGAATTTAGAGGAAAATTGAGTCTTCAAATCCTAGATAATTCATTTGTAATTTCCAATCAACAAGATATCATCCACATATAGGAAAAAATAAATAACAGGGTCACCAATTAATTTAAAATACACAAAGTGATCGGATTTTCTTATGGTGAAGCCAAGTCCCCATATATATGTATCAAATTTATGATACCACATCCTTGGTGACTGTTTTAACCCATACAAAGACTTTTTGAACCTACATACTAGTTCTTTCTTACCCTTCATCGCAAAGCCTTCATGTTGCTTCATGTCGATCTCTTCTTCCAGATCCCCATGAAGAAATGTTGTCTTCACATTCGTTTATTCTACCTCAAAATCAAAAGCAACAACAACAGATAAAAATAATCTAATAGAATCTAACTTGGAAATATGAGAGAAAATATCACCAAAATCAATTCTCAACACCTAGGAATAAATTTTTGCTACCAACCAAGCTTTGTATTTCTTCACCTTGCCTTCTACATTCATATTCTTCTTAAACACCCATTTGATACTAATGGGTTTCTTTCCAGCCAACAACTCCACCAGATCTCAAGCCTCATTTTTTTCCAAATATGCCATTTCATCAAGCATGGCCTCTTTCCAAAGTTTTCAATCCTATGAATTAATTCCTCCTTGACACCTCTGGGATCATCATCAGTAATAGATAAAGAAAAAATTTAACAAAAAGTAGATGGACTATAACTTTCTGATTGCCCTGTTTCTTGAACTGATATTCTTATAACTGGATTTTGTGGCTCTTTATTTCTAATTCATGTTTTGTTGTAGAGTCTGATTATTCCTCCTTTATCTTAAAATATATCTTCTTAGGTTCCTTTGGTATGAATTCATATTTAATAACATATTTCACCTCTCTAAACAACACATCTCAGTTGTACACAAGCTTCCTTGTTTCTGGGTTCCAAGTATAATAACCTTTTAAACCATCCTTTTACCCAATAAAGATGCACCTTTTAGATTTAATATCCAACTTGGTTCTTTTCTCCTTTGGAACATGTACATATGCATCACAAAAAAATACCCTTAGATTTGAAAGAGAGGTTTTCATACCAGTACATACCTCATGTGGAGTCTTATCCTAACGCTGATGAAGGTGATATGTTAACTAGGTAACATGCAGTCTCCACTCCCTCAACCCAAAATTCCTGTCCTAACTCGACACCACTGAGCATGCTTCTTTCTTTTTCCATAAAAGTCCTATTCATTCTTCCTACAACTCCATTTTGCTCAGGTGTGTATGGAGTAGTCTTCTTTCATTCTATACCACACTTCTTACAGAACTCTTCAAATTCCTTCTTGCAAAAATCTTCACCATTATCTATCCTCAACACATTTATCTTCTTCTTTGTCTATTTTTCCACGAGAGCCTTAAATTCTTTGAACCTGTCAAAGACTTCAGATTTCTTCTTGAAGAAATATATCCATGTATTTCTTGAGAGTTCATATATAAATTATACATATTAAAAATACATACCCAGTGATGGAACTGACACAGGTCCAAACAAATCATTGTGCACAAGCTCTAATATCTACTTCGCCCTCTGAGCACTAGAGGGGAAAGTCACCTGATTGTGGTTCCCATATACACAATGTTCACACAAATTGAAATATAGAGAGAAATTAGACATACCTTCTACCATACCATTACCATGAAGTATTCAAAGGCCCTTATCTCCAATATGTCCAAACCTTTGATGTCATAACATGGTATTTTCTCCATCTACTACAAGGTTTTCAACTCCACTTTCAGGAATCACAAAAATATTTCACCCATAAATAAAAATTCTACCAAAAATATTGTATAGAGTTCCAATATGAACTCCACACATTAATACCAGTGCTCCCAAAACCATATTTCTGGCATCCTTCTCAAAAATTGTTTTTACACTTGCATCATCCATCTTGCTTACAAAAACTAGATTTTTGGCCAATGCAGGAACATGAAGAACACTAATAAGTATTCTAATCCCTCCACCTTGCAAATTCAGCTTGAATTTTCCACGGCCAATGATTTTTTCATTCCTTTCATCCCATAAGAAGAGGTCACCACCATCATATTTCTCCTAGTACTCACAGAACCACTCCCTATGGGGAGTGAAGTGAAAGGATGCACCTGATTCAATCAACCATGAATCATGATATACTTGTGTCCTTGAAGAAGAATCCAAGTACACATCCCCACCTTCATATGAGGTGGTTTTCGCCTCTGCAAAAGGATCATCATTAGATCCCTTTCCTTTCTCAGGAGATTTAGATCTACAGTCCTTTTTGTAGTGCCATTCCTTTCTTCATTTCCAGCACTCCTTTACAGGATTTCCTGGAGATTTAGATCTCCCTGTAGATTTAGATATCCTACTCAAGGACCTATTTTTGTTTCTTTTCTAGGACCTCCCTCGTAAAAACAAGGAATTTCCATTATGACCCTCCATATTTTTCCATCTCATCTCCTCCGACAACAAGGATGAGGCTATTTCATCAATATTCAAGGTAGTTGTACTTATACCTATTGAAACAACCATGCTATCCCACAAATCTGGTAAATAACAGAACAAACAAATGCAAGTATCTTCATCTAAAAATTTAATATCAACAGATTAAAATTGGCTTACTACAATATTAAAGGCTTTCAGATGCTCTATCATTGAGTTTCTATCCTTCATCCTTAGGTTATACAACTTTTTCTGTAGGAAAGTTTGTTCACCAGAGAATTAGATTGGTAAAAATTCCTAACGTGTCCCACAAAGCCTTTGTTGTAGCTTCCCATGATACATTCAACAATACTGAATTTGAGATAAACAACCATACTGTGCTGTTTGATTTCCAATCCAACTTTTCCCCAGTCTTCATCTGAAATTGTCATTGGTTTAGTACTCGGATCTACCATGATCTACTGATCTTTGTCCATTAGCAGATCCTCCATCTTGATATTCAACAACTCAAAAATCTAATTTTTAAATTTATCGATCTCTATCTTTCCCCTACTTGCCATATTCTTTCACTGCAATAATTTTTCCTGTAGATCTCCTATCGAATAGGGTCTACCACAAGCCCAAGAAAAGCCCATAAGAAGAAAAGGTGTCCCCTTGAAGTTGAAACAACAACGATGCCAAATGTAGGTTTTAACCCTATACATAAATTACCTGTAAACTAATTCTTAAAACATAAAAATAAAAAATGGCGAGAACATAAAACAAATATACACAAAGATATTCCCCTGGATCCCAAAACCAGAACTACTAGATTGATTTTTCATTATGTTCCTATATATATATATATATATATATATATATGCTAAAGAATTTATAAATCCCAATCCATTGACCCTAGATTAGTACATAATCGTAGTTACTTTGAGCGGATCTACAAAATACCATTGGCAAAAAACCATCATGCCGAAAACCACATGAAAAACTCATGAAAAAAACCATAGGTAGGTCTGATCATGTAATATAGGGTCCATTTTGTTTTTTTCTTGGGGTGATACCCCAGACACCATGTAGGGTGGTTGTTGCCCCCCTACAAACCCATGACAAGGGGGATACCACCCCACTGTGACCCCCCTGCACGTCTGACTAGTCATGCAAAGTATATAACACACACCCAACATAGAATACAAGGGAATTTATTTGTTAATAAGTGAGCATTTGTGATATTGTATCTACTATGATAAATGATGGCAATGAAAAGGGGAAGCCATAGTATCCTTGTAATCCATTTAGATTACTAAAAGAGGAATTTTAAAATTTTCTAGTTTACTGGTTTATGGATGAAATATGGAAATATGCCTTAGAAGGCATCACAAATGCCATAAATAACTTGGTGAGAAGCAAATAGTGGTTCAAAAGTACATCAGTTGGCTCTTTGGACATTGGCGCTCTTATGGAGCAAGGAACAAGATAGATCAACAAACCATTCTCCAAAGGAGTGTATAATACCCTTCAACACAAGCAACAAGGGATCTACAAAAAGAAAAGGAAGTAGGAAATTGGTTGTTTGTACTGGGGTTAGATTTGAAGTTTATAAAGACATGGGATGTTCTCTATAAATTGGAAGAGATATACACATGATTTTTCAAAATAACCCAATATGATTGGAGTATATTAAGTTTGGCATTAAATCCATCATTTCTTTCCTTGATCCAACATAGGTTTATGGAACATCGTTGGAAGGAGGTAAGACTTGCATTTTCTTATGGCCTCTATGATATTGTAAGGATACATGATATTGTTATCCCTACAAAGATGAAATTCTAAGAAGGGTGTTACAACTAATTGTGGAGAGCTTCCAAGGATTACATGCTATCGAGGACCTTAATTTTGGTAAAAAACTCAATATCTTAGATATGGTGGCTAGAGCTAGATTGTGTGCCATTACACTCAATCTATAATGTAGTGGTTTTATTTCTAAAATATTCCAATGCTTCTTCACCAAAATCTAAGAATATCATTACAACATTATAATTACCAACATGAAAAGTATTTTTTATTTAATTTTAGTTGATGATGATGCCATTTTCAAGTAGCTATGGTCGAAGGTGTTTCCTATTTGGAGGAAAGATAAGGTTTCACTTTCCGCTCATGAATTATAAGAAATATTGGTTGAGCTTAACCTTAAATGGTTCAAAAGGCGCATGACTAAAATATATCTAAATTCAATGGGGTTGTAAGTCACACGATATGCCATCAAGGGTACGAAGCGAAAAGAAAGAATTTTTATTTATTTTTCTATCACAACAAGAAACGAGGATGATTGGTCACTGGGGTGGAATTGGTAAATGAAAAGTTTTTTTGTAGTCAAATTACGATAAAGACAAAGGAGCAAGTGGAACTATGGAGATTTTGATGGTGTTGGATCCCACCAACATACAAGGGATATCCCTTATATGAAGTCCCGATTAGACCTCACACTATTTGGTATAGGAGTCCCATTCGGAAATAATGCCTGACTGCCATGTTCTTAAAGATTTTCCCTAGCTTGATCAATTAGCATAAGAGAAGAGAGAAGCACACATGTGCTTTTGAATGAGAAATTAAGTTTTCTTTGTGAAGTGTTCAATTGTAGGATGTACCAAGGTTCTTTCACTCAAAGGGAACGAAAGTGAGTCCTTAAAGAAAAGTATTAGTACCAATATAATAAAGACACACACACACACACACACATGAAAGAATCATTATTCATTAAGAGAAATAGTTCATGTAAATTAAATGATCATTTAAAACAAGTACAACACATATTCAATAAGATAAGGACCAAAGTCACGGAAATAGTTCAATTAATTTAGTACAAATGAATGTAAACACATACCACAAACATCCAAGACCGATATTTAAACATCCATGATATAAGCATGGAAATGTGTTGGCCAAATGGGCTTCAAATATTAAGAAAAAGTTCCAAGATACATTGATACAATGGACACCACTTTCTCAAATAGTGGAGCATCATAGCCACTAGTTTCTCACCAAAATAACTATCTCTATGTATATAATTCCTTGTGGGAGAAGCCAAGGTGATAAGTACCTTCTTTAAGTAATGAGGCTTCTTTTATAAATAGAGGCACAACCTTTCATATCCCCATGACTCTTGAACTCAGCACATGACATTCCAACTTCTACTATGACCTTTGGACTTCTAAACAACTTTTTGACTTCTAAATGAATTTTAAGCTTCTATATGACTCTTGGACTTATCCATGTGGAACTTTTTTCCATTTATGACTCTTGGACTTCAAAATATTTTAAATTTACAATAATTTCAAAATTACATCATCATCTCAAAAACACCATGTGATGGTAACATGACATATCATTGACATTAATGACTTGGACCCAAAGTGACTCATGACATGGAATTTATTGAGAGGTGAAAATTATTCCACTCATGTCTTCAATACTTGATGCAAATTTATTTTGTTGTTCCTGTCTACCCTCACTAGTACAAAATGAATAATTAGTTACTAAAAAAACAACTAAAATTTGCATATAAACGACCATTTTTCAGTCGGTGACCAATAGTAGCTAATTTACAGTATCTTATAATGCGAACAACTTTTAGTTGTTTTTATCTTAGTCATAAATTGGTTGTCTTAATTTTATCATCTAGTAGTATATTTAGTCATTAATTGCCACAATTAATGACCAAATATACAACAAAATATATTACTATATGATCACCCAAGAAAATAGATTAATGACCAAAGAAATGTGACCAAAATGTTGGTCGTGTTATAAGATAATGTAAATTAACTACTAATATTCAGATATATGCAAATTTTAGTCATTGTTTG
The DNA here is from genome assembly GCA_034641835.2 of Pinus albicaulis. Lineage (NCBI taxonomy): Eukaryota > Viridiplantae > Streptophyta > Pinopsida > Pinales > Pinaceae > Pinus > Pinus albicaulis. Next base: position 868,225,937 of record CM076580.1, read on the forward strand.
AAACCAATTAATGAGCAAAGAAATATTACTATATTTTGTTCATGTTATAAGATATTGTAAATTAGCTACTAATAGTTGTATATATGCAAAATTTGGTTGCCATTTGTAATCAAAAATTTATTATTTGGAGTATTCATTTATCTTTTTCTAGTAGTTTCATATTCATTATATTAACGACTAATTTAGTAGTTTTTATTAATTTCATTTAATTTCATTAATAATCATTATAAACAGAATGTAGAAGATATGGTAGGGTAATGGATATAATAGGATAATGAACGTGCATGAAGATCGCGCACTTGACCTAGGCCACCGCTCTGCAACAAGCTCGTGCCCTCCATTTCTTGCGGCCTCTGGCCCTACCATGTACCCTCCGGATGTTACATTGGAGGTGGCCGATGCTCAATCTACCTTCTCCGCACTGGTGAAATCATTACCGCCCCAACGCCCTCGACCTTCTCTAACGAAATTTTTTAAGAAATTATATGGACTGCAAGAAGTAGAACTTCCTCCTACTCTTCCGTGAATGGTTGAACTCTCTCTTGCTGAACGGGGCCTCATCGAGAAATTCAATGGCTTATGGCCATCCTCGAAAATAGTTCAAAGATGGATCTAGCGAAACTAGGCAGATATATAAAGCGGTAAAATCTCCATACGTTTCTGTAGGAAAGGATATTATACCTTTCATTTTGAATCAAGAGAAGACAAGGATTTAATATTTAGAAATGGACCATATTTTATGGACTCCAGAGGAATGTGTCTGAACAAGTGGACTCCAGACTTCGATCCCGAGCTAGATGTCCCTGGTGCTGTCCCGGTCTGGGTCTGGCTTTCTTATCTCCCACTCCCGTGCTTGGGAGATGATTCGGTTCGAGCCATCGGCAATGCTGTTGGGAAGTATATTGATCGAAGTGAGCCCAAGGACAATATGCAAGCCTGTGCGCATATCTATGTTGAATTTGATCTTGGAAAGGGTCTTCCGAAGGCAATCAAGCTCAAAGTGGATGATTGGACACACATTCAACAACTAGACTACCAGAAAATCCCATTTAAATGCAAGGTATGTCATGAATGTAGCCATTTTGCCAATCACTGCTCTAAACTAGTTAATGTTGAAAATGCTCAGCCAGATGAGCAATGGGAAACTGTAAAAAAAAAGAAGACTGCTGCCACCCCAAAGGCAAACTCTGAAGTTTCCCCTCCCAAATATACCCCCTCATCCCCTCCCTCCTCCTCCTCCCTCGATCCTCCCATCAATCTTTCCTCCGGCCCTATCTCTGAAAAACCCTTGGAATATTATAATCCCTTTGGTGCCCTCTCCCTCCCTGAAAATGGCCCCCCGATCTCCCTTGAAAATGACCCCCCCATCCCCAATACCCTTTCCCAATACTCCCCCTCACCTCCTCATGATCCCCCCCCTTCCTGATCAACCAAGAGCTCCTCGAAAGAGCATGGTGTCAATATGGAAGCGTAAAAAAAAGGACCTGGTAGGAAAACTATAAAGCAGCAAAAGGATGAAAAAGCCTGAAAAGATATAGCAATGGGAACTCAAAATCCTATAGAAACTTATATTTTGGGTAAAAGCAACAAAGAAGCAAGACACAAGGAACATGGAGGTGAGCATCTCTCCATATACCCCATGCTCAATGATGAAAGAAATGTCTTGGAACAGTAGGGGACTAGGGCACCCCTCTAAAATTGTTGCCCTGAAAGACCTGATAGACCATGAGAAGCTAGGAATCCTAATGATCCAAGAAACTAAATAAAAATTTCAAGAGATGAAAGGAATCATAGATCAGCTCAGACAGTATGATGGACACATATGTGAATCAAGAGGAGCCTTTGGTGGAATCACCACTATCTAGAACAAAAAAATATGGACATGCATATCCAATACAATCTGTTAGTATTGGATCAAAGTCACATTAGAGAATCAAGCAGATCGCACACAAATTGTCATCTACAATATATATGCACCAAACCATTTCATAGATAAAGAGCAATGTTGGGCCACTCTTCAAGCAGACATAGATGCTAAAGATAATAGTAATGTCATTCTCGATGGAGATCTCAATATTATACTACACTCCAATGATAAAATAGGAGGTGTCTTTGCCCATGACCCCTACAGGTCAAAGCTAGAAGAAATCATGCAAGAGCACGACTTAGTTGATGTAATTCCAAAAAACTAGAGATACACTTGGAATAATCATAGGCTAGGAAAAGATAACATAATGGAGCGGCTTGATAGAATTCTGATAAATACCACTCTCCTTTATGTGTACTCCACAACTTATGTTGTAATTCTTCCATATTTGGCATCCGACCACTATCCCACAAGCCTTGTTCTTGATGCCCATTTCCCATTGGGGCTGATACCCTTTATACACAGCTCCTTATGGCGCAACAATCTTATTGTGGACCAAATTGTCAAAATAACATGGCAGAAACACATAGAAGGGTCACCGGGCTACATTTGGTAATGCAAACTGAAAAATACCAAACATGCCTTGAAGGACTGGGTGAAACAATATTACAAAGAACCAGAAAAGGCCAAAATTGAAATAAAAAATAAATTGGAAGCAGTCCAAAAAAATATAGAGGAGCATGGACTCTCCCAAGAGGATAAAGCACTAGAAGGCAAATTGTACTTTCAACTTTATCGTGTCAATAGAGAAGAAGAGCAGAAGTGGAGAATAAAATCAACACAGCTTTGGCTTCAAGGAGGGGATAAAAATTATGCTTTCTTCCATAAGCAGGGTGTTAGGTCCCTATATTACTAGTATAGTCCCTTATTGTTGTTAGTGTAACCCCCTTATTGTTATTATTGTACCCTTGTAACCCCCATTTTATTATTACTGTGCCCTTAAATTATTATTGTTAGGTCAGCTAGGATTACATTGTGGCCCACTAGATTACATTATGGCCCCATGGACTCCTATATATAGAAAGGAGGTTTTGTAAATTGGATCATCCAAGATTTGTTCATTTATGTAATGTATTGGAGGTTGCCCCCTCGAAGTGGCTTATTTCTAAGGCGTTGATATCTCTTTTCTTCTATTTTTGGAGCTGGTTACACAACATTTGGTATCATAGGTTTGGATTCTAGGGTTTCGCTGCTCCAAACAGGTCATTGTGGAATTTTCTCTATAAATTTGTTTCTACGAAGTTTCAGAAGCTGCAATTTTTAGGGTGCGAAGCCGAAATCTTGAGGAGTATTTTGTAAAAATTTTAGAGCTTGGTTCACAATATTTTCGGAGATATGATCTGTGGAAGTTAGGTCTTTTTTCAGGCTCCTAAATAGGTCATCGTGGAATTTGCGCTATAAATTTTTTTCTACGAAGGTTTAGAATCTAAAAATCATGTGGTGCGAAGCTGAAATCCTGAGGAAATTCATCAAAATCAGAGCTTGGTTCGCAACATTTTTGGAGATATGATCTGTGGAAGGTAGTGATTTTCCAGGCTCCTGAATTGCATCTCAAAGAGGTGATCGTGGGAAAATTTCAATAAATCTCTCTCTGGGCATCGGATGGGAGTGTCATACAAAATGGTCGTAACTACACAGACTATAGTTTCTTTGCTATCAATTTCAGAGACAAAGGACGAAACAGTGATACGTAGCAAGTCGTACAAGTTCGCTCTATTGAACCAGTCCATAATTAGGTCATTGTGGGAGATTGGACACAACTTTGTCTTGGAGAATACAAATCAGGTCAGACCTGTGGAATTCGAAAGATAATTCAGAGGGCTACATCGGTACCGAAATTAAGATATTTAATTGCTACAATCATAGAGATAATCCAATTTCAATATCGAGCTCCTCAAAAGCAAGAAAAAGGTGTGTATTTATTTTCCAAATTGCATAAGTCTTGTTTGAAGAATCAATTTTAATTGATTCCAAGGGAATATTGTAGAATAGATATCAGTATTGGGTTCTAAAATATGCCCCGTAAAAATAATTCAACACCCATTAAGCCTTCAGAAGGCTCTACTATGACTCATGAAGATGAATAATTTCAACATGATCTATCAAAATTACAAGAGCAAGTGCAACAAATTTCACTCTCGCAAAGAGCAACAAAAAATGAAATTGAAGTTTTGAAGAAAGGTGTGGAAGCGAAGATGGATGGCATGGAAGCTAAGATGGAAAACATGAATAATGATCTAAAAACAGACATCGAAGGTTTGACAAATTTGATACAAGAAATGTTTCCTAATGGTGAAAAGATAGTAGAAGAACCTCATGATGAGAACAAAATAAATGTTAATCGTGATTTCATAAACTCTAATGTTGGCGGGAAGAACCACCATATTCCAAAAATGGATATGAGGGAGTTTGATGGAAAGGATCCTGTAACATGGATACTACAGATGGAGCAATATTTTGATCTCCATAATGTGCAAAACACACAAAAGGTACGCATTGCAACTTTACATTTAGAACAAAATACATTTGTATGGTATCGATGGCTTTGCTCCCGTAAAAAAATTGTCTCTTGGTCAATTTTTACGGAGGAAATGATAGCACATTATGAGGATACGAAGAGCAACACCTTCTTTAGCCAATTGATAAATCTCAAACAAAAGGGTTTAGTGGGGCAGCACATGGAGGACTTCCAAAAATTGAATATAAGGGTAACTGATATTCCAGAGGAACACAGGATCGATCTCTTCATAGGCACTTTAAAGGATAACATCCAACATGAAGTTCATGTTTTGGAACCGGATTCATTGGAGAAGGCATTCAGGTTGGCAAGAAAAGTTGAATGTAAAATAATGGCGACAAGGAATCCTACCACTCTATTCTATAAAGAAGGAAGTGTTGCTACGTCTAGATTTCCACAAACTACAAGGTTGAAACCACAACAATTGGAAGAAAAAAGAGAAAAAGGGCTTTGCTACAGTTGTGATAGAAAATACACTAAAGGTCATAAGTGTGCTGAGAAGAAATTATTTTACATAGATTGTGAAGAGGAAGAAGAAAATGAACAAGAAGAGGATATACACCGGGAACCAACCCTAGAAGAGGAAGAAATGAATCCGACCATATCATGTAATGCACTGGCAGGAATTACCACTCCTCAAACTCTCAAGATAGAAGGACAGATCAAGAAGAAAAAAGTAATAGTGTTGATTGATTTAGGTAGCACCCATAATTTTATTCATTGTAAGGTAGCCAAGGAATTAAATTGTTTCCTATACCCAACACCAGAATGTCAAGTGATGGTTGCAAATGGAGGAATTATAAATTGCTCTAGAAAATGCCATAATATCAAGCTAACCATGGGGGAATATGTATTGACTAGTCCAATGCTTTCCATTCCTATGGGAGGTGCTGATGTTGTACTAGGAGTACAATGGTTACAATCTTTGGGGACGGTATCTTTTAATTTTCAAGAACTTTTCTTGAAATTTTTTTCAGAAGGAAAGGAAGTCGAATTACGGGGTATTGAAGGGAAGCTGGGAAGGATAATAAGCTCTAATGTCATGACAAAGCTTCTAAAGAAAGAACAACGAGGCGTAATTGCACAATTATGCTCACTATAAGTTCCGACATCAAAATCATCTATTTCTGCAGATCTCCAACAAGTCTTGGACAATCATTCCAAGGTGTTTGAAACTCCCAAAGGAATCCCACCTATTCATGATCATGATCATGCTATTCATTTGTTTCCAAGAAGTGTTCCTCCAAACATCAAGCCTTATAGATATCCTTACTTCCAAAAGAGTGAAATTGAACGTATGATTGCAGAAATGTTAGAGGTGAGTATAAATCAACCTAGTCAAAGTTATTTCTCTACTCCTATAGTATTGGTACACAAGAAGGATGGATCATGGTGAATGTGTTCGGATTATAGGGAGTTCAATAAGCTCACCATTAAAGACAAATTTCCCATTCCCGTGATTGATGAATTATTGGATGAATTACATGGGGCAATTTATTTTACTAAGTTGGATCTTCGTTCAGGATATCATCAAATTAGAATGAAGACTGAAGATATTCCAAAAACAACATTTCGAACTCATGAGGGTCATTATGAATTTTTGGTCATGCCTTTTGGCCTTACCAATGCACCTTCTACATTTCAGGGGTTGATGAATTCCATTTTCAAACCCTTCCTTAGAAAATTTGTGCTATTATTTTTTGATGATATACTAATCTACAGCAGGTCTTGGAAGGATCATGTTGAACATGTTGACAGGGTGCTCAAACTATTGCAAGAGAAACAATTATATGCAAAAAAATCCAAATTTTTCTTTGGAGTAGAAGAGGTGGAATATCTGGGTCATATTGTATCTCACGAGGGTGTTAAAGTAGAACCTAACAAAATTAAATCCATTAAGGAATGGAAAGTCCCCACAACCATAAAGAAGTTGTGAGGATTCTCGGGTTAACATGATATTATCGCAAGTTTGTTAAGAATTATGGGAGAATAGCAGCACCTCTAACAACATTATTGAAGAAAGATGCATTTTCATGGACTCTTGAAGCAACTAAGGCATTTGAACGTCTTAAAGAGGCAATGTGCCTAGCAGCGGTCTTAGCTACGCCATACTCCACAAAAACCTTTATTGTGGAATGTGATGCCTCAGGAAATGGAATTGGTGCAGTTTTAATGAAGGAAGGAAGACCCATTGCTTTTGAAAGCCATCCAATCAAAGGAAAGTATTTACAAAAACCTATTTATGAGAAGGAAATGTTAGCAATACTTCATGCACTAAATAAATGGAGAACTTACCTAATGGGAGGACACCTCAAGGTAAAAACTGATCATGATAGTCTTAAAAACTTTTTGGAACAAAGACTATCATCAGAAGAGCAACAAAAATGGGTCACAAAGATGTTGGGTTATGACTTTGAAATTTTCTACAAAAAATGAAAGCTTAATGTTGTTGCAGATGCACTCTCAAGAAATAATGAAGAGGTGGAAGCATTGCTTTGTGCCATTTCTATTATCCAACCAGATTGGATAACTGAAGCAAGAGATGAATGGAAGAAGGAAAAAGATGTATGGACACTCATTCAAAAGTTGCAGCAAGATCCTAGTACATTTCATACATTTAGTTGAAAAAATGATTCCTTATGGTACAAAGATCACTTATATCTTTGTAATAATTCCCAACTAAAACAAAATATTCTTTTGGAATTGCACACTTCTCCTTTAGGAGGACACTCGGGATTTTTAAAAACTTACCACAGGGTGAAGAAAGATTTTTTTTGGGATGGCCTTAAATCTGATATTCAAAAGTTTGTGGTGAAATGTTTGGTTTTCCAGCAGAATAAAGTGGAAACAATTAAGATCCTGGGACTTCTACAACCTTTATCCATTCCAAGTCAACGTTGGGAGGATATTTCAATAAATTTTATCACAGGTTTACCTAAGTCCGAAGGAAATTGTGTCATCATGGTGGTAGTTGATAGACTTACCAAGTATGCACACTTTTGTGCATTATCTCATCCATTTAAAGCAAGTACAGTTGCTACTACATTTATGGATAGAATTCAAAAGCTACATGGAAGCCCAAGGGTTATTGTGAGCGATAGAGATCCCATTTTTACTTGAAATTTTTGGACGGAGTTATTTTCTTGTTTGGGTACTCAATTAGCTCATAGCTCATCTTATCATCCTCAATCTGATGGTCAAACTGAGATAGTAAATAAATGTTTGGAAGGATATCTTCGTTGTTTTGTATCTAATAAACAAACATAATGGGTCAAGTGGTTACCTCTTGCTGAATGGTGGTATAACACTTCCTTCCATACTGCAGTAAAAATGACCCCATTTATGGCACTTTATGGATATCATCCACCATCCATCACATCATATTTAAGGGAAAATTCGAAGGTTCAAGAAGTGGAAGATCACATTGAGCATCAACAAGAAGTTCTCCAACTCTTAAAGGATAACCTGAATTTGACACAAAATCGAATGAAAAAACAGACAGATCAACATCGCAGCGAGAGAAGTTTTGATGTAGGAGATTGGGTATTTTTACGGCTACAACCATACAAACAAATGTCCCTCAAGAAATAAAAGAAGGATAATAAATTATCGCCAAAGTACTATGGTCCTTACAAGGTGTTGCAAAATATTGGTACTATGGCATACAACATACAAATTGGAGCTTCTTGCTTCTTCATGAGTACATCCAATTTTCCATGTTTCATGCTTAAAGAAGGTTATCGGTGAAAATCTTCCAGTTCAAACAATATTACTAGAACTTGATGAAGAAGGAAAAATCATATTGGAACCTGAAGCGGTCATGGAAACAAGAACTCAACAACTATGGAATCGATCAATTTCAGAGTATCTCATCAAGTGGAAGAGATTACCCACTGAAGATTCTACATGGGCGGATGAGAATTTTATACAGAAGCACCCAAAGCTACTCAGGTGTTGAGGACAACACTTTTTTGAAGGAGAGGGGCATGTTAGGTCCCTATATTACTAGTATAGTCCTTACATGCTTGGCACCCCTTTGTTGTTATTTTTAAATTTGAACTCATTTATTGAGCTTATGTCTCTTAAATGACACATAGTTCTTATCATAATGTATTCACTAGGATTACATTATGGCCCCATGGACTCCTATATATAGAAAGGGAGGTTTTGTAAATTGGATCATCCAAGATTTTTCATTTATGTAATGTATTGGAGGTTGCCCTCGAAGTGGCTTATTTCTAAGGCGTTGATATCTCTTTCTGCCTATTTTTGAGTTGGTCACACAACACAGTAAGAATCGTATTGAAAGTCAGGAATAATGTCACCATGATCAATGATGAGGAAGGCCGCCCTCAAAAAACCCAAGACACTATCAAACAAACTGCCTCAGATTACTACATCTCTCTCTTAACAGAGACAAAATAAGCAGAATATTACTCAAATCTCCTTCAGCACTTTCCCAAGGGAATCAATGAGGATATCAATGCAAATTTGACCAAAGAAATTGATGAAGAAGAAATTCAAAATGCCATCTGGGCGCTTCAACCAGACAAATCCCCTGGTCTAGATGGCTTCCCCATCTGTTTCTACAGAACATATTGGGGAAAAATTAAAAAATATCTTATCAAAATGATAAGATGGGCTCAGCGCAAATGCAAAATAGGAGGCTTCACTAATGCCACCCATCTTGCCATTATTCCTAAGAAAAATCGACCTTTATCCTTCTCTCGTTTTCGGCCCATCTCATTGTGCAACTCCTCTTACAAAATCCTGACCAAAATCTTGGCCACGCGCCTTAAACCTCTCCTCCCCTCTCTCATTTCAGAAAATCAAGGAGGTTTTTTGGCCAATAGACAAATCTCAGATTCCATCCTTCTTGTCCAAGAGGCCATTCATTCCAGCCAAGCAAGAAATGAGCAAGGGTTCATCTTAAAATTAGACTTAGCCAATGCCTTTGACTGAGTCAGGCACTCCTTTTTATTTGCTTTTTTAGAAAAAATGGGATTTTCCACACCCTTAATTGACCTTGTTAAAGCCTGCATTTCTGGTCCTTGGATCTCCCCTCTCATTAATGGTAGACCAGGACCTTCTTTCCAATCGACCCGAGGACTAAGACAAGGCTGCCCGCTCTCACCTTATCTTTTCATATTGATGGCCGAATCCTTTAGCAGAGCCCTGGACTACAATCGTTGTATGGGTCTAATTACTGGGATTAAATTTGGAAATGGAGCCAAGAACATCAACCATTCTCAGTTTGCTAACGATACTCTTTTAATGAGGGAAGCCTCAAACATCATAGCCTGCCATTTCAAAACTCTCCTGGAAAAATACATGAGCTATTTAGGAGGTTTGATCAACTACCACAAGAGCTGTATCTATGGCTGGAACACTTCTGCCCAAACTCTTCATAGCATTGCCAATACTTTTGGAGTCTCTTGTAAGTTGGACTGGGAGAATTTTTCTTATCTGGGCATGCCAGTGAGTGCTGGCAATATGAAAGCATCAGTGTGGGACATTATTATTGATAATATGAAAAGGAAGGTGCAGCAATGGGGCACCTCTTGGCTTAATCCAGTAGGGCGCCTAATACTTCTTAAAGTAGGTCTTTCCTCCTTACCCTTGTACTGTTTTTCACTCCTGCAAGCCCTAGCCAGCTTTCATAACAAAGTGGACGCACTTCTTCGTCAATTTCTATGGAAAGGGGGGAAAAATGAAATAAATAAATATAATATAATAAGTTGGAGGAAGGTCATTCAACCGCAGGAGAAAGGAGGGCTTGGAATCAGATCCTCAAAACTTCTAAACCTTTCCTTTGCTGGCAAGCTTGTTTGGAGATTCATAACTGGAAAGAATGATCGGTGGAAGAAAGTATTAGAAAACAAATATCTCAACTTCCCAAGGCAACAAATTTTGGACCATGAGATCCCTAATAGAGCATGCTCAAAAATCTAGAGGATGTGTAAGAGAGCAATACCACTTCTTGCACAAAATATTTCCAAAGTACCCAAAGGTGGCAGTCACATTAGAATTGGGGCTGATAAGATAATGGGGCAAAAACCCATTAGTAGTAGGCTTGGTACTCAACAGATCCTGACCTTTCTTACCAGTATAGGGATACAAACACTGGATCAAATTTCTCAGTGGGATGACAACACTCAGACTTGGAAAGGATGGACCTTCCTACACATTCTTGTTGATATGGAAACTAGCCACACTAATCTGCAAGCTCATCTTCATGGCATAGTGCCCTCCAAACGCTATAGCGCTGATGACTTTCGATGGGATCCTTCAGGCACCATCTACACTATTAAAGCTGCCTACCATCAGATTTGTAGCATCGAATTTCCCATGTCTGTTTGGGCGCAGTGGAGACTTGTCTGGAAAGTGGAGACTCTTCCAAAAGTAAAAATTTTTATTTGGGTCCTCCTAAGAGAGAAATTTCTCACCTCTGGGAATCTTAAAAAGCGAGGAATAACTGGCCCATCTCGCTACCCAAATTTTCAATCAGATGAAGAAACCAGTCAAAATATTTTCATAGACTTCCCCTTTTCCATAGCTTGTTGGAAGGAAGCTTTTCGGAGCATCAATCTCTCATGGGTGCCCAACACCAGCATATATGAATTTTTGCAAATATGGAAAAAAATCTATCCTTGGCAGAAAAAAAAATAACATTTCTCGAAGAGTTTGGAATGCTTTTCCATGTTGTCTCCTATGGAATATTTGGTTGGAAAGAAGCCACATGATCTTTAAAGATAAATAAACCAGCGTTAGAAAGCTTTACAACAAGGCATGGAGCCTCACTCTAGAAGCATTGTCCATGAAATGTCAAAGGAAACTAGACACGGTGGACATTTATGTTGAGGAAGGAAACTACATAGGGTATTTACTGGACAGAAACAACATGTCCCTCAATATCAGCAATGCCAATAGTAGTACCAACTCTAGGTACAACTAGAAAATTAGAATGAAAGATGAGGAATTTTCACTATGGCTCAGGAATTGCAATACTCATTATCTATTTTTTGATGGCACTTCTAAATATAATATAGGAATGGTCGGGGCCGGAGGAATAATCTGTAATGGTAATGGGGATATCATAATTTCATATGAATGGGGACTGGGTAATATTTCCAACAATAGGGCTGAAGCATTAGCTCTTTACCAAGGTCTACTCCAACTACAAAAACGTAGCATAAACACAACAGTGATTATTGGAGACTCAGCTATTGTCATTATCCTGATGGTCCACAATAAGAAAGCCTCCAACTTGATTCTACAACAAAATATAATATGATGCCAAACACTTGATCAGCAGATGAAAGGAAATTGATTTTATCATGTACTCCGTTCCCTCAACAAGGAAGCAGATGAGTGGGCAAACAGAGCATGTTTTCATCATATTGGTACACTTCGCTGTAACGCCTCTGAACATCATTTTTATCTACCATGATCATAATTAAATACCCTTGCAGATTCATTGCATAGAGGAACAGCGCCATCAGATTCCTTAATTTCATGCCTATCTTCGTCTCTATGTCACATAATCTATCCACTAAACTCCTTGAAAAGGCTCCCTCTGATATAAAATCTGTAGTATCTTTTTATTTCCTCTGTAGCTTCCCCTTAATCCTCATGCCCCTACCTTCTCATTACCTTTCCCGTGAACCAATCATCACTCTTCATGTGATCGAATCTTATCCTCTTGTAGATTGTTCAATCCTAGTGATCCTCAATAGCCCTTGTGGTCCTATAATTTCTGACAGTGTTTTCCAACCTCACAGGCCTGTTCTCCTTTCATCCTTCAACAACCAAGCCATGGATGCATCAAGTATCAGCTTAGAAAATGCTCGAAATGTAGAAGCAGAAGGCAATCCTAAAGAATTCATTAGGCAGAAAATCCTTCACATAAGCATAGACCGAACATGAAATGCAATTTTTGTCTTTTACTATTCTAGTTTGTAAGAATCTACACTAGTTTAGTTTTTCTCATTGTGAAGAATGTTGGATGAAAAAGGGATTTTGACATAAATATTGTCCTCAATTGCTCCACTTCTCACCTACACTTCCATGTAACATTGGAGCTCAAATTCCCATATCCTTTGTGAATATAAAACAACATCCAACTTTGTAAAAAAAAAAAAAAATCATTATAAACGACTTATTTAGTCGTATATTAATTTTATTTGTGTTCATCATTAATTAATATAAACTACTAATTTAGTAGTTTCAGAATGATTTTATGTGTTCATTATTAATCAAAATAAATTAATTAGTATGATTTTATGAATAAATTAAGAAAAATGTCATACAATGTGCATGTTAATGTAATATAAAAATACAAAGTTACATATGTTAACTACAATACTAAATAATATCAAGTGCAACTATAAATAATCCCAACCACACTTTATATTATATGAAATTTCAAGTATTACAGTATGAGTTTCCAACTTAATATTGGTTGGACTATAATTTACACATGAAATATTGTTTCATCACTTCAAAACATTATCATTGTGTTTCCAAGGCATTGTAGGTGAATTCACCTACTCTGAAGACTTGACCATTAGTATCTCTGTGTGTGTCTCATACGAGATATTGGCTCTAAGGGTATCACTAGACCGATTCTATTCTCTCTCTCTCTTTTTTCATTTGTCGCTCTAGTGTTATTGTTATCTTATTTCTTCAATTCCTGCTTCTTACCATCAATACTGATTTCTTTTTTTGAAAATAAAAGAAGACACAATGCAGAGTGTAAGACATGAAAGATGATGAACACTAAAATATAAACTAAAGTAGACTATAAATGATTTATACAACAAAAGAAAAAATAAATTAAACTCCAAACTTAACAATCAATGAATGCATTAAACTCCCTATATGGCATGAGAAATAAAGTAAATTAGATGAGGTGAATTTTTAAGGAACTACCTCTATTAAAATCATGACCATAAGAGGGTTATAGTGGCTATGTGATCATTTTTTGTGACCTGCAAACATTTAGATAATATTAGTCCATTCTTAACTTCATAATAGTTGAGAAAATACAAATACTATCTTATTTTGGAATGAAGAATGTGTTTCAAACCTAATAAAAATTATCATGATCAATATGTTATAATAAATTAAGAATATAACCACAATTCATGACATTAAGAAAATAAATGTAAAGCCTGTAAAATTGTAGATATCTAATATTATAACCTCACCTAAAAGGTTATATTTTGATACACATCAACACTTGTTGAGCCAAAAGGATTAGTTTGTTGAATGTTGTGTCTGAATTGCAACTCGACCACCATCTCCAAGGAGTTCTTACAGGAAAGTACAATAAAAATTAAATTTACTATAGAAAAAAAACATATCGTGAACCATCCCATGGTTTCCTTGGGTCTGCAGAGTCATATGATAAAAAATTCAGCTTGTAGATAACTTATGAAAATAAATGGAAATAAAAAGACAAAACATAATAAATACTATATGAAAATTGGCTAGCAAATTGCATCATAGAAGAAAACATTTCTCCTATGGTTACCCATATTACATGTGTGTGGGTAACATGCCCCAATATGTCATGATACTTAAGGTCCAGAGGAAGTGAATCTCCTACTAACATAATGATTGATTGGTTGAATTTTGGCCTTGCCTCTCCTTTGTAAGTCCAAGTAGAGGCATGCATGATGTGAATCCCCAATCACTCTCCCAAGAATTGAAATGGTGTTGTGATTCTGCATAAGAAAAACAAATAATTTTTTTATATTTTAAATAAAAGTAAACAATGAGGAAATTTTGAAATAGTATAACCAAAAAAAATTGTAGAGGAAAATTGTTTTCAAATTTTTTCAAGAAACCAGTATTTAATTATTTTCAGTCAATTTCCTGGAATATTAAAAATGCTTCAATAGATAAATATTTAGCAAGAGACTCGAGAGGGTGAATGCATTCAAACTTTACAAAACTAGTGCAACCACCAAACAATGGATCGTTTAGTTGTGTGTGAAGTTTATTTTATTAAAAAAATCAACAACATGTAATGTCTCAAAAAAACAATCCATTTACAATAGTATACAAATTTACTGTCTTTAGATAAATATACCATTGTGAAATAAATTCAAGTCAACTGGAATCTGTCAATGAGATAATTGTTCAGCAATAAAAATGACCACACGGAAAACTAACCACTAAGGTTTAATTTGTTGAACCTTTGGTTAAAATAAGAGGGGAGGGGGGGGGGGGGGTGAATCAATTTAATGCAATCATGGTATTGTAAAAATTTCTTCTACACTTATTTACATCTTTATTTCGTGATCCACTTATACAATGGAACAACAATCTTAAAAGTGAGCAACAGGTATTAAGCATATTAAATACAGAATATCATCACATAACCATCATGCACAGAGACAACAGATATAAGTGGAAACCCATAAGGGAGAAAACCACATATTATTATTGTTGTGATGCAAAGGCAAGCTCCAACTCCCTCTCACCACTAATTTTTTGTAGGTTCCAACCTAAAGAAGGCTACTACCTCAATTCTCCAAGCTACAACTTGCAAGGAAGCTCCAACTCCCATCTATTTTCTGCAAGCTACAACCTACAGGAGGCTCCTACCTCAGCCAGCTACAACTGGACTTATATCAAGCTACAACTTGACATGGAAGCACCAACTTCCTTACTGTACAATAAAATCATATGCTAATTTACCTGGATATCAGCTCTGTTTTTCTCCTTCTTTACTGCTGTCCTTCTAGCCTTCAAATTTTTTTTCTATCATCTCTGGATCTTCACAACTCCTCTCTCTGCTCCTTCTTCTTCTTACATTGTCTCACTCATTTCTTCATTCTCTCAACATCCTTATGCATATACTCGTAACATTGTTCATAGGGATCACTTCATAACTGTTTGCATTCCACAGGGAATTTGAAATGAACAAGTATGACCCTTTTCCTTCCCCCTTCTCATTTTCTAGTCCAAGACATTCAGAATGATATAACAGAATGTATATATTTGTGTATTACAGTGGAGTTTTTCTTTGCTTACGGAGACTTGCCTTTACATCAGAAACAATATAAATTCAATAATACAATTATAGTTACAATCAAACATTTCAATCAGCCCTTTCAGCTCTTGGTTTTCCATTCATTTGTCTTTTTTGCTGTTGTTAATGTCTTTTTAGTTTCTGCTATTATAGTCTAGCTCTGCTGCATAACTGCTCATTTTTTCTGACTTGACCCATTCTATTTCGTTTTCAATAGTGTCATCATATCTCCTTTTGCTCGACCATGCCTCTTTTTCTCGTGTCCACAGCATTCAGCCTTCACCGCTCTTCTAAACACTCAGTTCTGCCTTTTCCTTTGTGTCAGTTCCTTACCCGAGCCTTTCTACCCGTGTTCATACTTTCCTTTTTGTTTTCCATTATAGTCCTCCTTTTTCTCTCCGAAACGATTTAAAAAATAAAATCCACATACTACCGGACTTGAAATGATTTAGGCTTTGGCTTTGTTCTTTACCGCGTCCGCTCTCTTTATCGCACTTCGACGATTCAAATATCCCATGTGCCTTCGTCCATCTGTTCTCCTGATATGCGATGTGCAAAGGGTCCCACCAGGCTGTATTATCGCTTTATCACACTTCGGCGTTTCAAACGTTCTTTGCTATATGGTTCCTTTTCTTTCGGATGCGATTTACAAAGGAAAATCACTTACACCCGGACTTGAAATCTCTTTAGATAACGGTTATGAGCTGCATCGCATCCGACTCCTTTATCACATTGCCTCGCCATACCACATCGCATCGCATCGATCAGTCACATCACGTCACCTTTCCATATCGCATCACATCCATCAGTCGCATTGCATCGCCACTGTCCATCGCATCACAACTTTTCTCTTACGATCTTCACCCCTCTGATCTTGCGATTTGCGATATGCGGGCCAGGTCCATGTCATCGTGCCACATCACCATACCATGTCATCGCCACGTCATCCTGGTTTATTTGCGATCTGTAGGGTCAGGTCCACGTCAGCTGCCACGTCACTTGCCACATCATCCCCACGTCATTACATCGCACTTCGCATTTTATGTGACCACTGTGTTTGTGTGATTTTTCTCCTGCTCCGATTGCGATATAAGATCACATCGCATCGCATCTCCTTTAATCTCATCCATTTGTTTACGTTGATCCCACACCTTTGATCATTCTGCCCTTTTCCCTTTCAAAACATTATAATCCACTTTTATAATATTCGGAAGAAAAATCCCTTTTTTAACTTTTGGAACAATATAACTCACTTTAACCCAATGTTTTAAACTCTTTCAGAATGAATATTAGAACCTTTGGAAATGTTTAATTTCCTTTTAAAAAAAGGTTAAAATCCCCTTGGCACTGTATTTTCGAACTTCAACCACTTTAATAAAACTCCACTGAAATATCATTAAAACTTCAGAAATATTAAAAAGCCTTCAAAATCTTTAGACCTTCGGAAATAATTCCGGACTTCAAACCCTTAATAAAACTTCAATGCATACAACTCCAGGTCCATACCTTGTTTTAACTCCCACGCAGCTTTTAACGCGAACTCTGTCGAATCTTCCACAGATCTAATCGGACGACAATCACATTCAATCGACCCCAGAACTTTATCACTCAAAAGCAACACAAAATGGGTGGTATTGTGCTCGTGACGTGTCACAATATGACTTGATCATGTTCAAAATGAATAAAACCGCTCATATGCCAAAAGTGGCGCGACAATAGTGTATGGTTTCTCTAAAACCCCTTGTCCTTCAAACTTTGTTTTAAATCGCGTTCAAACGCAGATTTTCACCATTTCTTTGTTTAACTTCAATTTCTCATGAAAACCTCCTTTTAATTGCATAACTCAATAAACAAAGACTGATTATCGCTGTTCTCTCAACCAAAGAACCAGAGTTCTAATTTTCTTCCGAATCCTTATTACAGAGGTTAACAACTCTCGATGCTTCATAAAAAACCATAAATCAATGAATTTTCAAAGGGATAAGACCCTCCTTTCTGCTGCGTAGCTCAATAACCATAAATAAATTAACACTGCCCAATCTCAAGCAAATGAACCAGAATTCTCTAAATTTCTCCGAATCTTTACACAGAAGTAAGTATAATCAAAATTATAAACCCTCCTCTTATAGCCTCTTCTACTTTACTTTCTTTCTCTACAACAATCTCATCTGAATCTGATCTGCTCCCTTGTCATGGTGCCGCTCCTTTGTGCTCCTTTGCCATCAATGACAATATTTCCAACAGTCTCCCCCTTTGGCATTGATGGAAACACAACCACCAATACTCCCATACTTCCTTTAGGACTTCCTCTGCTTGCTTTTCAAAAGACCCTTTCTTCTTTTGCTTTCTTTTCCTCCCCCTTTGAAATCAATGGCAAAGGGTTGAACTTTTCCCAGTGTGGGTTTTGTATTTTCATAATACTATGACCTTGAGGATTTGTTGCATGCACTACTCCATTGCTCTAGCTTTTTTGTGAAATTTTTTATTGACTGGTCTCCCCCTGGAATGATTCTTTCTTATCTGATATTGACTATCACTTGACTTCTGTACTGATCCTGTTTCTTGTATGCAACCCTAGTTATTTTTTTTGTTTTTTTGTTTTTTTTTCAATCATATCAGAGAGTAACATCTGCAGACATTACCCCTAGTTTGTCTCTTAGATATTCAAATGGTCCTTTAGCAAGAGGTTTTGTGAATATGTCTGCTATTTGTTCCTTTGTTGGTACGTATTCTAACTTCACCAATTTCTGTGTTACTTGTTCTCTGAGGAAGTGGTATTTTATTGGGATGTGCTTTGTTTTTGAATGAAGTACAAGATTTTTTGATATACTTATTGCACTTGTATTGTCACATTTGATAGAAATGGGTTCATCAATGCTTACCTTCATGTCTTGGAGAGTTTATTTCATCCACATTACTTGTGTGCAACATGCTGCTGCTACTATGTATTCTGCTTCTACTGTAGATAGAGAGATAGAAGTTTGTTTCTTGCTTAGCCATGCCACCAGACTTTTTCCCAAATAAAATCCACCTCCACTTGTGCTTTTCCTGTCATCCACACAGCTGGCCCAATCTGCATTTGTGTATGCTGTCAATGTGAAGCTTTTTCCTTTTGGACACCGTAGGCCATAATGTGAAGTTCCTTGAAGATATCTAAATATTCTCTTGATTGCAAGTAAATGATTTTGTTTTGGTGCTTCTTGATATCTTGCCACAAGTACTACTGCCAAATAATGTCTGGTCTAGAAGCTGTTAGGTATAGCAGACTTCCTATCATGGATCTGTAAAGTTTTTGATCTACATCTGTTGATCCATCATTAGCACATAGTTTGCATCCAGTGATCATGGGAGTTGACACAGGCTTGCAGTCTTCCATTTGAAATATTTTTAACATTTATTTTAAGCCTTTTTTCATGTGAAATGAATATTCCTGTGTTCTTTTGTTGAATTTGAAGTCCTAAATAGAAGGTGAGCTCTCCAATCATAGACATCTCAAATTCTGATTTCATTTCTTTAGGAAATCCTTTTGCTAACTCATCTTTGTTGCTATCAAACATGATGTCATCTACATACACTACTACAATCAAGAGTTCATTATCATTAGCCTTTATGTACAAATTGTTGTCTACTCCTCCTTTCTTGAACCCTTGTTTTTGCAAGTATTTTTCCAGCCTTGAATACCATGCACGGGGAGCTTGTTTCAGGCCATATAAGGCTTTCTTTAATCTTCACACATAGTCATGTTTATCTGTTAATGAGAATCCTTCAGGTTGTTCCATGTAGACTTCTTCCTTTAGATCTCCATTCAGGAAGGCAGACTTCACATCCATTTGATATACCTTGAAATCATGATAGCATGCAAAGGCCAAAAACATTCTGATTTCTTCCATTCTGGCTATAGGGGAAAAGGTTTCATCATAATCAAGACCTTCAATTTGTGAATATCCTTTGCATACAAGTCCAGCTTTATTTCTGATTACCTGCCCTTGTTCATTCATCTTATTCTTGAATATCCATTTAGTGCCAATGAAATTTTTCCCAGTGGGTATTGGAATTAATTCCCAAGCATTGTTATTCTCAATTTGGTCCAGTTCTTCATTCATAGCATTTACCCAATTTTTGTCTTTGCTGGCTTCTTCGAACTTCTTTGGCTCTATTTGACATAGCATGGCTAGGTATACTTCTTCTGTCTATTCAACAAGCTATATTACTGTCTGGACTCCCACAATCTTGTCCCCAATGATTTGATATTTTGGATGGTTCTTTTGAGTGTGTCTTGAGGGACCTTTTGAGTTTAATTCTGTATCTTCTGTTGTTTTTCTCAGTTCATCATTATCTTGGTTCTCATCTTCATGATCATCTAGAGGAATACTACATCTTGTGCTTCTTGTTCTGTTTGGTAGATTTTCATCAAATCTTACATCAATGCTTTCCACAATTTTGTGCAGTATTTTGTTGTAGCACCTGTAACCCTTAATCTTGGATGCATATCCTAAAAATATTCCTTCATCAGCTCTTGCATCAAAATTTCCTAGTTTTTCATCATTATTTTTTATGAAACACTTTCTTCCAAAGACTCTAAAGTGCTTGGTTGATGTTGGTTTACCATGCCATAATTTGTAAGGAGTCTTATCACAATTTGGTCTTAGATGAGCTTTATTGAGAATTTGAACAACTATGTGTACTTCTTCTGCCCAGTAGGTTTGGGGAATGTTACTTTATTGCATCATAGCTTTGGCAATCTGTTGTACTAACATGTTTTTCCTCTCTGCCACTCCATTCTGTTGAGGTGTACCTACAATTGTAAACTGTTGTTTTATCCCATGCTCATTGTATAGGTCTACAAAATCATTGTCTGTGAATTCACCTCCTTTTTCTGATCTGATGCACTTTAGCTTTCATCCTGTTTGATTTTCTGCCAATGCCTTGAATATCTTGAATTTCTCAAGTGCTTCAGATTTATATTTGAGAAATTATACCCACATCATGCTAGAAAAATCATCTATTATCAGCATGAAATAAGATTCTCCGCTTGGTGCTTTATTTCTTGAAGGTCCACATAGGTCCATGTGTATAATTTGAAGTGGCCTACTTGTTGATAGTTCATCTTTGGTCTTAAAATATGTGTGGGTCTATTTTCCCAATTGGCAAGATTTACATATGGTATTTGAAGGATTCTTTATTGCTGGCATATCTCTAACTACATTCTTCTTGCTCAGACTCATGATGTGGTCAAAGTTTAGGTGTCCCAGTCTTCTATGCCATAACCATGATTCATCGGTTTGCTTATGTGGCATGCTTCATTCTCTTCTTCCACTACATAGACATTACTTTTTGTTCTAACACCTTTGATCAAGGTCTTTCCTGTGGTGCTTGATCTTACCTCACAATCTTGGGCTCTGAAAAGGACCTCACAACCTTTATCACACATTTGACTAACACTTAGCAGATTGGCTTTCAGCCCATCCACAAATAGAACATCTTGAGCCTTTCCTCTTCCATTATTTAGATTGACTAAGCCTTTTCGTTTGATTTTCCCTGCTTTATCATTGCCGAATGTTACATTTTTAGATTTATTTTCATCAAAGGTTACAAACTTGCTTCTATCTCTAGTCATATGCTTTGAGCATCCACTGTCCAAATACCATTGGATTTTCTGATCTTGGGCTATTAGAGCCAGGTCACACTTATTCAACTTCTTTTTCCACTACAGGAATCTATTTGTTTGGCACCTTTTCTGAGAAGATGGACCACATTCTTTGAGAGGACATTTGGAAGACATGTGTCCTATTTTATGGCATACAAAGCATTTGATTATATTTTTAAATGGATTATGTGTAAGAGTGAAATCTCCATTGTTCATAAATCTTCTTAGGGTTTTGAACATTAGTCTTTTTCCATATGTTCTGCACTCCATGGCTTTATGGCCGAACCCATTACAACAAAAACAATACCCATGGAAACGATTAGTGTACTTGGTGAAGGGTTGTCCTCTCTATTTTTTTGCTTGAGGTAGTCTTTTCAATTTCTGCATCTTTTGCTGGTTGAAATCGATTATCTTTGTCTGACAGTATGCAACAATATTTCCTAGCCTGTGGCAGACAAAACAAGTGATATTTCTCATAGGAGGAAAGAATCTCTTTTGACAGCTTTCGAATTTATTCAATTCATATTCAGAATTGTAAGAGCCTTTTTTAGCTGACCGTTTCTTCATTTCGTTCTTTGTCTCTTGATGTTGCTGCTTGTTTCTATTTTTTTCATCACACATCAAGTTCTTGCTAGATTCTACTTCTGTGGTTCCTTTTTGAGCTGTTTCATTATCCTTTACAGATTTTACGAAAATGATATTCTTGTTATCTTCTACCTTGGACTTACTAGTTTCTCCTTCATATCCTATCCCAGCCTTTATGAGAGGAGACCTTTGAGTGTTTAGAATCATGTCCAACTGTTTAGTGCTTGTCATTTGAGGAGTGTTTATTGACAATTCCCTTTGGGTGTATTCTAGTTTCTTTCTTAGCCATACCACTTCTTCTTCCAATTTCTCTTGCTCTTGATGTTTATCTTTAATTTTATTTAGCAGAATGTCTTCCACCTTCTTAGATTCTTCAAGTTATACTTTCAATTGAATGAGGTCTTTTGAATTTGGTACTTCTTTTACATATTTGAGGAGAATGTCTTTCTATTTTCTGTACTTGAGTTTAAGTCTGTCTATTTCCTCCAGGGCACTTCTTAGATCCCCCTCAAGATCTACCTCACCTTATTCCTCATCTTCTAGAAGGAATCCTTCAAACTCTTCCTTGACCATCAACACAAATTCAAAGGTTCCTTCTTCATTTGATGATTCATCTAAGTTTTCAGATGCACTGCTATCTTGTTGAGCATAAAACTATCTTCTATTGAATCTCTTCCCTTTGTACCAATTATTTGTTTTGGTTTTCTTTGTCTCTTGAGTCTGATTCTTTTTTTTCTTAAGAGGACACTTAGAAGCATAGTGCCCAACTCTTCCAAAGTTAAAGCATTTAAATGGAAGTTTACCTTTATACTTTCCTGAGCCTCTATTCAATCTTCTAACAAATTTGGTCTCTTCTTCATCAGAGAAAGAGCATGTATCTTATTTTTCTTCTTTGCTCTTCTCTATCTTAAAGGATGCCTCCCTCACATTTGACGTCCTCTGTGGAAGTCTCATCTCATAGGCTGTTAAGTTTCCAAGAAATTGGTTCATGGTCAATTTTTCCCAATCAGTTGTTTCTTCTATGGAACAAACCTTGGGGTTAAACCTGTATGGTAAAGATCTCAATATCTTTTGAAGAATTACACATTCTCTAATGGTTTCTCCTAGAGCTTTCATGTTATTCACAATTTTTGAAACCCTTAAGAATAAGCTGGCAACATCTTCTTCTTCATTCATTTTTATATTTTCAAATTGAGCTCTATAAACTTGCATCTTGGCAGCCTTCACCTTTTTATCTCCCTCATTGATACTTTCTAATGTATCCCATATCTCTTTGGCAGTCTTTTTGTGCATTAATTTAATAAATTCTGCCTCACACAAACCACTTAAGAGAGCATTCATGGTTTTTTCATTAGCTACAAAATCTAGTTTGCCATCTTTCTCTGAGTCAAACTCCTTTGGGGAATATCCCAATTCCACATCAGTCCAAACTTCTATTCCTAGAGACATTATGTACATCCTCATTCTTATTTTCCAGAAGGCATAATTTGTACCAGTAAACATAGGGGCTTTATTTGTTGAGCATCCTTCTAGACTAGCCATCTTGGGGACCTAGGATCTCCTTCCAGTTGTTAAAATGATGCAGAAGGAACCCGCTCTAATACCAATTTTTGAACCCTTGGTTAAACTGAGAGGGCGGGGTGAATCAGTTTAATGCAATCATGGTCTTGTAAAAATTTATTTTACACTTATTTACATCTTTATTTCATGATCAACTTATACATTGGAACAACAATCTTAAAAGTGAGAAACAGGTATTAAGCAAATTAAATATAGAATATCATCACATAACCATCATGCACAAAGACAAAATATATAAGTAGAAACCCGTAAGGGAGAAAACCACATCTTATTATTGTTGTGATGCAAAGGCAAGCTCCAACTCCCTCTCACCACTGATTTTCTATAGGCTCCAACCTATAAGAGGCTACTACCTGAATTCTGCAAGCTACAACTTGCAAGGAAGTTCCAACTCCCATCTATTTTCTGTAGGCTACAACCTACAGGAGGCTCCTACCTCAGCTAGATACAACTAGACTTCTATCAAGCTACAACTTGACATGGAAGCACCAACTTCCTCACTGTACAATAAAATCATATGCTGATTTACCTGGATATCAACTCTGTTTTTCTCCCTCTTTACTGTTGTCCTTCCAGCCTTCAAATTTGCTTTATATCATTTTTGGATCTTCACAACTCCTCTCTCCGCTCCTTATTCTTCTTACACTGTCTCACTCATTTCTTCATTCTCTCAACCTCCTTATGAATATACTTGTAACATTATTCATAGGGATCACCTCATAACTGTTTGCATTCCATAGGGAATTCGAAATGAACAGGTATGACTCTTTGCCTTCCCCCTTCTCATTTTCTTGTCCAGGACATCCAAAATGATATAAAAGAATGTATATATTTGTGTATTACAGTGGAGTTTTTATTTGCTTATGGAGTCTTTCCTTTACATCACAAACAATATAAATTCAATAATACAATTACAGTTACAATCAAACATTTCAATCAGCTCTTTTAGCTCTTGGTTCACCATTCATTTTTATTTTCTGTTGCTGTCACTATCTTTTTAGTTTCTGCTATTATAGTCTAGCTTTGTTGCATAACTACTCATTTTTTCCGACTTGACCCATTCTATTGCGTTTCTAACACTGTCATCATATATCCTTTTGCTCGACCATGCCTCTTTTTCTCGTGCCCATAGCGTTCAGTGTTCACTGCTATTCTAAACACTAGGTTTTGCCTTTTTCTTTGTGTCGGGTCCTTACCTGAGCCTTTCTACCCGCGTTCATAGTTTCCTTTTTGTTTTCCATTATAGTCCTCCTTTTTCTCTCCGAAACTATTTACAAAATAAAATCCACATACTGTTGGACTTGAAATTATTTAGGCTTCGGCTTTGTTCTTTATCGCGTCCACTCTCTTTATCACACTTCGGCGATTCAAATATCCCATGTGAATTCGTCCATCTGTTCTCCGGATATGCGATGTGCGAAGGGTCCCACCAGGCTATATTATCGCTTTATCGCACTTCGGCATTTCAAACGTTCTTTGCTATATGGTTCCTTTTCTTTTCGATGCGAAATAAAAAGGAAAATCACTTACACCCGGACTTGAAATCTCTTTAGATAATGGTTGATTTGCATCGAATCCGGCTCCTTTATCGCATCGCCTTGCCATACCACATCGCATCGCATCCATCGCTCGCATCGCGTCGCCTTGCCATATTGCATCGCATCCATCGCTCACATTGCATCGCCACTGTCCATCGCATCGCAAATTTTCTCTTACAATATTCACCCCTTCGATCTTGCGATTTGCGATATGTGGGGCAAGTCCACGTCATCTCCATGTCATTGTGCCACATCACCTTGCCGTGTCATCGCCACATCACTGCCACTTCATCTTGCCACGTCATCTTGATATATTTTCGATTTGTAGGGTCAGGTCCACGTCAGCTGCCACGTCATCCCCATGTCATTACATCACACTTCGCATTTTCTGTGACCACTGTGTTTGTGTGATTTTTCTCCTACCCCGATTGTGATATGCGATTACATCGCATAGCATCCATTGCATCGCATCTCATTTAATCTCATCCGTTTGTTTACGCCGGTCCCACACCTTTGATCATTCCACCCTTTTCTCTTTCAAAACATTATAATCCACTTTTATAATATTTGGTAGAAAAATCCCCTTTTTAACCTTTGGAACAATATAACTCACTTTTACCCAATGTTTTAAACTCTTTCGGAATGAATATCAGAACCTTCAGAAATGTTTAATTTCCTTTTAAACAAAGGTTAAAATCCCCTCGGCAATGTATTTCCGAACTTCAACCACTTTAATAAAAATCCACTGAAATATCACTAAACCTTCCGAAATATTAAAAAACCTTCGGAAAAAATTCTGGACTTCAGACCCTTAATAAAAATTCATTGCATACAACGTCAGGTCCATACCTTGTTTTAACTCCCATGCAGCTTTTAATGCGAACTACTTCGAATCTTCCACAGATCTAATCTGATGTCAATCGCGTTCAATCGACCCCAGAACTTTATCACCCAAAAGCAATGCGAAATGGGTGGCATTGTGCTCGTGACATGTCACAATATTACTTGATCGCGTTCGAAATGAATAAAACTTCTCATATGCCAAAAGCGGCGCAACAACAGTGTATGGTTTCTCTAAAACCACTTGTCCTTCAAACTTTGTTTTAAATCACATTGAAATGCGGATTTTCACCATTTCTTCGTTTAACTTCAATTTCTCATGAAAACCTCCTTTTCATTGCATAACTCAATAAACAGATATTGATTATCGCTGCACTCTCAACCAAAGAACCAGAGTTCTAATTTTCTTCCGAACCCTTATTACAGAGGTTAACAACTCTCGATGCTACATAAAAAACCATAAATCAATGAATTTTCAAAGGGATAAGACCCTCCTTTCTGCTGCGTAACTTAATAACCATAAATAAATTAACACTGCTCGATCTCATGGAAACGAACCAAAATTCTCTAAATTTCTCCAAATCTTTACACAGAAGTAAGTATACTCAAAATTATAAACCCTCCTCTCTTAGCCTCTGCTACTTTACTTTCTTTCTCTGCAACAATTTCATCTGAATCTGATCTGCTCCCTTGTCATGGTGTTGCTCCTTTGTGCTCCTTTGCCATAAATAAAAATATTTCCAACATAATTATCCCACTCCCTTGCCCCTACCAAATTTACATGAACCTGCTAAGTTTGTCTAGAACACGAAGTTATCTTAGCTATCAGGATGTAATGTTATGTGAATTAATATGAATTAAATTCTAAAGTTAAATTTACAAACATTTAAATTTCCCAAAAATTATTTGATCGAAATTTATAAAATATTTTAACTTCCATGTTAAGGTCATTCTATACAATACTAAGCATGGCTTTGGTCACTTTCAAAACAATAAATCCCCATAAATGGGAAAACCCAAGGGCATAGTTTTTCTTTAACACAAATATGATATGCATGGGAGCTTCATTACATCCCATGTAACGTCTTTGAACTTGGTCCATAAGGCTCCACGGAATTCAACCATGGCTTGAAACTTCTCGTACATACCTTAAACAAAGATGCATGTAAAGACATCAAAGCTACAAATTTCAAGGTTAGAAATGGAATTCTAGTCAATGCCATGGTTAGGAATATTTTTGGAGAAAAATTATGTTTCAAGTCCAGGAATATCTCACCCATGGGTTGTGAGGAAAGTGCATAATCATAAAAGGACTCGGTGAGCCATCAAACAATGTCAACTCATGTTTTTGGGTATGTGAACAATTACAAGGGGAATCTATGAAATCAAATTGTAGAGGTATGGAGGGTGCAACTGAAATACTACGAGGAAGTAAGGATATCGGAACATGATATTGCTCGCACCCATATGTTAAATATGATTTATGTTTTTTTCTCATTCATATACACAAATATATATCAATTACACAAATTACGAAATTCAGAGCGTCTTGAGAAAAATATGGAAGAATAAAATAATTTTACAGATTAACTAGTTACATACATATATGATACAACCATATATACAACAATAATAAAAACAATTGTAAGCCTATTATCACTATAAAAATTACGTGCAAGAACTTCCAATAAGTCATGATGCCATGACTTCTTTACTACAATTACACATCCCTGTCTTGGTGAAATTTTGAAATCTCACTCCATAAGTCCATAAAGTAAAAATACGATGAGCTCCAATCCTCAACACAATAACCATGTTGATCAAATTCTTTCTTATATCAAAGAATTGAAATAGATACTTTTCACCTAACTTCTAGACACCGAAAGGCTAATAAAACCCCTAGCTTGTTTATATGATAGCCACAATTCCTTAAATGGTGAAAATGGCCACGTCCCTGACTAAAATATCATGATTACCGTGTTAGAGATCAACTTGTTAGCATTGTGTCATTCATGAAAGGAGGGTTATTATTGATTATTAGAGACACATCCAAAATAAATGGTTAGCGTTTCAATGTGGTGGCCAAGAATCATCTTTTGTCTATTTCTATCCAACCTAGTTATCTAGGTCATATATTACATGATAACATGGAAAGTGAAGAAAGTCCAAGTTCTCAGCAAGATGAAATAGAGGTAACAACAATGTCTCACCTAGATGATACATTGATATTTGTTGAGAATTTAGAGTTGAAGGGACATGTGGAGGATGATGCCCCTACTTGGTATAGAAAAAAATGAGGAATGGATGGTTGACGATGAAAAATATTTTAGTGAGACAACTTATTTATGAAGACATGGGAGTAAATGAGCTAGAACATTTTAGAAGATTCATGGATATTATCAAGTCAGAAGTTAGGTAACCCATAATAAAGGAATTTGTTGGGTCACGAGATAAGATACTGGGTCATGCATTTCCACATAATCCTGATGATAGGAATTTGGCTGGGTTACCATCTGTAACAATCAACAATGATATTTTAGTCTCAAATGCAACGGATAATTTTGTTGGAGTACAATCTATAGTGAGAAAGATGCTAAATACCCATTTCCAAGGAATTTCACTAGTGTCAAATTTAGTTACATTAATTCCAGACTGGTTGGAAAATAATCATCTGGTATAAGACTACATATGTCCTGAACAAAGGCTTATCTTGGAATAGGTGAAGAAATACAGAGGCTTGTCAAGTATCTAAGGCATGATAAAGAAGGATGCAATCCTCAAATGGAGAAGGCACTTCTTGTGCACCTTCTAAATTTATTTTTGTCCAAGGAACTGACACTTGATGAAGTAGTCATTTCTATGCAAATTTTTATTCTTCCTATGTTGGTCCATGCCTTTTAAAATGGTCAAAATGGGAATAATGTTGATCCTTCTATTATAAAAACTATTGTTGAAAAGATTATTGATCCATCTAAAGAGCTAAGCATAGAATATAATGAGCCCTTAAGGACATAGTTTTTATAACTAACAACGCTTTTGCTGAAGTATATCCTTAGTGATATTGTGGATACATTAGATAAAGAAATTTAACGGGAAATTCTCGTAAATATTTTTTGGACAAAATGATACACAAACATGTCTAATTCAACTTTTCCTAGATATTGTGAGGCCAGAAACTGTGGTATTAAGTGAATATTCAGGTAAGGCTACATCTCATAGGATCAATGGTTGTTAATGGAATGTGGTTTATACTCAGTTATGGTTATGAAATGGATTCCCACCTCTTGTTTCTCCTTGAGTACTGAAAAATTTGACAGACTTTGGAACAAATCGTCTATATATTGCAAATCTTCTAGTTTATAGGGAACCATGTTCAACATTGGAATCATCATGTAGGGAAAATTGGAGTTGAAGAAAGCTAAAGGGAAAGAAAAGTTACTTGAAAAAAATATCTTATCATGGTATTTGTATGGATCCTATAAAGGAAAAATATCTTTGTATGTGCTTTTAAAACTTCTTAATGACCCACTTTCCTTACGAAGCAGTAGTCACTTGGAGTAGGTTATGGATCTTCTCAATGTGGTTCTCAGGATTTTTAAACTCAAGGTTGAATCACAATATTGATATAAAGATGATGCTTTGAATATGGGAAAAGAAACTAAAGCCATTCTTGAAATGGTGTCTAATGTGTCTTTACGTATTGAAAGGGATAAATTTTCTACAACGAGATTTGAAACTGATATGCACAAGGGTGATGAGGCAACTAAACAAAATAGTGTTTTTGAGGCCTCTATTTCTAGTGTCAACAAGGCTACACATCCACATGACATATTCTCACATCTTTCTGAGCCAAAATTACAAAACATATATAAACTTATAGCAGAACAGGGATTTTCAAATAAGTTGTATTCACTTGCAGCAGAAATTCTAAATAAGTTGGCCAATGTGACATCTCTTCATAGTAAAAATTTGATTTTTGAACTTGTAAAATTGGTTGGTGGTTTAAGTGATGCTGCTATGTGTGAAATAATAACTATAGCAAACACTAAGATGTTGGGATAAATTTCGCACTCCATGGTTGGAGAAACAATTTTAAGAATACTAAAAGCATTGACTACATTGATTTCAGGTATTAGTGATGGATTAGATAGCCATAAAATTGAAAGGTATGATAAGGAACACAAGGAATTTTTTTAGAAACATATTACAATGGTTACTGATCATGAATTTTCAACTGACACTAGCTCATATAATTCAATGGAAAGATTTGCAATTTCTATTATAAAAACATTAACATAGAGATAAAAGAATTGTATTGATTCCTTTCTGCCACCCTTGAATTTTGCTCTTCCCATGAATAAATAAGAAACTGAAGTCGCATAAATAAAGGAAATAGGGAAAAGAATGAAATCCCCTTCTTTATCCATTAAATAAAGAATTAATGATCATAAAAATGTCATCAAATTGCATAAGTCAAAATACCAATATATGGAAGATATCAAAAAATGCCTCTAGTACACCAAAGAAAGGAAACAAAGTGGGAAACAACAAGATTTTTTATTGTTTTGGGACAAAAAATGTCGAGAAGGGGGGGACTATAATATTCCTAAGAAATTAGTCAACAAAGAATGGAGTATCCTATTGATCCATGTAGGCTATAGTCCTCCATAAAGGGGAAATGAACCCCGAAATTCCCATTGTTGGGCAAGTTTTTGGAAAGATGGGAAAAGAAACCCAAAAGTGGGGTTTGAAGTAAAGTTTACTAAATCATTTTAGAAGAATAAACCCATCTAGGAAATTTGTAAAAATTAGAAGGATGAATTCATTTTGAATTGTGATTGGATTGGATCAATTATCTCTATTTATTTTAGCTTCAGGCTTTGATGGTTTTAAGAACCCTTCTCTCCTATCAATTTCAGTGGTGAAATATTCCACCCTAGTTGATAATTTATTTTCCTTTCTATTTATATTTCTTTTTAATCATACGGGCACAAGAAATTCTCTATCTGAGAAGCAGTAGGTCAATCAAGTCTCTTGGATTCCAATGAAGTTTATTAGGCCAATACATGACCAAATTTAATATTTTGAGGCAACATGTAGCTTGAGATAATGTAGCCCTTGAAATAAACACTCCCATCCATGCGAATGTATCTTGTTTGAAGTGACCACAATTCGTTTCTCACAATGCTGATGCTGGATGAACTTGTTGGTATACATCCACATGATCCAACACAATTGTATTAACGTAAATACAAGTGGGGGATTTTTATGGTAGTCACAGTACCTTATATGGAAAGCTGAATGTAATAACCTGTGGCTAATTTTCTGAGATCAAGTGGAACATTTGGTGGAAAAACCCTCATGAGAGCAGCCTGTAGCAAGTCACATCACTGAGATCAATAGGGAAGAGTACCTCAAAATATAGACAAAGAGGTTTGAGTCACAAATTTAGTCAGGCTGAAATACATTTTTGAGGCCATACATCACTATTGGACCAGGGTTCTTCTACTTTCATCACCCCATGATCGAGTCTCCTTGACGTGTGGATTATTCGCTTAGTCAAACCCTTGGACATAGAAAAGTCTTCCAGAGCTATATTTTCATTAAAATAATTATCTGTAATGGATTAATGTATTATAGGTTGGTCATAAAGTTACACAAAAAAGTCTTAGGATGGAATTGTGACAGCAAAAAATTCTGAATTAAATGACCAATGGTATTGAGGTAGGCATCGGAAGATCCCTGAGGCAACGCAAAAATAATTTAGTTACAATCTAGAATTGGTAACTTCATGGAGATTAAAGCTCAAATTTGAGGCATGCGAAGGGTCTGAGAAAGACTGGTTTTCCATGTTTTAAGACAATTTAATATGTTTTTTCAAGAGACCATCCATAGCTCATATTGTCGGCTTTCTAATTGAAGTGTAGGGATTATTAAAAGAAATTGGGTTTAAAAAATTGATGTTAGGGCATATTCAGGTGTTTAAATTTGTGTATTGTTAGCACAATTCTATACTTAGTCATGAGTGTGTTTTAATTTTTTTGTTTTTAGGATAAAAATTTGTAAATTTCAAATTTTTTTATAACGCTATAGAATATTCTGGTAGTAGTTTTTTTATCCCTGTCAGATAGTATGTTTTAATTGTGTCTTATGTTTGATCCTCTTTTACCCGATGCTGCCGAATTATTTGAAACGTAACAACCAACTGAAGTTAATCATGACTAGCACAAGCTGTGTTATACGATCCAAGATATTTCCCATTATGAAAAATCTCATGCATGGAAAGGTGAACCAACATATATTTTAAACCATCGAAAGAAAGGGGAAACCATTAATTTTGAGTTTAGCTGTTGGTGAATGAGCATCTCTAGTGAGCAGCTTGAAGAAGGAGACCTAGATTTTAGATATTTTTCATTCAAGATACAGCAACACCTGTTAGGTGAGATCCCCTAATCTTGGCACCTATCAGATTATAGTAGACAATCTTTTTTATTGCTAAATATGACTAAGAAAGGATGAAAACTAAAATGCTTTGAACCTGAAGGATATGATATAGTTGATGCTAATATGAATGTGAGGAGGTTCTTTGTTCAGGCAGGGTGGTATCCATTGTGTTCAATACTTGGAAGTTATAATTTAGGAGTATTTAAGGATTTCTATCTCTCTTTTGATGGGAAAGAAGCAAATGTATATGGCCTTAGTTTGCAGGTATCAACAAAGTCTATTGCTGAATCTTTCCAACTTCTATAAGAAGGAGAAAAATGGTTCAAAGGCCAAGTCATCACTAGAGGAGACCTCAACATTTTCATCAAAGATGAACATAGAGACCCTAACTCAGCTAAAGGGATTCCCAACAGTTATCTCAAGAATGAATGGGCTAAGATTGTCAAGCTAATAAATAATTACCTTACATGTGAGAGGAGGTATAATGTTGTTTTTATTTATCACATGAGGTTTTTGTTTCACATTACAGATATGAATACCCTCAACCTACCCTTATTTCTGCTAAAGATCTTGACTAAGATGTTAGCTAGGATACAAACTCATGCTAAAAAATCAAAGTATGCTTATATCATCAAGCTCTTATCATGGTTATTGAAGAACTCAGGAAAATAAACCAGTCATGGGAACACTTTCTATTTTACAGGGCAGACCAACTTGCAGCTACACAAGGTATTCCTGCTCAACTATCTCAAGCTTCAAAACAACATCCTCAACCTGCCAAGTGGAAAGGGAAAAGTCAGAAGCCAACTAATTCATTAGTTGGTAAGAGGACTAAGAGAAGATCTAAGAAGGAGAACATCCAAAAAAAGGCTAAAAGCAGGAAGGAAAAGGCTCCTTAAACCAAGGTTGTAAAGAAGTTGGATAAAGGAGAAATTTCATCGAACAACAAACCCAAATTAATGAAGATGGTGCCTCCTATTTCTCCTTTTCCCAAGGTTTATACCAGAAAACGAAGAGAAAATTTTGTAGCTGCAAAAAAATCCAAAGGATAGGTGCTACAAGAAGTTTCAGAAGAAAAAACTTAGCAAAGGACTCAAAAGGAATAGTAGCCCAACAAGATAGATGAGGAGATCCTAAAAGATGCAAGGTATGATATTAGCAGCCAGAGAAGGAAAACAGATGTAAAACGAGTTGCTAGTAGAAAGAAAAGACATACAAGAGACAACAAAAAATTTAGGATGAAATCTAAAGCCCTGCATAATACAAGTTTTCTGAGAGAAGTCATAGATGTAGAGAGGCAATATAAAGAGATAAATAATGTAACTCCTTCAATTGCAGAGTCTAGTGGGTCCAAAAAGAAAGATAAGGGTAAAGCCCCTTTATACCAGCAAACAGGATCCTCAAAAAGAAGAAAAATATAGAAGAGTTCAGAAGAGAAAAAGACCATTTCCAAAGAGAAAATCACCAGGACTACAAGGTCAAAATCAAGAATTGAAAAACAAAATTGCTTGGACAAGTTTTCAAAATTTGCAACCCATATGGAGGAGACGAAAAAGGATATCCCAATGAAATACCTTGTTTCCTACTAATTATATTTTTGAACAAGCTCAATCTTCAGAATGTATAAGTCTGCACAAATTTTTTCAAGTATTTGCTATGCATTTTTTAAAAAGAAATAGAGCGCTACCAAAAATTCCGGTAGCATTGCAATTTTTGTGTTGTTATATGATTTTATTGGAAGTTATGGTAACACTCGTTTTAAATGGATTTTTATAGTTGTCAGAAAAGTTTCCGAGAAATTCCAAGGATGAAAAGGACTCATAACGATATGGATATTTCAAGTGATGGTTGATAAGTGGTTTTGAGGTTGTTAAAGGTCACATTTAATGAATACACATGGTTGTTAAAGAACCAAGATCATGGAGAGACAAATGAGTAGAAAAAGGGCAGCATGTCAGCACACTCAGCAACATAGTTCAAACTGTCTTTTTTCTTCTTATTTACATCTATCCTGTTAGTTTTATTTTGATAATATATATCTTTAATGCCCTATAACTCCTATGTAATGTGAGCAAGAGTGGATTCTTCTTTTTAGGAGAGATGGAGTTTATGCCTCTCTCTCTATAAATATCATTTGTAAATGTCATTTCAAGGTTGCATTTTGGTCAACATGAAGACTTATCATAATAAAGAAAAATCATTTTTTCACTTCATGCTGGAGGATTTTGTGATTCAAGGACTATCTAATGTATGGTGTGTTTCATTATTTTATTCTTCTGATTTATGAGTTGCAACAACTAATCAAGTTTGAGTACGATAACTGTTAGATGATCTAATGATTAATTATCTGTTGTTTACTCTTCTACAAATCATATATATATATATATATATATATATATATATATATATATATATAGAGAGAGAGAGAGAGAGAGAGAGAGAGAGAGAGAGAGAGATATGTTTATTAGAGCATGTTAGTGAAGGTTTCATGAAATATTTATGAAATTATTTATGAATGTATTCTTCTTTCTAAATTTTGTTTCATTTACATAAAAAAAAAAATTGTGTAAAAGGGCACTCTTGTAGCTGTGTGATTGATTTAGGATATGCATATTTATTAGATTGAGAACCATTTATCTGTCACCTTTAATTTGCTACAATTTGATTCCCTATACTACCAATTTACCCATACAATTTATACTTGCCACAACTTTCCAAATGCATGAAAGTCTAAAAGAATAAAAATAATTTCAAAATATTTAAGAAGCCATCCCACCAATTAAAACCTTTTACTTTGAAATGAAATATGATGATTAAGTCTTACTCCTTTACAGTCAAGGAGAGAATCCTTGTGCTAACATATTCGGCACCGTTACCGGGGAGTCAAATCAAAGTTTATCCCTTGGTGAATGACAAATTTATAAGTCTGGTTCTGAAGTGTATAGTTCCAACTGTCGTTTTACACTTCTTTACACTTGACGACTCCATTGTTGAAGTTTTTACTCCTAGAAGGCATAGAAACAGGGTTAACCCATATTCCTGTTTGAGAATACCAGTCCCTGATCCTGATAATATAATCAAGAAAAAGAGTAAATGAAAGTTTGTTGCCTCTGCTACTATTTTCTCAAAGTTTGTCCCTAAATAAGTATTGCAAACTCTATCCCCTGATTTTGCAAAAAAATCTGCATCTCCCTTGTTTTCCAACCAAAAAAACAATATCTACATCAAGTGTTGGTAGTTCATCATCTGTTGTTCACAATCCACCAATTGTTGTTCCATAAATCCCAACAACTCATACCATGGCAAGTCAAAACCCGCCCCCTAACTGAATGGATGAAATTGTTGCTGCCAGGTATGGCCCTTTAGTTTTACCTCAACCTATATTGAATGCATTAACTGCAGGAGATTATCTCAAGTACATGCCTAAATTTAGCACTGGGAGAGGTAAAAAATGAAGAACACCTTGTTGATTTTATACCTATGCTGACAATTTGAATATTGAGCATGAAGATGTCTGGATGAGAGTTTTTGTTCAGAGCCTTGAGGGTGATGTTAGGAAATAGTTTAGATCTTTGACAACTAGTAGCATAACTGGAATTGAAACCCTAGATGATAAATTTTTAAGGAAATGGGGTGATAAGAAATATTTTATGTATTCTATCACTGAATTTGGTGAAATCAAAAGAAAATAAGGCGAATCAGTTTCTGATTTTTCTAAGAGATTCAATAGGATGTATAGAAAAATACCTACTGAAGCTTTAGCCAAAATAACTTATTCTAGTGACTTTGATCCTGATTTTTGTTTATTATTAAGAGAAAGAAGATCGACAACACTAACACAGATGCAGGACAATGCACGAGAGGTAGGATCTAATGTATTAGCAGCTGACACACTTAGAGGAGGGATTGCCATAGAAAAAAGGAAGCAAAAAGTTGAAGTTTCATATTCAGGAACTTCTGACATAGATCCTAAGCTAGATGAGCTGACCAAGATGGTCAATTAATTGACCACTAAGATATCCAAACTTAATATGGAAGAAATACCATATACTACTAGAAATGTTTCATTTGATCAACCTAATAGGTAGAAATTTAGAAGACCTAATGCTCCTCAAATTTTGCAGTGAGAAAGAAGAGATGTTGATGATAAAAAAGTGACGCCCCCTTTGCAGAATGTTATGTTTGAAGATGAAGAGGAAATTGAATGGTTGGAGAAAGGTGCCGATATGAATTGTCTAAGAGATAAAGAAGGGTTGATTCATTTTACAAAAGTAGAGTATGAAGACTTCATGTCATCTAATCAGAATAATGAAGTGATTTATGATCATTACATGATTGCAGTTGATCATCAAAGTAGATACAATCTCAGATCAAAGAATATTGATGATAACTCCAAGCCTATTGCACAACCAAAGAAGAATAAGGATGTAGTTAAAATTATAGCAGAAACGCAAGTGGCTGAAACAAGTAGACTAGAAATTATGGTAACAGTTAACCCTCCGTCACTCGAGGTAAAATTTTCTCACAAGATGCCCCCTTTTTTCAATTTTGAGAATGAGATAAAAAATATTAAGATTCTTGTTCCTCTTGTAGAACTCATTAAAAATGATGATTTCAAAAAGACTTTTATGAAAGTTCTTCAGCCTTCACCTCCTGAAGTAGCCTATGATTTTGTTAACCTTCAAGATGACAAGCCTAATGTTATTTTAGGTCCATTGGTAGAAGACATAGATGACTATACCCCTCCCTTCTATCTATATCTGAATATTCATGATAAGATATTGCATAATTTCTTAATGGACTCTAGAGCCTCACATAATTTAATGCCCAAGGTAGGCATGGATGAACTAGGCCTTGAAGTGACTAGAGAATACTAAGATATCTACTCTTTTGATTCTCAGAAATTCCAATGCCTTGGTGTCATAAAATATCTTGCAAGTTGCAGTAAGCCTTTTTCAGTTACCCATGGGAGGGATGGTGATGGATATTGTATTAGCTGAAATTCCTCCTAGATTTGGCATGTTACTTTCTAGATCAGGGATTAGAAGGTTGGGAGGAACTTTGCAAATGGATTTCCCTTGTGCTATTGTCCTTGTTTTTGGAGGAGAACAAAGAATAATTTATAGAGAATCTCAGTTGGTATATATCATTAGTGACAACAAAGACCCCACTAGTCAACCGATTTATGCTAGAACAACTGATGCAGGTTTAACAGTTTTACATATGGATAATTCTTCCTTGCCTACATAAAGTTTTCAAATTTTGAAGCCTGCTGAAAATCAAATCAGTCATGAGGGTTCTTAGGTGTGGGAAATGTATTTTGATGGCTCATGTTCTAGAGAAGGAGCTGGTGCAAGAATATTTCTCATTTCCCCTTTGAAAGAGAGCTCCACTTTTTCTTTCAAAGTTGAATTTGAAGAAGCTAACAATGTGGATGACTATGAAGCTCTTTTAATTGGTTTACAAAAAAAAAACATGAATATTTCAGAAATTTCTGTTCTTGGAAATGCTGAAATTATTATTCAAAAAATCAGAAATGTTTATCAAACTAAGCATCCTAGACTCGGATATTACCGGAATGAAGTATGGAGAATTATAGAAGACTCATTACTGGCCATTAAAATTTATTTTGTTCCAAGAGAAAGTAATATTTTGGCTGATTCACTTTCTATTTCAACAATCTCATTCAAGACTCCAATACCTATAAAGCTGAAATATGAAGTGGAAGTTAGGTTCAGACCTAGCATTCCTAATAATGTCAAACATTGGATTTTTTTTAGGATGACCAGGATATTAGAAGATTCATTGAAGCTGGTGAAGGATTTGTTGTCCTAAACATTGATAAGGATGAATATCTCATGAAAGATAATGTTGATTATCAAGATACCAACATTTTGAAAAAATAAATTGCTGATCAACCTATCATACAACTACCTACCAATCATATTCCCAAGGGGTTAATCCCACTTGAGAAGCGTTTTGATCACAATGATGTTTCAGTCAAAAAACAGTTAGCTGAAACAGATGCAAAATTGGAAGATTACAATTTGGGTATAGAAATAGAGCCAAGATATGTTAAGTTTTCAAAAGATTTATCAGAAGAAAGAAAGACTGAATACCACAATTTGTTTTATGATTTTTTTGATGTTTTTTTCCTGGAAATACGGCAATGTTAAGACATATGAAAAAACTATAATTGAGCATAGAATAACATTGAAATATGGTACTAAGGCATTCCGACACAAATTAAAACAAATCAATCTACTATTGTTACCAGTAATGGAGAAGGAAGTGAAGAAAATTTTGGATGCTAAAATCATCATTCCATTGAAATACTCAGATTGGGTTTCTAATCTAGTTCCAGTAGGAAAGAAGAGTGGTGAAGTCAGATTATGTGTATATTTTAGGAATCTTAACAAATGCTCCAAGAAATATAATTATCCATTGCCAAAGAAGTGAAGCATATTCTTCAAAAGGTAACTGGGTCATACGAAACTTCCATGTTAGAATCAGTTCTCTAGGTACAACCAAGTATTTCTTTGGCCGGAAGATCAAGAGAAGACACCATTCACTACTCCCTAGGGAACATTAATGTATGCAAACATTCCATTTGGGCTTATGAATGTTGATGCTACTTTTCAACGTGATATGGAATTTTCATTCGTTGCAGAAAAAAATAAATTCTTGGTCATCTATTTGGATGATATTACTGTTTTTTCAGCTACAGATCAAGAGTACCTTCAACACTTGAGAAAAGTATTTGTTAAATGCAAAAAAATGGTATATCATTGAATCCAAATAATTCTCATTTCTCTCTTAAACAAGGTAAGATGTTTGGTCACATAGTTTCTAAATATGGTGTGGAAATTGATCCTAGAAGAGTGATTGCAATTCAGGACACAACACTTCCAAGATCCAAGAAAGAGATTCAATATTTCCTTGGTAAGATCAATTTTTTAAGAAGGTTCATTCCTAATTTTTCTAAAGTGGTGAAGAATATTGCTTGCATGCTGAAGAAGGACAAAGAAGTCAAGTGGACATTTGAAGCCAGCATTCATTTGAGTTGAGAAAAAAAGATATCATTGAAGCACCTCAATTAGTAAGCCCTGAATACTCAAAGCCTTTCTTGATCTTCTCATTTTCCTCGCAAGATACTATTTATGTTGTTTTATTACAAAAATATGCAGAAAATAAGGAAGCTCCCATAGCATTTTTAGTAGAGCCCTTAGAGATGCAAAATTGAAGTATGGAATGTTGGAAAATCATGCTTATGCATTAGTTAAAGCTCCGAAGGCTTTTAGATTTTATATTATACATGCTCAAATTATTGCCTATGTACCTTCATCTGTTGTTAGAGAGATATTAGATTAGCTTGATATTGATGGAAAAAGAAGTGGGTGACTAAAGTTCTTTAATTTGATTTAGAGATAAAGCCTACCAAGCTAATCAAAGTCAAGGATTAGCCAAACTACTAGCTGAAGAAAATTGTAGATTTTTGGGCTTAAATTTCATGGATGACAATTTAGAAGGACAAAATTCAGAACCTATAGATAGCATGGAAGTAGATGTAAAGCTTGTTGAGTGAAATTGGTATAAGGATATAATTTATTTTCTGCAGCATTTTAGACCTCCTCCAAATTTTGATAAAAGAAGAGTGAGATATTTGAAGCTGAGAATTGTTAAAATTTTCATCAAGGATAACTCTTTATATTGGAAAGATCCTATAGGAGCTTTTTTGAGGTGAATTGACCCAGATGAGTATAATAAGGTTATGTTTGATATGTATAGTAGTGTGTGTGGAGGTCATCATTATTGGAGAACTACTTCATACAAAGTACTGAGAGCTAGCTATTTTTGGCCTAGCTTATTTTCTGATGTATGTGTTGAGGTGAGAGCATGTGAAAATGTCAGAAGCTCACTGGTAAAAAGCATTTGAAATCTTTTCCTCTCAAGCCCATATTTTTTTTTGCACCTTCCCAACAATGGGGATTGGATTTCATTGGAAAAATTCATCCACCTTCAAGTGGACATCATCGTTGGATTCTTGTTGCAACTGATTACTTCACCAATGGATAGAAGAAATACTTACCAAGAATTATACTCATAAAGTCATCATTAATTTTCTGGATGGAATCATAACTAGATTTGAATTTTCATCAAGGTTAGTAGTAGATAATGTATCTACTTTTAAAGCTACACCATTGGTAAATTTCTGTGAATATTATGGTATTCATCCTACTCACTCTACAACTTACTATCCACAAGGGAATCATTTAGCTGAATCATCTAACAAAATTTTGGTAAGAATCATCACCAAGCTATTGGAGCAAAACAAGAAAGACTGGGAATCTAAATTGAAATTTGATTTATGGGCTGATAGGGTGACAATAAAAAAATCTATTAATAAATCACCTTTTCAAATGGTTTATGGCACTGAGGTTGTTTTTCTAGTCCAATTATCCATTCATGTAGCTAAATTTATACAAGATCATCAAGTTGAACCAAATGACATGACCAAAAGAATTTATTAGATCATAGAAGTGCAACAAAAGTGATAACAACAATATGATTTGGTAAGAAAATATTAGCAAGCTCTAAAGCAAGTTTTTGATAAAGGGACTAAAAAACAATGTTTTTATATTAGAGATATAGTTTTGAAATGGAATGCACAACATCAAGACCTAGGAAAGCATTCCAAATTTGATGCTTTATGACTCGGTCCTTTCAGAATCTCCAATATTTTTCAGAACAATAATTTGACTTGCAACATCTTGATGGGAAATAAATGTTTGGAGGCACATTTAATGGGTGATTCCTCAAGAAAGTATTTTACTAATGTTTTTGGTGGCCTAAATTCATTGCAAATACTGGTGTGTCTCATAATAAGACTGCAGAGCTCAATCACAAGGCAATGAAACTGCAAAATATTCTTAGAGCCTCGCAGGGAGAGCTCTATCCCCTGTGGAGCCAATGTTGACACATTTATATGATTAGTCATGAGTGTGTTTTAAATTTTTTGTTTTTAGGATAAAAAATTGTAAATTTCAAAAAAATTTAGAATGCTACCAAAAATTCCGGTAGCGTTTATTTTTCTTTTACCCAATGCTACTGGAAATTACGGTAACCTCCCTTGTTTAAACAAAAAAAAAAAGTGCATCCATTTTTGTGTTAGCGACATGTTCCCATTATCAACTACGTTTTAAATTTTTTTATCATGAGTTATGTCACGTGATAGGAAAGGTTTACGTTGAGTGATGTTGGGTTGAGTTGTGGTTATACATGGGGCAAGATAGGTGTCAATCCACAGTTAAGAAAAGCCAAAAAAATTTTGTCCTGCCTGTCAGTTGAGTCGTTATATCCACATTTCGAGGTATGTATTAAGTATTAAGGTAGATCGAGGATCTGAAATTTTAATGTGATGATCATTTGAATTGATTATGCATGAATGCTGCCTGAATTTTAGGCTTGTCATAAGGATACGATGGAGGTGACTTCCAAAACCAGCTTCGTTCAACTCCAACCACCTATAGTAGATTATATGAAACACAAAAACCAACTGAAGTTAATCATGAATACCACAATATGTGTTATACGATCCAATATATTTCCTATTATGAAAAATCTCATGCATGGAAAGGTGAACCAACATATATTTTAAAACCACCCAAAGAAAGGAAAAACCATTAGTTTTGATTTTAGCTATTGGTGAATGAGTAGCTCTAGTGAGAAGCTTGAGGAAGGAGACCCAAATTTCAGACAATTTGCATTCAAGATACAAAAACACTTGTTAGGTGAGCTCCCCTAATATTGATGTAGGTTTGAACCCTGAACATAAATTATCTACACACGAATCTTATAACAGAAAATAAACAATTGCGAGAGCATAAATCATAAAACAGATAAACACAGAGATTTTCCCTGGATCCCAAATCAGGACGACCAGCTTGATTTTTCATTATATTCCTTTTAGTGTTACAACACATATATATACATGCCGGAGCATACATAAACCCCAATCCATTAACCCTGGATTAGAACATAACCGTAGTTCCCTTGACCGGATCTACAAAAATACCAGGGGCCTAAAACCATCGAACCCAAAAACTATGTGCAAAACCATGGACGTAGACTACCCAGCGGAAATTAAGGAACCAAAATTTTCGCCGGGGCGCTGCCCCGGACCCCGACACGGGGGGCTACCGCCCCCCCTGTGACCCCTCCGTTGCGCCCAGCGCAAAGGGGGGCTATCGCGTGTGCTTAGTCATGGAAAGAATATAACACATACCCAACATTCTCCCACTTATTGTTTTCTTTCCACGGGGGGCCATAGGAGGGCTTAGTCATTGGCCCAATTCTTCAACACCCATTGTTTCTCTACACCAAGAGAACTTATGAGTGCTCACAAACTTTGTCAATGCATCTGCAACATTCTTCAAAGTGTCCACCTTTACCAGCAACACCCTTTTAGCCTCAACCATATCTCTAACAAAGTGATATTGAACATCAATGTGCTTTGTCTTTGAATGATAAGCAGGGCTCTTAGCCAAGAAAATTGCACTTTGGCTATCACATTCTATCCTTATAGCTTGCCGTACCAACCCCATACTTGAACACAATCTCTGCAACCAAACTGCTTCCTTGCTTGCATGAGTGGCTACTATGTATTCTGCCTCTGTAGTTGAAAGAGCCACTACAGACTGTCTTTTACTCATCCAACTGACTGCGCCTCCAAATAGGCTAAACACATACCCACTTGTAGATTTTCTTTGGTCCAGATCTCCAGCCCAGTCTGCATCAACAAAACCACGAATGTCCAAC
Organism: Pinus albicaulis; assembly: GCA_034641835.2. Classification (NCBI taxonomy): domain Eukaryota; kingdom Viridiplantae; phylum Streptophyta; class Pinopsida; order Pinales; family Pinaceae; genus Pinus; species Pinus albicaulis. The sequence goes on from CM076580.1 coordinate 868,268,876, forward strand.
ATTCTTTCCAATCCTGGTCTTCCCTGGTAGCACAAGCCATAATCACTAGTGCCACGTAAATATCTGAAAACCCGCTTCACTACTGTCCAATGCTCCTTCCCTGGGTTTGACATAAACCTGCTCAATACTCCCACTGCATGTGCAATGTCTGGTCTAGTACAGATCATTGCATACATCAGGCTACCCACTGCACTTGCATATGGAACACGGGACATATACTCCTCTTCTTCTTGTGTCTTGGGACACTGTTCAGCAGATAGCTTTACACCTACAGGAATAGGAACCTTCACCGGTTTACTATCCTGCATATTGAACCTCTACAATATAGTCTCGACATACTTCCTCTGGTTTAACCAGAGCTTCCTCTTTGCACGATCTCTCTTAATTTCCATGCCCAAAATATAGTTTGCAGCACCAAGATCCTTCATGTCGAATTTGGAGAACAGTTGGGTCTTCAAATCTTGGATAATTTCTTTGTCATTTCCAATCAACAACATATCATCCACATACAAGACCAAATAAATAACATGGTCACCAATTAATTTAAAATAAACACAATGATCCTCCTTGCTTCTCGTGAAGCCAAGTCCCCGTATATAGGTATCAAATTTCTGATACCACATCCTTGGTGACTGTTTTAACCCATACAGAGACTTCTTCAACCTGCATACCAGTTCTTTCTTACCCTTCACCATAAAGCCTTCAGGTTGCTTCATGTAGATCTCCTCTTCTAGAACCCCGTGAAGAAATGTTGTCTTCACATCCATCTGTTCTATCTCAAAATCAAATGCAGCAGCAACAGATAAAAGTAATCTAATAGAAGTAACCTTGGCAACAGGAGAAAAAATATCACCAAAGTCAATTCCCGGCACCTGGGAATAACCTTTCGCTACCAACCGAGCTTTGTATTTCTCCACCTTGCCTTCTACATTCATCTTCTTCTTAAACACCCATTTTCTCCCAATGGGCTTCCTTCCAGCCGGCAACTCCACCAGATTCCATGCCTCATTTTTGTGCAAGGATGCCATTTCATCAACCATGGCCTCCTTCCAGAGTTTTCCATCCTCTGAATCTACTGCCTCCCTGACAGTTCTGGGTTCATCATCAGTTATAGTTAAGGCAAAACCTGAACAGAAAGCAGATGGACTATACCTTTCTGATTGCCTTCTTTCCCGAACTGATCTTCTCAAAGCTGGAGTTTGTGGCTCTTCATCTTCTGAGTCTTCTTCTGTTGTAGAGTCTGATTCATCCTCCTTTAGCTCAAACTCTATCTTCTCGGGTTCCTTTGGTAGGACTTCATGTTTAACAACATCTTTCACTTCTCTAAACACCACATCTCGGCTGTACACAACCTTCCTTGTTTCTGGGTTCCAAAGCTTGTAACCCTTTAAACCATCCTTATACCCCATAAAGATGCACCTTTCAGATTTATTATCCAACTTGGTCCTTTTCTCCTTTGGAACATGTACATATGCATCACATCCAAATACCCTTAGATGTGAAAGAGAAGGTTTCTTACCGGTCCATACCTCATGTGGGGTCTTATCCTCCAACACTGATGAAGGTGATCTGTTAACCAGATAGCATGCAGTCTCCACTGCCTCTACCCAGAATTCTTGTCCTAACCCGGTACCACTGAGCATGCTTCTTGCCTTTTCCATCAGTGTTCTGTTCATTCTTTCTGCAACTCCATTTTGCTGCGGTGTGTATGGAGTAGTCTTATGTCGTGCTATACCACACTTCTTACAGAACTCTTCAAATTCCTTCTTGCAGAACTCCCCACCATTATCTGTCCTCAGCGCCTTTATCTTCTTCTCTGTCTGATTTTCCACCAGAGCCTTAAATTCTTTAAATTTGTCAAAGACTTCAGATTTCTTCCTCAAGAAATATATCCATGTGTTCCTTGAGAAGTCATATATGAATGAAACATAGTACACAGATTTTCCTAGTGATGGAACTGACACAGGTCCAAACACATCACTGTGCACAAGTTCTAATATCTTGTTTGCCCTCTTAGCACCAGAAGGAAAACTCACCCGATTCTGCTTCCCATATACACAATATTCATAGAAATCGAAATCCAGAGAACAATTAGACATACCTTCTACCATACCATTTCTGTGCAGTATATGAAGGCCCTTCTCTCCAATATGTCCAAGCCTTTGATGCCATAACATGGTCTTTTCTCCAGAGACAGCTAGGCTTTCTGCTCCACTTTCAGGAACCATAGAACTGTTACACCCATCAATAACAGTGCTACTTTGTAGCTTGTACAGAGTTCTAGTCCGAACTCCCCGCATTAATACCAGTGCTCCTCGAACCATCTTGCAGGCATCTTTCTCGAACATTGTTTTTACACCTGCATCATCCATCTTGCTTACAGAAATCAGATTTCTGGCCAATGCAGGAATATGCAGAACACCAGGAAGTGTTCTAATCCTTCCACCGTGCAGCTTCAGCTTGACCTTTCCACGTCCGATGATTCTAGCCTTCCTATCATCCCCTAGGAATACATCACCACCATCATATTTCTCATACTCGCAGAACCACTCTCTATGGGGAGTGAAGTGAAAGGATGCACCTAAGTCAATCAACCATGACGCATGATCTACATGTGTATTTGAAGAAGAAGCCAAATACACATCCCCACCTTCATCTGAGGTGGTTTTTGCCTCTGCAGAAGGACCTTCATTAGATCCCTTTCCTTTCTCAGGAGCTTTAGATCTGCATTCCTTTTTGTAGTTCCCTTCCTTTCCGCATTTCCAGCACACCTTTACAAACTTTCCAGGAGATTTAGATCTCCCTCTAGATTTAGATCTCCCACTCGAAACCTTATTCTTGTTTCTGTTCTGGGACCTTCCTCGTACAAATAAGGCATCTCCATTCTAACCCTCCATATTTCTCCGTCTCATTTCCTCCGACAGCAAGGCTGAGACAATATCATCAAAGTTCAAGGTAGTTGTATTGCTACCTATTGCAATAACCAGACTGTCCCACGAGTCTAGTAGAGAGCACAACAAACTGATGCACTTATCTTCATCTGAGATTTTAATATCAATAGACAACAACTGACTTACCACAGTATTGAAGGCGTTCAGATGCTCTGTCACCGAGTCTCCATCCTTCATCCTCAGGTTATACAGCTTTTTCCGCAGGAACAACTTATTCACCAGAGACTTAGATTGGTACAAAGTCCCAAGTTTCTCCCACAAATTCTTCGCCATAGCTTCCCCAGATACATTCAACAATACTGAATCTAACACACACAACCGTATTGTGCTCTTAGCCTTCCGATCCAGTTTCTTCCAGTCTTCATCTGACATTGCCGTTGGTTTAGTACCTGGATCTACCGTGATCCACTAATCTTTATCCACCAGCAGATCCTCCATCTTGAGCTTCCACAACTCAAAACTCTGACCATTAAATTTCTCGATCTCTATCTTTCCGCCGCTCGCCATATTCTTTCACCGCAAGAATCGATCCCGCAGATCTCCCACTGAACAGGGTCTACCACAGGCCCGAGCAAAAAACCCTCAACAACAAAGGTGTCCCCTTGAAGCCGAAACAGCTCTGATACCAAATGTAGGTTTTAACCCTGAACAGAAATTATCTACACACGAATCTTATAACAGAAAATAAACAATTGCGAGAGCATAAATCATAAAACAGATAAACACAGAGATTTTCCCCTGGATCCCAAATCGGGACGACCAGCTTGATTTTTCATTATATTCCTTTTAGTGTTACAACACATATATATACATGTCGGAGCATACATAAACCCCAATCCATTAACCCTGGATTAGAACATAACCGTATTTCCCTTGACCGGATCTACAAAAATACCAGGGGCCGAAAACCATCGAACCCCAAAACTATGTGCAAAACCATGCACAAAACCATGGACGCAGACTACCCAGCGGAAATTAAGGAAATTTAATGGACGCAGACTACCCATGCGCGTGCTTAGTCATGGAAAGAATATAACACATACCCAACAATTGAAACCTATCAAATAATAGCAGACAACATTTTTTATTGCTAAAGATGACTAAGAAAGGAGGAAAAATAAAACACATTGAACCCGAAAGAGTTGATCTAGTTGAAGTTAATCCGAATGTGAGGAGGTTCTCTGTTGAGGCAGAGTGGTATCCATTCTGTTCAGGACTATGAAGCTATCATTTAGGAGTAGCTACAGATTTCCTCTCTCTTTTGATATGCAAGAAGAAAATTTCTATGGCCTCAAATTGTAGGTATCAGCAGAGTCTATTGCTGAAGCTTTCCACCCTCCGTAGGAAGTAGAAAAATGGTTCAAAGTCCAAGTCATCATTGGATGAGACCTCAAAAATTTCATCAAATATGAACACAAAGACCCTAACTGGTCTAAAAATATTACCAACAGTCATCTCAAGAATGAATGGGCTCAGAATATCATGCTAATCAATATTTACCTTACCTGTGAGATGAGGTATATAGTTGTTTTTATTTATCACATGAGGTTTTTGTTTCACAATGCAGGTATGAAGACCCTCAACCTACCATTCTTACTTCTGAAGAGCTTGACTAAGATGTCAGCTAGGATACAAAATCATGCAGCAACACCAGAGTATAACTTATATCATGATGCTCTTATCAAGGTATTGGTTATTAAAGAACCTAGGAAAATAAACCAGTCAAGGGAACAATTTCTGTTTTATAGGGCAGGTCAAACTGAACCTACAAAATATATTCCTGCTCAATTATCTCTAGCTTCACAACAACATCCTCAACCTGCCAAGAAAAAAGGGAAAATTTAGAAGCCAACTACGTCATCAGTTGGTAAGAGGACTAAGGGAAAAGATAAGAAGGAGAAAATCCACATAAAGGCTAAAAGAGGAAAGGAAAAGGCCCCTTCAACCAAGGTTAAAAAAATTTGGAGAAAGGAGAAAGTTCATCGATCATCAAACCCAAATTAATGAAGACAGTGCCTCCTATTTCTTCTTTTCCCAAGGTTTATACTAGAGCATGTAGAGGAAAGTTTGTAGCTACAGAAAAATCCAAAGGACAGGTTCTACTGGATGTTTTGGAAGAAAAAATTCAAAAAAAGACTCAGAAGGGATATCATCCCACCAATTCAGATGAGGAGATCCTAGAAGATGTAGGGTATGATATTAGCAGCCATAGAAGGAAAAAATATGCAAAACCAATTGCTGGTAGCAGGAAAAAACATACAAGAGACAACAACAAATTTAGGCTGAAATCTAAAGCCCTGCATAATCCAAGTTTGCTGACAGAATTCATACATGTAGAGAGACAATATGAAGGGTTACAAACTCTAACTCCAATTTCAGATTCTAGTGGGTCCAAAAAGAAAGACAAGGGTAAAGCCCCTTCAGACCGGAAAACATGATCCTCAAAAAGACGAAAAATCCAGAAGAGTTAAAAAGAGAAAAAGTCCATTTCCAAAGGGACAACCACCAAGACCACAAGGTCAAAATCAATAGTTGAAAAACAAACATACTTTGACAAACCCGCAGAAGTTGCAACCTATATGGAGGAGAGGTAAAAGGATATCACAGTGAAATACCTTTTTTCCTACTAAATATGTTCTTGAACAATATCAATCTTCAGAATGTATAAGTTTGCACATAATTTTTCAAGTATTTGTTGTGCATTTTTTAAAAAGAAACAGAGCGCTACCAGAAATCTCAGTAGCGTTAAATTTTTTGTGTAGTTACAGGTTTTTACCGAAAGTTTTGGTAGTGCCTGTTTTAAATGATTTTTGACATTTCTCGGCAAATTTTTCAAGCAAGTCCAAGGATGAAAAGGACTCATAACTATATGGATATGTCAAGTTATGGTTGATAAGTGGTTTTTAGGTTGTTAAATTTCACATTTAATGAATACACATGGTTGTTAAAGAACCAAGGTCATGGAGAGACAAATCAGTAGAAAAAAGGGCATCATGTCAGCAGACTCAACAACACAGTTCAAACTGTCTTATTTCTTCTTATATACATCTGTATTGTTAGTTGTATTTCAATAGGATATATCTTTAATATCCTATAACTCCTATGTAATGTGAGAAAGAGTGTATCCTTATTTTTAGGAGAGATGAAGATGGTGTCTCTCTCTCTATAAATATCATTTGTAAACGCCATTCTAGGGTTGGATTTTGGTCGACCTAAAGACTTATGATAATAAAGAGAACTCATTTTTTCACTTCATGTTGGAGGATTTTGTGATTGAAGGACTAGATAATGTATGGTGTGTTTCTCTCATTGTTTTATTCTTTTGATTTATGAGTTGGAGCAGCTAGTCAAGTGTGAATACGAGCACTGTTAGAGGAGTTGTTCAGTATTCTTCAATATATATATATAGATATGTTGAGTAGAGCATGTTAGTGAAGGTTTCATGAAAGATTTATGAAATTATTTATGCATGTATTATGCTTTTTAAATGTTGGTTCCTTTACATAAAACAAAGTTTGTGTAAAAGGCCACTCTTGTAGCTGTCTGACTGATTTAGGATATGCATATTTCTTAGATTGAGTACCAATTATTTGTCACCTTTCATTTTTTACAACATGCTCCACTATACTACCAATTTACCCATACAATTTATACTTGCCACAACTTGCCAAATGCATGAAAGTATTAAAGTATAAAAATCAATTCAAACTCTTTAAGAAGCAATCCCACTACTTAAAACCTTTTATTTTGAAATGAACTATGATGTGTAAGGCATATTCCTTTGCACTGAATCCTTGATTAAACATGTAGAACAATAACTGACCAACAAATTCGTGTAAATTATATTTGAAAGTTGTTGTATTTCATTGTTTAAAGTATATTGATGATGACTCTGATTGGAGTAATATATTTGGTGAATTTATTATTTTCCAGTGAACGATATCTGATTATGTTATCTTAGTAGTGACATTTTGATGAAATTGATTGTTGATAAAAAATTGCAATAATCGATTTATGTTTCTGACTTGCACATTCTACACACATTTTTATTAAGAAACCCTAGGTTAAATTAGGGCAAACATTTCTCTGTTCTACTAAAATAGTATTAAATTCAAATTTGTAAATGGCATAAACATTGTAAATTTGTAAATGATGTTAACTTATCAATCGTTTAAGTCATTGTCTCCAAAGAAGAAACCACTCTTGGATATCCAACCCATTTTTGCCTCCATGGAATTTGTTAAAATAGTCCATTGGGTATCCTCCATCAACCTAGTGGACCTTTGGTCTTCGTATAAGTATGTAATGAGCCTATCATGGATGACTACTATCCTTATGAACTTGTCTATTTTAATGGATATAGCTTCATATCTAGAAATATTTGAAACATAATAAATGTAATTATGTTTGGTTTTAAAGAATTTAGGAAATATGATAAACACTTGCTAGGTAGGTATAAATACTATATGGATTGAATGGGGCTCTCAAGCTCCATTAATATTTTTGGAAATAGTACCTATGCTAATCCCGGGTTTTTCCATACTATATAGAAAATCCTACATTTCTATGTAGTATGTATTGACCAGATGTCCATATAAGATTTATTTCCCAGCAAAAGAAGTTATTTTAACATCAAAGATTAAATTCACAAATTTGGTGCGTCAATCAAATTTTTGGAAACTAAATTCACCATATCTGGTGAATTTAAGCATCAATACTTTAGATTTGGAAAATTTCAATTTCTTTCAGGGCAACAAAAAAAACAAAGGAAATGACTAGCCATCTAAGTATGATATTAGTGTTTTAAAGTAATACATGGCCTTTATGTACAAAAATCAATGAAATATGTAAGCAAGGCCTACTGGTTTAGTAGGGATCTGTAATGTGTTGCTATAACTCCATAATATAATAATTAACAAGGAAATATTGTTTTGGTTTAAGAGTAGAGAAACTATTGCTAATAATAATAGTTTAATTGCATTAACATCTCAAGGACATGCCATGAAAAGAACATATGTTGTAGGAAAGTTTTGGCTTGAAAGTGCCATATTGTGTGATTATCTGATTAAGGCCACCAAAATTTTCTATTTTTTGAGGGTTTGTATTAAGGTTAACATGAAAACATGCAAAAATCCAAGCTTTCAAAAAAATTCAGAAATCATGTAGGAATATTTTGTAAGATTTTGCAAGGATGTTTTTAACAATAATTTAGTATTAAAAGATAAGCTTAGACATATACGATTTTAGTATATTTTTATTTCTTTGAAAGCACCTATTGTATGATTATTTAGTTAAATATGGTCATATATTTCCATTATATTGTGGTTTTATGAAAATAAAAAGCAAAAACCAGAGCTTGAACATCAAATGTGCAACCAAATAAGCACCTTACCGAAATGAGGAAAGAGATAGTTTTGTCAGAGCCAGTTTTTGCAGCACCGAGAACGTCTAGGCTGCAAAGGGCATGAGGCATAGAAACCATTTGTATGGCAGTCATACGAGTGAAGTTACTATCTATGATACCCTTCTTCATCTTCTTTGAGAGTGAAAAGCGATTGAATAGTTTCGAGCTAACTGTTTATGCCATAGTCGAGTTTGGCCACTTCAATTTGTGCTTCTAGTGATTTGATTTATTACACCATGTTGTCGTGAATTCTAAATCATAATCATCCATATCAATTTCACTTCAAAATCTTAATAATCCATACCAAAAACATAAATTGACTCTGAACTCACAAAGAAAATCACCTTGAAAGTACGCACCATTCCAGAAAATTGTACAAGAAAATTGGGTTGAATGGAATTTAATTTCATAGAATTTAATCCTAGTATCTATTAAATATATCCATTAAAAATTCATTACCCAGATTGTTAAAATATTCAAACCCTAATCATTGATTTTTCCCATGTACAAAACTTACCCGGATATCCCCTTCTTGGAAGAGAAAATTTTGGAACAAATAGGTCACTCCCCAGTTTCCCCTGCCAAGATTCGAGGGATCAACCCTTGCAAAGTCCATTCTTTGAATTAAATCATAATCACTTAGGCTTGAAGTTTTTTTTTTTCAGTGGTGGATTACCCTTTTTGAGCTTCGATCTCAAAGTTGGCTCTTCAGATTCGATTCATGGTGAGGTCTCTCCCAACGATTATGTGGATATTGTTCCATCTCAACCCGACCTTGAATTCACCGAAGTCCTTGGGCCCTATTCTCATCCCTCGAGCCACGAGATCTCTGATCTCGATCCTCCTTATGTGTTTTGTTATGTTATATCTACATGGTTCATATTTGAACCTTTGTAACTCATGAATCATCATTTCCCATCCTCCTGGCCCGATACTGTGCCTCAGTCCCACTCGAAACTCATTATTCCTCCCTTATATTCTTTTTCATAGACCACGCAGAAGGTGTTTCCCTTCCCCTCCAGCGAATCCTCATGCATTTCTCCCAGTCATCTTCCTCCCCCCCATTCAGGATCGCCCTCATCCCCCTCCTCTTTACTTGTATGGACCGTAAGAGCCCTAACCCTAATATTCATTCTTCTAACTTTAACATTCCAAGCCCTAACCTTTTGTAGCCTAATAAATATTATAATTTATAATTTAAAATCGTAACTTATAACATAACGAATTATAACGTTTCCACCTCAATTAATGATAATAACAACATTATTAATATTTGTATTATCAAAGGTCTTCCTTATAAAACTTCATCCAATAACATATCGAATAATATTGGTTCTAATTCAAACATTAATAATAAAAACATGAATAAGAGTAATTTTAGTAATAGAAACATAATAGTAATAATAATAAAATTTTAAGGTCACAGCCAAGCCAGACATCAAATTGGTGTATGATACCCCTTTTTTATGGGACAAAGGACCCACCTCCGCACAACGATTTAACTTCTTAGTATACAAAGGAAACATACTTTACCCCCTCTTGTTTTGAACCTTTAACCTCTTATGACGAAAAAAATGTTATTAACCATTAGGCCCTCTCAAATAATAATACAACACATATTTTTAAAAATGTTATTAACCTCTCTGGTAAATTTTGTGATCCCTCTGTCTTTAGCCTCCTTAATAATGGGCTTAATTTTTCCCTTGCCCCTAAGAAGATTCCAATTGATGATATTATATGTAACATATATTATTAGAGAAATTCCTAATAATATTAAAGAACTTATCAGGCAAGAATGTGCTACCGTTCTTAGGAAGGCTAAGCCTCCCAAAAAAAACGTTAGCAAAAATGAATTCCTTTCCCTTAAAGCCTTAAGGGATAACCCCAATGCTTTCATCCTTAAAGCTGAAAAAGGTGGAGCGGTTGTAATTTTAGATAAATCTGAATATGCTAACAAAATGATTGACCATATTCATAATAACGTGTTAGGTCCCTATATCACTAGTATAGTCCCTTATTATTGTTAGTGTAACCCCCTTATTGTTATTATTGTACCCTTGTAACCCCCATTTTGTTATTATTGTGCCCTTAAATTATTATTGTTAGGTCGGCTAGGATTACATTGTGACCCACTAGGATTACATTATGGCCCCATGGACTCCTATATATAGAAAGGAGGTTTTGTAAATTGTATCATCCAAGAATTTTTCATTTATGTAATGTATTGGAGGTTTCCCCCTCGAAGTGTCTTATTTCTAAGGCGTTGATATCTCTTTTCTTCTATTTTTGAAGCTGGTTACACAACATATGGTATCAGAGCTTTGGATTCTAGGGTTTCGCTGCTCCAAACAGGTCATCGTGGCATTTTCGCTATAACTTTTTTTATACGAAGTTTCAGAAGATGAAATTTTTAGGGTGTGAAGCGGAAAGCCTGAGGAAGATTTTATAAAAATTTCAGAGCTTGGTTCGCAACATTTTTGGAGATATGATCTGTGGAAGTTATGTCTTGTTTCAGGATCCTAAACAGGTCATCGTGGAATTTGCGCTATAAAGTTTTTTCTACGAAGTTTCAGAATCTGAAATTCGTATGGTGCGAAGCTGAGATCTTGAGGAAATTCTTCAAAACATTTCAGATCTTGGTTCACAATATTTTTGGAGATATGATCTGTGGAAGGTAGTGTTTTTTCAGGCTCCTGAATTTCATCTCAAAGAGGTGATCGTGGAAAAATTTCAATAACTCTCTCTCTGGGCATCGGATTGGAGTTCCGTAAAAAATTTTCACAAGTACACAGAATGTGGTTTCTTGAATATCAATTTCACAGACAAAGGACAAAAAAGTGACACGTGGCAAGTCATACAAGTTCGCTCTACTAAACTAGTCCATAATTAGGTCATTGTGGGAGATTGGACAGAACTTTGTCTTGGAGAATCAAAATCAGGTCAGACCTGTGGCATTCAAAATAGAATTCAAAGGGCTACTTCAGTGTTGAATTTCAGATATATAAGAGCCGCAATCAGAGAGATAATACAATTTCAATATCGAGCTTCTCAAAATCAAGTAAAATGTGTGTATTTTTTTTCCGAATTGCATAAGTCTCGTTTGAAGAATCAAGTTGAATTGATTGCAAGGGCATATTGTAGAATAGATATCATTATTGGATTATAAAATGGCCCCAAAAAATAATTCAACACCCATTAAGCCTTTGGAAAGCTCTACTATGACTCATGAAGACGAATAATTGCAACATGATTTATCAAAATTACAAGAGAAAGTGCAACAAATTTCACTCTCGCAAAGAGCAACAAAAAATGAAATGGAAGTTTTGAAGAAAGGCATGGAAGCTAAGATGGATGGCGTACAAGCTAATATGGATGGCGTGAAAGCTAAGATGGATGGCGTGGAAGCTAAGATGGATGGCATGGAGGCTGGCATGGAATCTAAGATGGATGACATGGAAGCTAAGATCGATGAGAAAATGGAAAACATGAAGAATTTTCTAAAAGCAGACATGGAAGGTTTGACAAAGTTGATGCAAGAAAGGTTTCCTAATGGTGAAAAGATAGTAGAAGAACCTCATGATGAGAACAAAATAAATGTTAATTGTGATTTCATAAACTCTAATGTTGGCGGGAAGAACCACCATATTCCAAAGATGGATATGGGGAAGTTTGATGGAAAGGATCCTGTAACATGGATACTACAGATGGAGCAATATTTTGATCTCCATAACGTGCAAAACACACAAAAGGTACGCATTGCAACTTTACATTTAGAACAAAATATATTTGTATGGTATCGATGGCTTTGTTCCCGTAAAAAAATTGTCACTTGGTCAATTTTTACGGAGGAAATGATAGCACATTATGAGGATACAAAGAGCAACACCTTCTTTACCCAATTGATAAATCTCAAACAAAAGGGTTTAGTGGGGCAGCACATTGAGGACTTCCAAGAATTGAATATAAGGGTAACTGATCTTACAGAGGAACACAGGATTGATCTCTTCCTAGGCACTTTAAAGGATAACATCCAACATGAAGTTCGCGTTTTGGAACCTGATTCATTGGAGAAGGCATTCAGGTTGGCAAGAAAAGTTGAATGTAAAATTATGGCGACGAGGAAGCCTACCACTCAATTCTATAAAGAAGGAAGTGTTGCTACGCCTAGATTTCCACAACCTACAAGGTTGACACCACAACAATTGGAAGAAAAAAGAGCAAAAGGGCTTTGCTACGGTTGTGATAGAAAATACACTAAAGGTCATAAGTGTGCTGAGAAGAAATTATTTTACATAGATTGTGAAGAGGAAGAAGAAAATGAACAAGAAGAGGATATACACCAGGAACCAGCTCTAGAAGAGGAAGAAATGAATCCGACCATATCTTGTAATGCACTAGCAGGAATTACCACTCCTCAAACTCTCAAGATAGAAGGAAATATCAAGAAGAAAAAGGTAATAGTGTTGATTGATTCGGGTAGCACCCATAATTTTATTCATTGTAAGGTAGCCAAGGAATTAAATTGTTTCCTATACCCAGCACCAGAATGTCAAGTGATGGTTGCAAATGGAGGAACTATAAATTGCTATGGGAAATGCCATAATATCAAGCTAACCATGGGGGAATATGTATTGACTAGTCCAATGCTTTCCATTCCTATGGGAGGTGCTGATGTTGTACTAGGAGTACAATGGTTACAATCTTTGGGGACGGTAGCTTTTAATTTTAAAGAACTTTTCTTGAAATTTTTTTCAGAAGGAAAGGAAGTCGAATTACGGGGTATTGAAGGGAAGCCGGGAAGGATAATAAGCTCTAATGTCATGACAAAGCTTCTAAAGAAAGAACAACGAGGCGTAATTGCACAATTATGCTCACTAGAAGTTACGACATCAAAATCATCTATTTCTGCAGATCTCCAACAAGTCTTGGACAATCATTCCAAGGTGTTTGAAACTCCCAAAGGACTCCCACCTATTCGTGATCATGATCATGCTATTCATTTGATTCCAGGAAGTGTTCCTCCAAACATCAGGCCTTATAGATATCCTTAGTTCCAAAAGAGCGAAATTGAACGTATGATTGCAGAAATGTTAGAGGCGGGTATAATTCAACCTAGTCAAAGTTCTTTCTCTGCTCCTGTAGTATTGGTACACAAGAAGGATGGATCATGGCGCATGTGTCCGGATTATAGGGAGCTCAATAAGCTCACCATTAAAGATAAATTTCCCATTCTGTGATTGATGAATTATTGGATGAATTACATGGAGCAATTTATTTTACCAAGTTGGATCTTCGTTCAGGATATCATCAAATTAGAATGAAGACTGAAGATATTCCAAAAACAACATTTCAAACTCATGAGAGTCATTATGAATTTTTGGTCATGCCTTTTGGCCTTACCAATGCACCTTCTACATTTCAAGGGTTGATGAATTCCATTTTCAAACCCTTCCTTAGAAAATTTGTGCTAGTATTTTTTGATGATATACTAATCTACAACAGGTCGTGGAAGGATCATGTTGAACATGTTGACAGGGTGCTCAAACTATTGCGGGAGAAACAATTATATGCAAAAAAATCCAAATGTTTCTTTGGAGTACAAGAGGTGGAATATCTGGGTCATATTGTATCTCACGAGGGTGTTAAAGTAGACCCTAAAAAAATTAAAGCCATTAAGGAATGGAAAGTCCCCACAACCATAAAGAAGTTACGAGGATTTCTCGGGTTAACGGGGTATTATCGCAAGTTTGTTAAGAATTATGGGAGAATAGCAGCACCTCTAACAACATTATTGAAGAAAGATGCATTTTCATGGACTCCTGAAGCAACTAAGGCCTTTGAACATCTTAAAGAGGAAATGTGCCTAGCACCGATCTTAGCTACGCCAGACTTCACAAAAACCTTTATTGTGGAATGTGATGCCTCAGGAAATGGAATTGGTGTTGTTTTAATGCAGGAAGGAAGACCCATTGCTTTTGAAAGTCGTCCAATCAAAGGAAAGTATTTACAGAAACCTATTTATGAAAAGGAAATGTTAGCAATATTGCGTGCACTAAAGAAATGGAGAACTTACCTAATGGGAAGACACTTCAAGGTAAAAACTGATCATGATAGTCTTAAACACTTTTTGGAACAAAGACTATCTTCAGAAGAGCAGCAAAAATGGGTCACAAAGATGTTGGGTTATGACTTTGAAATAATATACAAAAAATGAAAGCTTAATGTTGTTGCAGATGCACTCTCAAGAAAGAATGAAGAGGTGGAAGCATTTCTTTGTGCCATTTCTATTATCCAACCAGATTGGATAACTAAAGCAAGAGATGAATGGAAGAAGGACAAAGATGTATGGACACTCATCCAAAAGTTGCAGCAAAATCCTAGTACATCTGATACATTTAGTTGGAAAAATGATTCCTTATGGTACAAAGATCGCTTATATCTTTGTAAGAATTCCTATCTAAAACAAAAGATTCTTCTGGAATTGCACACTTCTCCTTTAGGAGGACACTCGGGATTTTTAAAAACTTACCACATGGTGAAGAAATTTTTTTTTTGGGATGGCCTTAAATCTGATATTCAAAATTTTGTGGCGGAATGTTTGGTTTTCCAGTAGAATAAAGTGGAAACAATTAAGACCCCGGGACTTCTACAACCTTTATCCATTCCAAGTCAACGTTGGGAGGAGATTTCAATGGATTTTATCACAGGTTTACCTAAGTCCGAAGGAAGAGTGTCATCATGGTGGTAGTTGATAGACTTACCAAGTATGCACACTTTTGTGCATTATCTCATCCATTTAAAGCAAGTACAGTTGCTACTACATTTATGGACAGAATTCAAAAGCTACATGGAAGCCCAAGGGTTATTGTGAGCAACAGAGATCCCATTTTTACTGGAAATTTTTGGACGGAGTTATTTTCTTGTTTCGGTACTCAATTAGCTCATAGCTCATCTTATCATCCTCAATCTGATGGTCAAACTGAGATAGTAAATAAATGTTTGGAAGGATATCTTTATTGTTTTGTATCTGATAAACAAACACAATGGGTCAAGTGGTTACCTCTAGCTGAATGGTGGTATAACACTTCCTTCCATACTGCAGCAAAAATGACCCCATTTATGGCACTTTATGGATATCATCCACCATCCATCACATCATCTTTAAGGGAAAATTCGAAGGTTCAAGCGGTGGAAGATCACATCGAGCATCAGCAAGAAGTTCTCCAACTCTTAAAGGATAACCTGAATTTGGCACAAAATCGAATGAAACAACAGGCAGATCAACATCGCAGCGAGAGAAGTTTTGATGTAGGAGATTGGGTATTTTTACGGCTACAACCATACAAACAAATGTCCCTCAAGCAAGCTAAGAAGGATACTAAATTATCACCAAAGTACTATGGTCCTTACAAGGTGTTGCAAAATATTGGTTCTATGGCATACGAATTGGAGCTTCCTGCTTCTTCGCGAGTACATCCAGTTTTCCATGTTTCATGCTTAAAGAAGGTTATAGGTGAAAATCTTCCAGTTCAAACAATATTGCCAGAACTTGATGAGGAAGGAAAAATCATATTGGAACCAGAAGCGGTCATGGAAACGAGAACTCGACAACTACGGAATCGATCAATTTCAGAGTATCTCATCAAGTGGAAGAACTTACCCACTGAAGATTCTACATGGGAGGATGAGAATTTTATACAGAAGCACCCAGAGCTACTCAAGCGTTGAGGACAACACTTTTTGAAGGAGAGGGGCATGTTAGGTCCCTATATCACTAGTATAGTCCCTTATTATTGTTAGTGTAACCCCCTTATTGTTATTATTGTACCCTTGTAACCCCCATTTTTTTATTATTGTGCCCTTAAATTTTTATTGTTAGGTCGGCTAGGATTACATTTTGGCCCACTAGGATTACATTATGGCCCCATGGACTCCTATATATAGAAAGGAGGTTTTGTAAATTGTATCATCCAAGAATTGTGCATTTATGTAATGTATTGGAGGTTTCCCCCTTGAAGTGGCTTATTTCTAAGGCGTTGATATCTCTTTTCTTCTATTTTTGAAGCTGGTTACATAACATAATGGTAGTTACATCAACATTAATAAGAATCCCCTTAAAACCATTAATAAAGAAGCAATGGTTGTCATTAAATTGAATATTTCTCTTTCACCTCTCTATAAAAATCTTATTGATTGTAATCCTCTCACCCTCATGATTTATGGCCTTCCAAAGATTCATGGTATCACTTTGAGAGACATATTGTGTTGTGGAACCAACTCCAAAAAGAGAAGAAAAGAGATATCAATGCCTTAGAAATAAGCCACTTCGAGGGGCCAGCCTCCAATACATTACATGAATGAACAATTCTTCGATGATACAAATGAAAAATCGTCCTTTCTATATATAGGATTCCATGGGGCCACAATGTAATCCTAGCCAACCTAACAATAATAATGTAAGGGAACAATAATAACAACATGGGGGTTACAGGGGTACAACAATAGCAATAAGGAGGACTACACTAACATAATAAGGAACTACACTATTAATATAGGGCCTTAACATGCCCCTCTCCTTCAAACAAGTGTTGTCCTCAACACTTTATTATTTCTATATGCTTTTGTTAAAATTCTCATCCTCCCATGTGGAATCTTCTACAGGAAGCTTCTTCCACTTTTTGAGATACTCTTCAATTGATCGTACTTGTCAAGTTCTTGTTTTTGTGACTTCTAAGAAATTCTTTCGATGTGATTTTGATCTTCCTATTGTTTCATTAGATTATACACCAAAGTTAGGTTATCCTTTGCGAGTTGGAGAACTTGTTGTTGATGCTCGATGTGATCTTCCACTAATTTATCATCCATATTAGCTTCCATGTCATCCATCTTAGCTTCTATGCCCACTTTCATGCCATCAATCTTAGCTTCTAAACCATTCATCTTAACTTCCACACCTTTCTTCAAACCATCCATCTTAGTTTCCATGCGTTTCTTCAAAACTTCCATTTCATTTTTTGTTGCTCTTTGCGATAGTGAAATTTGGTGCACTTGCTCTTATAATTTTGATATCTCATGTTGTGTTTCTTCATCTTCATGAGTCATAGTAGAGCCTTATGAAGGCTTGATTGGTATTGAATTCCTTTTAGGGGGAATTTTATAACCCAATACATATATCTATTCTTCAATATGCCCTTGGAATAAATTCAAACTAATTTTTTTCAAACGATACTTATGTAATTCGAAAAAAATACACACATTTTTCTTGCTTTTGAGAAAAACTGAATTATCTCTGCAATTTTAGATCTTCAATATCTGAATTTGGTTTTTTTGTAGCCCTCTGAATCCTCTTTCGAATGCCATAGGTCTGACTTGATTTGGATTCTTCAAGACAAAGTTATGTCCAATCTCCCACAATGACCTAATTATGGACTAGTTCAGTAGAGAGAACTTGTACGACTTGCCATGTGTCATGTTTTTTTCTCCTTTGGCTCTAAAATTGACATAAAGGAACCTACATTCTATGTACTTCCAGCCACTTTTTACAGAATTCCAATCCGATTTTCAGAGAGAGATTTATGAATATTTTCCCATGATCACCTCTTTAAGATGAAATTTGGGAGCCTGAAAAAGACCTAACTTCCATAGATCATATCTCCAAAAATATTACGAAGCTCTAAAAATTTTCGACGATATTCCTTAGGATTTCAGCTTCGCGCTCTAAAAATTTCATCTTCTAAGCCTTCATAGAAAACAAGTTATAGTGAAAATGCCACGATTACTTTTGGTGCAGCGAAACCCTAGAATCCAAAGTTCTGATACCAAATGTAGTGAAACCAGCTCCAAAAATAGAAGAAAAGAGATATCAATTCCCGAGAAATAAGCCAATTCAAGGGGGCAACATAAAATACATTACATGAATGAACAATTCTTCAATTATACAAATGAAAAAACCTATTTTCTATATATAGGAGTCCATGGGGCCATAATGTAATCCTAGTGGGGCCACAATGTAATCCTAGCCGACCTAACAATAATAATGTAAGCGCACAATAATAACAATATGGGAGTTACAATAACAATAATGGGGGCTGCACTAACATAATAAGGAACTACACTATTAATATAGGGCCTTAACTTAACACAATAGGTGGACCTTCTTACCTTCTTGCCAAATTCTTGGCTTGAAAGCTCAAACCTCTTGTTGGTTGCAAAAATTCCTTTGTTAAGGACTTTGATTCCTTTTTTAAAGAATGGTGTAATGTTCCAAATCTGGAATGGCTAGAAATTCATGGCTAGAAAAAACATTTTCCAGAAATGGAGGCAGCAGGATTTGAAACCAGGACCTAGATCCCTTAGATCAATGTGTCTAAGAATGAAATCCAAGAGATGGCTCCAAAGAAATCATTCTAAGGTGGTTAAACAGATCTACCACACTTAGATGTCCTCAGAAAATGCGCAGTGAGGGACTACAACAATGTATGAACATACAAATGGAAAGATAATGTTATTTTATGGATCCATGGCACATAAATAAGTAAATAGCTAACCCATGAATAATATAGTAGTAAATGTGTACAATGCTTTGAGGATTCAATCACTCAAGCTTGGCAATGAAAGCCTCAATAAGACAAGTACATGAAATGTGGAAAAACACTTCTATGTAGTTATGCCCTAGCTATGACTGCGCATTTATGAATGCAGACTGCAACACACAAAATGTAAATTCAATGATATATCAATATAAGCTCAAATAAAGAGGGGGAGCAAGCTCTCAACCACTGAAATTACTAATACAACACCAATACACAATCCTTAGAAGGATTGGCTGCAATACATGTACAAATGGAAATTCTGCAGAAATGTCGGAGTTGTTGGGTAGTAGTTGCAACTCAAACTAAAAAAATATGGCGATGGATGAATAAGATGCCTAATATGCAGCAAACCTCCTCCAATAGATTTCCCAAGTACAAGGCTGATCCTAATATTAGAAATCTTTCCCTCCAAAATGTCGGTGCAACCTCTCACTACATATGCACTCTAGAATAACGTAGTTAAGGCTCTAGACTGTGCTGTAGGAGATAGAGAATGATTGGCTTGGTGCTCATAAATTCCTTTCACTAACCTCCCGGAGCAACAGAAACTCCCTCCTCTGAAGGATGAGCCAAAGAGAAGTTTTGTGGAACCCTCCATTGCAATGCCCCAGCAACACTACGTTATACTTGAGCAGAAATAACGCAGTATCTGAAGAATGGCTTTGGCCTTGAGCCAAAATGTGGAAAAGATGAAGTGAAATCCTCCAAGAGGCCTCTCAAGAAGGAGAGGAAATCCTAAACAGGAATCCCTCGTGCTAAGCAACACTACAACTCAGCTGAATAGCCGAAGTGTGCAATTTGTCTGAATAGAAAAATAATTAAATGATCCAAGATATCTCTCTATGGCTGCCTCCTCCTCTTCTTATACAAGTGAGTGCCTCTTTGCCATGGACCCCACACATTAGGGTTTCATCCACAAGGAATATTTCTCCCTCCAAAACTACGCTATCTTCCCATGCAAGCTACACCTCTTAGGCAACACTGTTGACTTGGTCAAACTTGACCTTGCCCTCATGCAAATTGCCCATTTTCACACTGGAAGGTGGAAAATAGGCTGCTCCAATGATCCTTTTCACATTATGAAGGATATTATTCCTACTCATGGGCCTTTTACCCATTTTATTCACCTCCTAGATGAAAAAAGAAAAAATTAATGGTCCAATTTTCTTCATGAAAAATTGGGAACATTACAGTCCTCCCCTCTCAAAGATTGCTTGTACTCAAGAAAGTGCAAGGATAGACTGAGTTATTTTCTTCTCCTCTCCCTGTAGCATCTCTGTATGATGATCTCCTCCAAGGAAATTGATGCTATATCATCATTCAAATCTCCATAATGCTCCTCCTCAGCATGTAAGTCAGCTATTAAGCCATCATTATGTGAAAGAGAAATTCTCAAGAGGATAAAAAAGTGATGTATAGAGGTCCCCTTGAAGAATGGGACTTGAAATAGAATGGGAACTATATTTCCCATATGGATCCTCCATCTCCAAGCTACGATCCATGCAAAATGAGCCACCTTCCAACTAGGCAACTCCTGAAAGCTGTCATCCACCTTTGGCTCCGACAAAGTAGGTGGGATGAAAATATGCACATGGTAGACTATGTGGCCTACCCCACGTTGTCCATCTCTCCACTTATGATAAGTGTATAGTGTTGGCTGTCCATGGGCTGCAATAAGTTTTCCCTCAAGAGGCAAAATGAGGACTAGACCTCCAAAGATATCTTCCCCAATGCTGCAAATCAAGCTGGCCCAAGTATCTCCATATATGATGAGTTGGAATTCATCATCATATGGTACTTCCTCCATCATATGGAAAACCTCATAAAGAGATAAGTGTGCTATCAAGGTGACTATATCACATCTCATTTTCCCCTTAGAACGTGTAGTGCAAATAGTGTGAGGAATTTCTCCCTCAAAGGACACATCCACACAATGTGTCTCTCTCCCAAGCATGCTCCTCATAAAGACAGCAACAATAGAACCATAGGGAGAAAAAATTAGAATCATACTTGCTGCCATATGAAAAAAATGAGAAGGACAATGGTCCCTCAAATGTAGCCAACATAGCTTGACCCTCAGTTGCAATAGAGACTGATAGAATGAGTGGATTCTCAACCACTTGCCTGCAGCTCCAATCTCCTCATAATTATGGAGGAAGTGAATGATATAAGGTGTGCAATGATCATTTCCTCCATAATATGCATCTTCCTCAGGTCCTCCCAAGGGATGGCCATCAACCATGCTTATGGTCTCAGCTAGACCATGAAGCCCAGAAGAAAGAATGCTCCTCCTTGGAGCAACATCCTGCACAGGTATGGTTAAGGGACATACATCATATAAGTAATCATGAAAATTATCATCACCCTTACCATATGCTCTTCTCATACAAGTGGAGTGGCTCATAAGTGAGTCTCCTCTCATCTCCAAAGGGAAAAGAGGTGGTTGTGCTAACTCTCTCAAAGAGTCATGTCTCCTCTCCATCTCTATGTGATCCATGCATCTACTCATATGCTGATATATCTCCTCCTCAAAGCCCATCCAAAAATACCCCTCCATGATGGTGTGGTATGCTCTCATAGAACAAGTGGGGCTGAAAAGGAAATCCTCCCGAACTACAAGTAGCAACTTCTCCTTGAGCTTGGAAGCTCTAGGTAAGAAGATCCTACCATGATAGTAGATGACCCCATCTCTAACTAAATATGCCTCCTCATGCAACTGGCCATCCAAGATCATGCAAGTAAAAATATCCTTGGAATACCCCACCAACAACTGGGAGCTCCAATGTGGATCTAATCTCCATAGTGGAAACGTTGATGATCTCTCATGAAGAGCATCTGTCATATGGTCATCCTCCTCTATGTCCCATGCCAAATATACAATTTGGAAGGCTGCTATCCTTCCCCTGTTGGTCCTGCCACAATGAATCTGAAATGGAAGTGGGTACTGATGATGTTGAGAGAATGCTCTCCCTCTCCTTGAGTCTACCCCAGACTCCCAGCGCTGTATCAAGATCTCTCCAGGTCTCCAGCCTCCTGAAATCAATGATTGGTGCCCCAACATGTGAAGCATCCATCCTCTTCTGCTGATCCAGTGGTTTCCCTAGAAAAATTTCTCCATGTAATGAGACATCAATATCAAGAGATGACTAAATAGATGAATGGAGATAACCCTCCATGCTTCCACTGCGCAATCCAATCACCTTCTTAGGTGCATAAACCTCTAGAAATGAATAGGGATGTGTACATCTCATCTCATGACATTGTTTCTTCTCCCTATATCCTCCTTGTGTCTCCATGGTTCCACACCTCCTTAGTAATGGCACAGATAAAACATGAGTTGTGCCTTGATCTCCACACATGAGATCCTCGGGACTTCCTTGCAAAAATTCAAGCATCCCTCTATTTGGAGCAAGAGATGCTCTTTCCTCTACATGAGGTGCTAGATCAACTCCAGATCTAACATCACTATTTCCCTCAATCTCTACAACATGAATGGGCAACTCTCTAATTAATGGATCCCTTTCTGAAAAAGAGATCTCCATGCTCCTTTGCTCAAAGGTATGAGATGAAAAATTTTCTTCCGGCAAAGTATGGTGCAAGTTTTCATGCAAGGGTTTTTCTTGATTTTTATTGTTTACTCCTACCATGTGTGTTTCATCAATCTTTTTATCAAATCTTTTCACCAATGCCTTAGTGAAATTTGCATAAGTTGCAATGTTTACATTTCTCAAAAAAAAAGATTCAAAGATCCACCAGGAAAAGGCCTTACCTCTCAAATGCAGCACTACAAGTCTGATGGATTCATGCTTTGGCATTTGGTGCTACTGCAAGAAGGTCTCTAACTCCTCCACCCAAGCTTTAGCTTAAAATTTAGGTGAACCCTCAAAGGTAGATAGATGAAATCTATCCTGTTGCTCTTTTTCATTCACCTTCATCTTGAAAAAATCTGAAAAACTGAGATGATCTTAGAATTTCTGAGTTGGAGACTCATACTCCTTAAAGAAATCACTAAGGGTTTCCCTCCTAGAAACCTCTTCTTCTCTTTCCATCTCTCTTCCGACAATCCCGGGCATGTGACTATGATGTACAAGATGGGGTGTAGCTGCTTGCTCACACTCCTTATGTGAAAATCTAGAGTTTGCCTTTGAATCAAACCCTCTAAGAGATTCTCTATACTTCCTTCGGATCTCCTCATACTCTACATGGATCATATATAAAAATTTAGGAAGAAGCTTGGTAAGCTTATCCCCTTTTTCTTTTTCTTCTCCAAAAGATGGAGTCTTTCTTCTGCTTATTTCTTTGTGTCCTTCATGAGAATAGGAAGTGTAGGGTTCTTCCTCTTCTTTCTTCATATCCTCCTTGGGGAGGTTCTTCATGGATCTAAAATATGATGAGATTAAACTCATCCTCTTCAATCTTCTGATATTCTTGGGCTTAGACTCACAGACTAAGCCAATAAAGTAACTTTGATACCACTATAATGTTCCAAATATGGAATGGCTAGCAATCCATGGCTGGAAAACGAATTTTACAGAAATGGAGGCAGCAGGATTTGAAACCAGGACCTGGATCCCTTAGATCAATGTGTCTAAGAATGAAATCCAAGAGATGGCTCCAAAGAAATCCTTCTAAGGTGGTTAAACAGATCTACCGCACTTAGATGTCCTCAGAAAATGCTCGGTGAGGGACTGCAACAATGTATGAACATGCAAATGGAAAGATAGCGTCATTTTACTGAGCCATGGCACATGAAGAAGTAAATATATGACCTATGAATAATATAGCAGTGAATGTGTACAATG
The DNA here is from genome assembly GCA_034641835.2 of Pinus albicaulis. NCBI lineage: Eukaryota > Viridiplantae > Streptophyta > Pinopsida > Pinales > Pinaceae > Pinus > Pinus albicaulis. Next base: position 868,292,625 of record CM076580.1, read on the forward strand.
CTTTGAGGATTCAATCACTCAAGCTTGGCAATGAAAGCCTCAACAAGACAAGTACATGAAATGTGGCAAAACACTGGTAAGTAGTTATGCCCTAGCTATGAATGCGTAGTTATGAATGGAGACTGCAGCATACAAAATTTAAATACAATGATGTATCAATATCAGCTCAAATAAAGAGGGGGAGCAAGCTCTCAACCCCTGAAAATACTAATACAACAGCAATACACAATGCTTAGAAGGATTGGTTGCAATACATGTACAAAAGGAAATTCTGCAGAAATGCCAGAATTGTTGGGTAGCAGCTACAACTTAAAATAAAACAATATGGAGATGGTTGAATAAGATGTCAAATATGTAGCAAAACTCCTCCAATAGATTTCCCAAGTACAGGGCTGATCCTAATACTAGAAATTTTTCCCTCCACAATGCCGGTGAAACCTCTCACTGCAGATGCAGTCTAGAATAACGCAGTCAAGGCATTGGAATGTGCTGTAGGAGATAGAGAATGATTGGCCTAGTGCCAAAGATGTGCAATCAGCTCAGAAATCCCTTTCACTAACCTCCCTGAGCAAGAGAAACTCCCTCCTTTGAAATATGAGCCAAAGAGAAGTGTTGTGGAACCCTCCACTGCAATGCCCTAGCAACACTGCATTATACTTGAGAAGAAATAATGCAGTATATGAAGAATGGCTTTGGCCTTGAGCCAAGATGTGGAGAAGATGAAGTGAAATCTTCCAATAAGCTTCTCAAGAAGGAGAGGAAATCCTAAATAGGAATCCCTCGTGCTAAGCGGCACTGCAACTCAGCTGAACATTGGGAGTGTGCAATTTGTCTGAATAGACAAATAATCAAATGATCCAAGATATATCTCTATGGTTGCCTCCTCCTCTTCTTATAAAAGTGAATGCTTCTTTGCCATGGACCCCACACATTAGGGTTTCATCCACAAGGAATCTTTCTCCCTCCAAAACTGCATTGTTTTCCCATGCGAGCTACACCTCTTAGGCAGTGTTGTTGACTTAGTCAAACTCGACCTTGCCCTCATGCAAATTGCCCCTTTTCACACTGGAAGGTGCAAAATAGGCTGCTCCAGTGATCCTTTTCACATTATGAAGGATATTATTCCTACTCATGGGCCTTTTACCCATTTTATTCACCTCCTAGATGAAATAAACAAAAATTAATGTTCCAATTTTCTTCATGAAAATTTGGGAACATTACAAATGGAATGATGTTAAAATTGACCCCAAGGATTTGCTAGTGATATTTGAAATTGTTTCCCTTTATACCAAAATCCCCATTCACGAGGCTATTGATATCATAAATCATATTACAAACAATGACACCACCAAGTTAGTTGGTCTTTGCCTCACCTCTACTTTCTTCAGTTTTCAAGGTGATTTATATGAGAAAAATTGCAGGGTGGCAATGGGTTCCCCTCTTTCCCCTATTGTGGCTAACTTACTCATGGAAGATTTTAAGAGCAAAGCCTTAGCCTTTACTCAGTTTTGCCCTAAAAAATGTAAGAGGTTTGTTGATGAAACTTGCATCATTTGGCCCCATGGTTGCGAAAAAATGGATTTATTTCTTAACCATATTAATTCCCAATATGATTACATCAGATTCACAATGAGTTGAGGTAAAAGGGTGCCTTCCTTTCCTTGACAACCTCATCTCTAGAATGGATGATTGTTCCATTTCTCACAAAGTTTTTTGCAAAAAACTCACACGGAACAATATCTTCATTTCGATTCTCATCATTTTCCAGTGCAAAAATTTGGGGTCCTTAGCACTCTTGCAACTCGTGCTCTGAGAATTTTTGATGAGAATCACCTAAAGCAGGAAAAATCTCATCTTAGAGTTTTTGAGAGTAATGGATATAACATAACTTAAGGCCTCAAGGATTTTCAAATATCTTGTAAAGTATCAAGGGTTTAGACTGCTCGTAAGGATCCTATTTTGAAGGTTCAACTTCCATTTATCCATGGGACTACGGACGTGATTTACCATATTCTAAAAAAGAATAATGTTTCTTCTTTGTTCGAACCTCTTAATACCATTAGAAATTCTCTTAGAATTGTGAAGGACTCTGTAGACCCCAAAGACATGAAAGGGGTATACTCGATACCTTGTTCTTGTGGGATTCCCTACATTGGAGAAACTAGTCACTCCATTAACTAGAGAATCCATGAGCATGCAACAGACATTAGGCACAATTGTTTGCGGTCCTCAGCTCTAGCTAAACATGTGGAGAAATCCAAGCACCATGTCTATATTGAGAATTTCAAAGTCATTGTGAGGGTTGGTCATTTCCACCATAGGAAGCTTAGATCGAAAAACATGCAATAAACCTCAATAGAGATGATGGTTGGAAATTGAGTAGGAGCATGATTTTGACCCTCTCTTCTTGATTTCCCCCTATTTCTTGCTTTTTATTTTAATGATGATGATGTTGATGATGATTATTATTATTATTATTATTATAAGTTTTCATAATATTCTATATTCTATTCCAATTCAATTTTAATAAATATTATACTCGTTCCATTGGGTTTTTTCTTTTACTTATATTCATAGTATAATATTTTATTAATTTATTTTAATATTAATAGGTATTAAACTTATTATAATAAATAATACAATTCTTTCTAAAATCTTTAACCCTTGGAATAATATTAAATTTATTCTTATAATATTATCATAATACTCTATATAATATAATATAAATATATATAATTAAAATAAATAACGGCTAATTCAAATAAGTAATTTATAACTAAATTTAATAATTAATTTCTAACTAATAACTCTGGACCATGATACATCCTTATTATTTATTTTGTAAGATTGATATATTTTTTCACTTTTGTCCCAAGGATGTATCATCCTTATGATACATCCTTCTGAACTGCATTAGATGACTCAAAACGTCTCAAAACGTCCATCAAATACTATTAATGTAATTAATCTGAAAGAAATATCTTTAACATTATAGATCACAAAAGTCTAGATCTAACTTTATCAAACCTTACAACATCCAAAAAGTCTGATAAGAAATAAACGTCTGATCCCATTGGTGATTTCTTCAATGTCTAATAGAAAAATAGCCTAGATCGATTCTGAATTGTTGTAATGTTTATCTTGAAAGAAAATTTGGCTCCAAACATTCATAGGCACTGAGAAAAAAACCATAATTTGACGTGTACGCATGATTTGATTTGTTATGTATAGGAATTAGCTAATTCTGTCATCAAACCTATGAATTGGTTTACTCAATAGAACTTTTGGGCATTATTAGTTTTCTCAATATATTTTTTCTCGTTTTTTTTGGAGCGAGAATGATCACTATTTGTTATTTTAATTTTTTTCACTTGTTTGTTGCCTAGTATAGTATGACTCCAATGTCAGGTATAGTATGATTTTAATGTCTACGTTTTTTAAAAATAATAAATTTTACTTTTTTTAATGTCGATCAAAGCATTAATCTAATTTTGAATTTTATATAACTTGAATATTTAGATTATATATAATGTTTTTAACTTATTAATGGACTAAGATTAACAATTAATATACAATTATGTATTATTTATATAATTTGAATGGATAGTAAATTATCTAGCCCATTTAATAATTGCTTTATTATATACCTGAATTTGAATGTATCAAAAATTTACCTTTAACAAAAAAAATCTACCATATTGAATTTCCAATTTAAGTAAAATTGTAAATATCTTTACTCTTTATTAAAGTCAATACCATTTTCTAAATTAAAGGAAAAGAGTTAATTCAACACAAACAATCAAAATTCAAAATCTTTTAATATTTCTTTTAATTAAATATTTGTAAAATGAATCTTTAAAAAGAAAACCCATATTCTATGGATAAATTAAAATATTTAAAGACATAAATATTTCCTGATCATATTTGCAATATTTTATAATTTAAATAAATAAAAATATTAATAAACATGAGGTATGGTAAATAAATAAAACCTAATTTTATAGGTACTCCAGAGTTATGGTAAATAAATAAAAATACATGTAAACTAGATGTATGGTAAAAAAAAAAAAAAATATCTTTATATTTACTCCATAAACCTTTTTATATTTAAAAAAACTTTAAAAAGAGGTTTTATTTAGATATGTATTTTAAATAAATAAAAATGTTTTTTTATATTTACTCCATAAACCTTTTTATATTTAAAAAAACTTAAAAAGAGGTTTGATTTAGATGAAGCCTATGGGAGGAATACCATGGGACACATTAATATTGATACCATGGGCTAAATACCATGGGCCAAATACCATATTTATAAAATAAGTATGGTAAATAAATAAATATAAAAGAGGTATAAAGAGGTATGATAAATAAATAAATATAAAATAGGTATAAAGAGGTATGGTAAATAAATAAATATAAAAGAGGTATAAAGAGGTAAGGTAAATAAATAACAATATATCAAATAGGATTATAAATAAAAATCTAATTATATAACAAGCCTATGGACCAAATACCATAGTAAATAAAAGAGGTATGGTAAATAAATAAAAATATAAATAAACTAGAGGTATGGTAAGTAAATAAAACCTCTTTTCATATTTACTCCATAGTCTACTTTATATTTACGAATATTTACGTTCATCAGTTTACATAACTAGGAAGAAATAGAGAGAGAGAGAGAGAGAAGTGGAGAGAGAGAGAGAGAGTGATAAGGGAGAGATGGAGAGAGAGTATGTATTTTTAGGGGTGAGATAAAGAGACAAAGTAGGATGTATGGAAATAAGGGGGGAGAGAAGAAGAGAGAAGGAGAGAGGGAGGGATATAGTAATGTAGTTGGAGAGAGAGAGGGGTGGAATGAGGGAGAGAAATAAAGGGAGATGGGGGAAGAGAGAGGATTAGAGAGAGAGAGAGAGAGAGAGAGAGAGAGATAGATAGAGAGAGATGGGGGAAGAGAGAGGATTGGACGGAAAAGAGAGAGGGATGTAGGAGAGAAAGGGAGAGAGAGGAGGAGAGTGATGGGGAAGAGAGAGTATTGGAGAGAGAAAGAGAGAGAGGGAGATATAGAGAGAGAGAGAGACCAAGGAAGAGAGAGGGATTTAGGAGAGAGAGAGAGAGAGGACTTGAGAAAGAGGAGGAGAGAGGGATCGATAGAGAGATGGAGTTGGAGGGGGAGAGATGTAGGAAATAAGAAATATAGAAAGTGAGAAGTGGAGAGAGAGAAGGAGTGACAAGGGAGAGACAGAGAGAGAGCGTGTATGTTTGGGGTTGAGATAAAGAGATAGATAAGGAGAGATGGAGATAAGGGGGGGGGAGGAGATATAAGGAGAGAGGGAGGGATATAGTAACATAGTTGGTGGGTGAAGAAAGAGAGTGAGGGAGAGAGAGATGGGAGAGAAAGGGAAAGAGAGGAAGGAGGAGAGAGGATGTGAGAGAGTGTAGAGAGGGAGTTAAAGAGAGATGGAATTGGAGGGGGAGGGAGAGGGAGGTAATAAGAAATACATAGAGAGAGGAAGGTGGAGAGAGAGAGAGAGAGAGAGAGAGAGAGAGAGAGAGAGTGATAAGGAAGATTAAGAGAGAGGGAGAGAGGACAAAAGGAGGAAAGAGAAATACTAGAAAGGGGAGAGGGAGAGAAGGGGAAGATAGAGATATAGATGGAAGGTGAAGAGAGGGAAGAAGAGAGAGATGGGGAGAGGAGGGAATTGAAAAAGAGATTGATGTATATGGAGTTTGAGGGCATGTGTGTTTAGGGGGGTGAGATAGAGAGATAGAAAAGAAGAGATGGAGGGGGATATAGATATGGAGGGAGGGTGGAGAGAGGGAAGAATATTTCTCACACCAGATGGATTGATATAAGTGGAGATGGTGATTTATAATCCTATTTGATTATTTTCACTATATGCATCGATTTTAGTGTAGATATTTATTTCTAATGATATTTGATTACTTGCACTAGATGCATTGATTTCAGTGTAGGTGGTGATTTCTAATACAATTTTATTTCTTGCACTGAATGTGTTGATTTATAATTATATTTTATTACTTGCACTAGATGAATTAATTTCAATGTAGATGATTTCTAATCCTATTTGATTATTTGCACTAAATGCATTGATTTCAGTGTAGATGGAGAATTCTAATCCTATTTGATTTCTTTGAGTAAATGCATTGACTTTAGTGTAGATGTTGGTTTCTAGAGAGAGAGAGTGAGTGATAAGGAAGATGGAGAGAGAGGGAGAGAGGAAAAAAGGATGAAATAGAGATATTAGTGGGGGAGAGGGAGAGAAGGGGAAGATAGAGATATAGATGGAAGGTGAAGAGAGGGAAGAAGAGAGAGATGGGGAGAGGGGGTGATTGACAAAGAGATTGATATATATGGAGTGCGAGAGCGTGTGCATTTAGGGGGTGAAATAGATAGACAAAAAAGAGTAGATGGAGGGGGATATAGATATGGATGGAGGGTGGAGAGGGAGGAATATTTCTCGCGCTAGAGGAATATAAGTGGAGATGGTGATTTCTAATCCTATTTGATTATTTTCACTAGATGCATCGATTTTAGCATAGATATTTATTTCTAATGATATTTGATTACTTGCACTAGATGTATTGATTTCTAATACAATTTGATTGTTTGCGCTGAATGTGTTGATTTCAATTTAGATGTTGATTTATACTTATATTTGATTACTTGCACTAGATGAATTGATTTCAATGTAGATGATTTCTAATCCTATTTGATTGTTTTCACTAAATGTATTGATTTAAGTGTAGATGGGGATTTCTAATCCTATTTGATTTCTTTGATGAAATGCATTGATTTCAATGTAGATGTTGGTTTCTAAAGAGAGAGAGAGAGTGAGTGATAAGGAAGATGGAGAGAAAGGGAGAGAGTACAAAAAGAGGAAAGAGAGATATTAGCAAGGGAGAGGGAGAGAAGGGGAAGATAGAGATATAGATGGAAGGTGAAGAGAGGGAAGAAGTGAGAGATGGGGAGAGGGGGTGATTGACAAAGAGAATGATATATATGGAGTGCGAGAGCGTGTGTGTTTAGGGGGGTGAGATAGAGAGACAAAAAACAAGAGATGGAGGGGGATATGGATATGGATGGAGGGTGGAGAGAGGGAAGCATATTTCTTGCACTATATGGATTGATTTAAGTGGAGACGGTGATTTATAATCCTATTTGATTATTTGCACTAGATGCATCGATTTTAGTGTAGATATTTATTTCTAATGATATTTTATTACATGCACTAGATGCATTGATTTCAGTGTAGGTGGTGATTTCTAATACTATTTGATTGCTTGCACTGGATGTGTTGATTTCAATTTAGACGTCGATTTATAATTATATTTGATTTCTTGTACTAGATGCATTGATTTCAATGTAGATTATTTCTAATCCTATTTGATTGTTTGGATTAAATGCATTGATTTCAATGTAGATGGAAATTTCTAATCCTATTTTATTGCTTTGAGTAAATGCATTGATTTCAGTGTAGATGTTGGTTTTTAATCTTATTTTATTTCTTGCATTATGTGCATTGATTTCAATGTAGAAGTTAATTTGTAATCTTATTTGATTGCTTGCAGTAAATGCATTGATTTCAATGTATATGTCATTTTATGATTTGATGTAATTGGATATATGATAATACATTAATTTTGAAGTGATTGGATTAAAAATATGCATTGATTTTAGTGTAAGCACAAAAATTTATTGACAATGTACATTGATTTTTGTGTTATAGTAATTTAACCTATTAATATTGGAGAGCAAGGGAGACAAAGTATCATGTTTACTACACCAGCTTGAGCTAAAGATTTAAATGGTTTACGATTTAAATTTTATTTTTCATATAATCGATATGAAAAGATAACAAAACTAACAAGGGTGACAATAAGAATAGTAGAAGAAAATAGTTTGAGATTGATCACAATGAAGACTATTTGTAACATGAATACATTCTTATTATTCACATTTTCTATCTTTCAACATTATTATTGTCACTTTGCATTCAAAAAAAATATTTCATCATTTTTCATCATTATAGTTATAAGCAATATTTATCATCTCAAGGAACTGAGGTAACTAAGAAATTTTAAAATTAAAATGACCAAGTTAATCTCATAAATATTTATCATTTTTAAAATGATTAAATTAATATTTGATATATTTACATATTATTGATAAAATTATATCTTCGATAGATTTTCCTTGGAAATGCACGCCTGAAACAATTCTAGATCCATCTTAACTCAGGATCTATCAAGCCCCGAGAGGGATCAAATCTCTTGAGGTGCAAACCTTTCCTCAAGTTTTGCACTCAAAAGATAGGTTTACACCTCAAGAGATTTGATCCCTAATAGGTTTGCACCTCAAGAGATTTGATCCCTCTCAGTGCTTGATAGATCCAGAGTTAAGACGGATCTAAGCTGCTTATTTTAGTTTTCATATAATCAAAATATAAAGCTATCATAAAATTAAATAATTTTATTTTTGTATTTTGAAAATTTATAATAAATAATTAAATTGTTTTATTTTTATTTTGTAGTAATTGAATATTTATTTATATTTTAGTATAATGAAAATAAAATATTATTGTATTGATTTTTAATTATATATATATAGGTTTGGTTTGTCAATTTTGGCTTTAAGTAGTGAAGACAACATGGAAGGAGGTGACCCCTTTAGAAGAAATCAAAAGGGGAAAGTCACACAAGGCATTATATAAGATCTAAATCCAATGACCTCTTTCATAAAAAGGTCTATACATGTATTGAAATAATGTAGACAATAACCCATCCTATTCTTGATAAATACAATAAAACATGCCACGAGTCCCATAACAAATGGAGCATCTAGAGTTGAGGCGATTCTCTAAATCTATCTTAAGTATATGACAAAGCCAATAGATGTTATGAGAAGAGGAAGTTCATGATGATTAGACTTTGCAACTCAACAAAAATTTCAAACCATTTTGAACCCACCAAGGGGGATATGAAGGGTAGCATCTAGTTTTCTTGTGTGTCTATGGGTTAAACAATAAGGCCACATCTCATTTTCATGTATTATTCATAATTAACCAACACTTCTCCTTGCAAGTATTCTTCATAATTTATTTGACCCAACTGTATGCTGACTCCCATTTTGGATAATTTTCCAGCCTTTGAATTTAATTATCTATGAATGTGATTATAACCCTGAAGATTTTAATTAGCTCCATAACTCTAATCATCCACTGATCCATTAAATATTTGTATAAGTAATTATAACCTATAAAAACAATTGAATCCCCTATCACTTGTAATTTTAGATTGTAGAAGTGAGACAATTAAAATTACTAGCATAAGCGAGTGATTTTTATTATTATATTACTTGTTAAGTAGTCATATTTTTGTTCCTAGACTAAATTAGTCGTTCATGTTAGTCATTTTTAGCTGCATTACTTATTAGCTAGTCGTATATTTTAACCCATGACTAATTTAGTTGTTTATGTTAGTCACTTTTAGTTGATAATTTAATATTTCTCATTTTTTGTAGTATTTCACTTGGAAGAGACGCACCGACTAACTTTTTTAGTCACATAGTCACTAATTTCATCATTTTCTACTAGTGCCTCCAAAGGGTCTTGAGATCATATGGAGTCTCTATGGATCACTTTGATCATCTGAATCCAATGTAGTTTCACCTGTTGTAACATGTGTTCTTTTTCTTTGAATGCTTCCTTGGGATACTTCATTCAAAAATCTCCTCATGCATCCTTATCATGCTATTCTGAGAGACTCTGTAAGTGACATCAGTCATGAGAAGCAACTATCAACCCAAAAATATCCTATTCTATCATGTTTCATGCAAAAATTTTGATTTTGGTTCAATAGTGCACTTGAGAAGGGAAGAGAAAGATTTTGAGAATAGGGCGCACTATCAAGAGGCAAGGGATATGTGTTGAGAACTAAGAGGGCATTGTGTGCTTTGCTGGGAAGAGGAGACTTGATGGAGGGTGCAGGGCATAGTATCAATGGACATGGAAGCTCAATTTTGACTATTGATGCGCCATGCGCTTAACTGGGGAAGACTGAGTCACAAGGAGGGTGCAGGGCACAATGTCAAGGCTTAAGGAAGGTCTGAATGTCCACTGTTGGTGCCCTAGGTGCTCAAATAGGAGAGAGGCTTGAAGGAGGGTGCACTTTGGAAGAACAAGGACGGATTGATGTTTGAGAGTGCACTATGTGTCAGAGAGGGAGGAAAGTATTAGTTTGGGCATGTAGTGAAGTATCAAAAAAAAAGAGGGGTCTGAATTAACCTTGGGAGTGGGTTGTGTGCTCTTCCTTGCTTGGTGGGCAAGCTTGTGAAGTTGCAAACTTGTCTAAGTCTAGAGGGTGAAATATGGGAACACAAAATGAGTAAGGGATAAAACCAAGTGCAAAACATACCAAATCATTAGTAAAACTTAGACTAGACCAAATAATGAGAAATATACAGAAAAAACCCAGTTTACAAACACTTACCAAGTGTGACAGAAAAAGTATGTGTGATTGAGACCAAAAGTGTCATTTTGTGACTAGTAAATTTACTATGACTGTGAAGCTCACTATAGATGTTCTTAATGACTATAAGAAACTTAGGAAAGAACAAGGACACCTGAAAATTATGTAATAACATGAAACAACACTTGAATACCAAAAGAGACACTTAGTATGATAGTAGGTAGGCTCCAAAATTTAAGTGTAGAAAATTTTTGGAGGGTGTTGTAGCTGTGATAACAAGAGCATGGAGTTAATTCCTTGCAATAAGAAGAGAACATGTCAACTGATGATGAAATGGTAGAAGACAGAAGAGTTGGTGAAGAAAATTCCTCTTCATTTAGAAATACCATAACATAGAAGGATGATAATAACGTTGGCATTCAAGATTTGATGAGTAATTTTAACATGAATGAAGAATTTGTATATTTGCAAGGGCTTGAAGAGAGATATATTTTTCAACAGAAGGATCATGAATCATCTCTTTTTAGAACTAATAAAAGGCCCCAATGATAATATTGGGCGAGATGGTTGGGACTTCACATTATGGACTGACCATCAATGAAATGCAACTAGATATAGTGATTACAAGGCTTCCAGATGATAGTCACCAAGAGTCCATTCAACAAAATATTAAAATCTTGTAGAAGACATCTTAGAAATGAAGGAGAAACTTAGGAGGCTAAAGGAAACAATATTAAATAAGGATAATTAGCTTGAATAATGGAGTATCACAAGCGCTAGAATAACTATCAACCTTCTTAGTATTGAAGAGAAGTTGAATCTCCTAATAAGGCAACAATAAAATCATCTCTTGAGTTGCTTTCAACAAAAGAAGGAGGTGAGATTTAAATAAACCCTCTTCAAAAGTACATAAGAAAGGCTTACAACACAAAAAGTTCAAAATTGCATGGAAGTAGAGATGTGAGTAATAAGCAACATTACACATTTTTCTTAGTCCACATTGAGAGAAGGTGATGAGACATACTCATGGGTTGGAATCCAAGCTTGTAGGTTGTTGTGCAAGATGGAAAGTATATCATGATGCATAATCATGAGATATATATTTGGCTTATCAACATCCCAATTAAAATTAGAGTATCAAAATGTCAACATGGTGGTGTTTTTCATGTATTACTAATGATTAGTGGGAGAGACACTCTCTGAGAAGTCACAAATGTTAGAGGTGTAATGGTGGTAGTTGAAATATACTATGACATAGGTTTCAAAAAGTTGGATTGGAGATAGGTCATGAGTTGGTATCCTATTGAGTGGGTGGCACTTCTAGCTAGGGGTACGCCACCGTAGGAGCCCTAGGATGATGGGAATGATAGGATCGCTATTTAGTAGTGGGATATAGGTGGGTCACCCCATCTTATGGTAAGGCTTTACCACCTTATCTGGTAGTGGGATATAGGTGGATCACCTCATCATATGGAAATGCTTTACCAAATAGAAAGGTACAATTGGGAGCATGAATTACATATTTATAATATGAAAAAGTGTGGCATGATTGGTATGGTACAAGAATTCTAAATAATGTTGTGCGATTATGGTATTTATGTTGGAATTTATTGGGTTTAATTAATTTAAGGAATGGAGGAATTAATGTCCTCTTTTCAAGGAATTGGGAACAAAGAGCATCTTAGTAGCCTATGCTACAAATTAAAAAATGATTGTAGGCTATGAGAGAATTAAAGAATTAAAAGTGGCTAAGAAAAGATAATATTAAAAAATTACTTTATTTAATAAAGGAAAAGTTACCCATGGTATTCAAACGACCCATGGTAATGTCCATGGTATTCCGATAAGACATCATAATAAAAAGAGAAGCATGAGTCCATGGATGATACTTGTGCGTGATTTAATGAATTTATTTTGCACCTCTTTGAGCATTTTTATGAGGGTTTGTGACCTTGAGCATGGATCACCTTCAAGGGTGAGACTATCGTCCCTAGGGATCCAACTGTTATCTAGTTTCATTGTTTCAAGATACACCCTAGCTAGTCATTTGGAGGGATCAACCAAATTTCTCATTGGAGCTTAGCAAGGAAGAATGAGATTTGAAATATTTGTTAGAAGTCTGAAGCAATGAACTATTGCAGACATGGGAGTCCAAACAGAGAAGGTTTCTCCAACTTATCTATTATCAGGTTCCTTTCAATTGAATTTGATGTAATTTCCCTATTAATCCTAAATAAATAAATGGTTGTGGTTTGGAGTCAAATTTGTCTACAAGATTTTTAATTATTGGTTTTTAAAGCTGCCAAATTCTTGACAATAATTATTATGTAATTTTTCTAATAAATTTCATAGAATAATTTTTTGGAAATTAAATAAATTTAAAAATATTTATTACAAGTTTAGTTAGTGAAAGGATTATTACTTCTCTAGTTTGATTATCTTCACCTATATTTTGGTATTTTTGAGGAATTAAAACACCTCTTGAGAAATTATGATACCAAAATAATTTATTCTTGAGAAGCAAATTTAGTCTTGAGGGCTTTAAATATGTTAGAATAATCTTGGTGGTAGTTTTTATGGATGAAACTATAAAGGAATATTGACGCAGGAGAATATTCTGATCAAAACTATCTTCGACCATTTTAGGTCAAAACCCATTTACTAAAGGAAGTTGCTTTCCCTAATTTTATTTAATTTGTAATATTTTCCTATATATAATCTAGAAGAATCTATGTTATTAGGAAGTTAGATGAGTGTCATATAGTTGTTATGAAAAGGGATAAAACTAGCCAAATTAGGAGGTTGTTAGATAATTTAGAAATATATATTCTCTTCATTAATTTGTATGATATGTCTATGTAATTAAGAATTAGAAAGAGAGGGGATAAGAGTTCTCCAAGTGTGAAAGAGTGTGTATGTTGAAAAAAAGAAGGCTATACACAATCCTGTATATTTGTAATCCCTCCTCTGTTATTGAATGTATATGTCTCTAAGAAACTTATCATATGTATATATATGTAATTGCATTTTAATTTTTTAAATGTAGAGAGAATTTTTTTCATTATGTGAAAATTTCATCTATTCCAACAATTGGAAATTATTCTTCTTACTATAAATTCAATTAGGTTGTTTATTTGCTATGAAAAACAATGAATACAATTGAAACTACATTTTTCACCATAAAAATATTGTGGAAAATAAAATACTGGAAGTTGAGATTCTAGCACACAAGAAAGAATTTTAACACAATTATTTTTGGATAAATATCCCCAGAAAAAATCCAATGTCGGAAAACCGATGAAACAGATGAGGGTTTTATTATTTTTCTTCAGCAACAATTCTGAGTATAATAATTTAGATGCCCAATTGGAAATCTAATATGAGGAAAATACTAGAAAAATTATTGTGAGAATTTTCTCACCCCACAACTAATTTATGCCACTGAAATTACCTCCCTAACCTCTGTGCTGAGCCTCTTGCGTCACCCTCTGGGTAGAGCTTACACTGGCCCTATGATAATTTCAACCTTCCTTCCTTTGCCTCTTCTGGGTTCTGGAAAACTTCCTCCCATAATGATGCTACCCTCCTCTTCCACCCGCTACTCACCTTATGAATTTATCTTCTCTGCTGAGCTTCTTCTATTGAGAAAATAAAATTGCCTGGGAAACTTAAGTATCTGCATTGGTATGATCTCCATCTATGCATCAACTTCTTCTTACAATATTTCGTTGAAGCACCAATGACCACGATTAAAAATGATCGATGGCTTAGATTAATTCCTTGTCAATCTGTGTGGGTTTTTAGATGATTCTCACCTTCTCTAAATTAATATTGTTTAATTAACCATATTCCCTAAGTTTAAACTTAGGAAATATTTAAAAATTGGTTAATAATATAATTAATACATTTCTAAGTGGAATTTCTAGAAACGATTTCTAGGTTTTGGAGATCTCATGTATTCTAGATTCTCCACAAATTTTTGTGACTAGAACACAACCGATGCTACAAAAACTAACACTCCCTCTTAGCGAGGAATGTTTTCTAGTGCTACTACACACCCTGTAGTAACACTCTATTTCCGCATCATCTCCTGTCATGTTGTTGATGTATAGCTATAGTTTCCCACAAATCACTGTGAAACTCTGATATACATTGAATTTGTGTTGTTGATGACTCTGCTTCACTGCGGTTAAAACTATATCTGCACTAAAAATCCCTCTTATCTCTTGCTGCTGAAACTGAGAATCATTCAATGTAATACGTCCCTGCTGTTGAAATAGGTTCTCCACCATACCCATATGTTCTCTGAAATAGATGAACTTAGCTCTCCCTACAACTTTCGTGAGTATATCTACAACCTTCTCTTCCATGGGAACATACTGTAGCTAGAATGCTCCACGTTGTACACAATTGACATCGAATGTTTATGTTCTTCAAATTGTCATGAAACACTGGATTCTTAGAGAGCTTTATGCAACATTGATTATCACAATAAACATTGGTCACTTCCATCCTCTACCTAAACAAGCTTACTAGTATATTTTGAATCCATATAGCTTCGCACGTAGCTATGCTGGATGCCATATACTCTACTTCTACAAAGCTCAGTGCTACTGAGTTATGCTTCTTGCTACACCAAGAAACCATCCTTGATTCAACACTAAAGTAGTACCCATAGGTAATTTTCCTATCCACTGAACTTCCTGCCTAATCTGCATCTGTGAACCCACAAAGTATGACATCATCCCCTCGAGTATATCTCAACCCATACTTGACTGTACCTTGCACATACCTTAGACTATGCCTCTCTGCTACCTAGTGTACCTTCTTCGGTTCTACCATGAACTGACTTAGGGTAATGATTGTGAAGCAAATATATGGCCTAGTGTTGACCAAATACATGAGATACCCAATAAGTTGTCTATACAAGGTAGGGTTGACATCCTTAGCATCCTTGGCATCTATATTCTTCCAGTTGGTGATCATGGGTGTAGAAATGGGTCTACAATATTGTATCTTGAACCTCTTAGTGCACCAATCGCAAATATTTCATGTCAAACTTTGCTTCTAGTTTCCTCTTGCATTCCTCTATGAGCCCTGATGATCCTGTAAAAAATAAATCATCGACATAAAAAACTAGGATGTGTGGCTCACCCTCTACCATCAAATAGTAAAGGTTTGGATCTGGGTCACTCGTGACAAATCCCATCTACTGCAAATAACTATCAATCTGACCATTCTATGCCCTCAAATCCTGCTTGAGACCATATAGACATTTCTTTAGTCTACTCACATGAGTGCACCTCTCATGAATCTGGAAACCTTTTGGTTCTTCTATGTACACTTCTTCCTCTATCACCCCACTCAAGAATGTTGTCTTGATGTCCATCTAGTGAATCTTCCATCTCATATGAGATACTAGGGATATAACTGACTAGATAGAGGTGTATCTGGAAACTGGGGTGAAGGTATCCTCATAATATATCCCTTCTTTTTGTTCATACCCCTTCTCCATGAACCTAGCCTTGTACTTCTCTACACTGCAATTTGCAGCATATTTGATCTTGTATATCCATCTAGAACCTATAATTGGCCTATCTTCAGGTCTTGGCACCACCTCACAAATGAAATTATTCATGATAGAGATGTAATCTTATACCATGGAATCTACCCACACCTGATGTTGTGCAACTTCCTGAAAGATGGAAGGTCCTGTAGCTTGAGCCACCAATGCTTGGTACCTTTCAAGATATTTGCATTGTATTTTGTTCTTCCTAGGAGTTTCAATAAACTCCTATGCATCTCTCAATGCTTGATGAACTTCTCTTTTGGATCGACCACTAGTGGTGGGAGGTTCAACCAACTCCTCCTCAGCCTGTCCTCGCTGCTTTGCCTACTAAGAAATCCCCGAATCTCCTACCCCTGAGGAAATACTAGTACTATTCATTGTACTCGATCCCTGCGATTGTCCTCTTGCTGGTCCCGCTGACTGCCCCTCCTTCTAGATCAAAGGAGCTTTTGCTGACTGATTTTGATCACCTATAGGCATCTCATTGGAGCTCCTAAAATCTCAGTCCTCTAAGAACTTCACATCTCGTCTCAATAAAATCTTCCTAGTGCTAGGAATATAGAACTTGTATGCCTTTGAGGTCTCACTATACCTGACTACCCTTCTCTACAAAGTGATCCAATTTGGTATGTTTTTCATCTTGCATGTGGAAATAAGAAACACTGCCAAAAATCCTCATGTGACTAACTTTTGGCTTCTTCCCTGTGAAGTATCCTTCTATATTTTTCTTCTCCAATGCTCTATGAGGAGTCCTATTCTTAATATACACCACCGTGTTACATGCCTTTTCCCATCAAAATCTAGGAAAATCCTGGTCATATAACATAGTTTTTTCAACCCCAACTATTGTTATGTTTTTTTGCTCCGCTACCCCATTCTGTCAAGGATTATATGGAGTTTTCCATTCTCTTTTGATGCCTTACTTTGGGAAAAAGCCTGTGAATTTTTTATCAATATATTCTCCACCATTATCTAAGAGAAGCACCTTGATCTTCTTCCCTCTTGCATTTTCCACAAGAGCTTTAAACTCTATGAAACAATAAAAGGCTCCATTTTTGGTCTTCAAGAAGTAGATCTATATTTTACTCGAATTATCGTCAATAAATGTGATGAAGTATTCATCACGACTAAGAGTGCTAGTGTACATCGAGCCAAAAATATCTAAATTCAAAATTCATAACACACCAATTGCTTTGCTACCACTTCTTGGGAATGATGCCTTAGCATACTTCCCAAGTACACATTCTCTGCACACACCATCGTGTTCTGTACCAAGTTATGGAACCCCTCTTACAGTTTCTCTGAGCATATTAACTGATCCATGGTGTATATTTCCTATTCTCCTATGCCATAACTCATTCAACTCCTTCCCACTAGTATTGGCGCTTCCTATTAGTGCCATTGGAGAGTCGAGCTACAAACTATACAATCTGTTGCTTCGAGCTCTAATTTGTCTTATATTCTTCCAACTTGAGTGTTTGACATACACTTTCTTCCCTATGAAGTGGACATCATACCCATTATCCTACAACTGGGATACTAAAATTAGGTTCACACCCAATCCTATCACATGAAATACATTTGTACTATTGGTGTTGGCTCCTGACTCCCTTTGAAAATCTATGGTTCCTCTCCCTACTTGAGTATATTTCATTCTTTTTCCCATAGTAATTTGGAATTCCATCTGCTCCTCCTTTTAGCTAGAGAAATATTCTCTAACCCCTGGCATATGAGTTGATTCTCCACTGTCTATATACCATACACCCTGTGAAGTTGATCTTGACAAGAAAGCAAATTTGTCCTCTAACCTTGAAGAAAAATCTAAAGCTTCCTAAATGTTAATTATTTCCATGGTAATGTTGAAGAATTTATAGTGTTCTATTCCTCTTTCCTCTAGACATTGA
This sequence comes from Pinus albicaulis, assembly GCA_034641835.2. NCBI lineage: Eukaryota > Viridiplantae > Streptophyta > Pinopsida > Pinales > Pinaceae > Pinus > Pinus albicaulis. The sequence continues at coordinate 868,310,586 of CM076580.1, forward strand.
TTCTACTAAAAACCCTCAACGTCCAATCAAGGATTCTCCTTAGTGAAAAACTAAGTCGCAACTGCTCCCTCTGACTACTGGAATTACTAATCCAAGCAACTTCAACTTTTCTGCTAACTAACAACTGGAATATTGAAATGATTCCCTCATCAACTCGACTTGCTTGTCAATGATCTACGCCGCCTCAAGAATTTCAACCTACTAGTCATACTAATCAGTGAAATTATTTCTTCTTCATATAAGCTTCCCTACTAATAATTTAAGTTCTGATACCTTGTGAAAATTTCATCTATTGCAGCAAATGGAAATTATTCTTCTAGTTGTAAATTAATTATGTAGTTTATTTTCTACGACAAACAAAGAATAAAATCACAATTACAATTTTCACCATGAAAATATTGCGGAAAATAAAATATTGGAAATTGAGAAATTCTAGCACACACATAAGAATTTTAACACAGTTATTTTTGGACAAATGTCCCTGGAAAAACCCAATGCGGGAAAACCAGAGATGGGAAAATTTTAAGGGCTAATATTCGCAAGTGGGCTAATTTTCCATCTTTTTCCAAAAAAAATATTTGCCAATTTCCATTTTTTTCCTAAAATGATTCACCCAAATTTTATAGTACATCATTATTTTACCTTAAAATTCGCCAAAATATTATATCAACTAACATAAATCATTGGAAATCTAAATATTTCTATGAAAATATCACCAAATATTTTACAATTTTCATATTATGGACTTGTAAGATTCGCCAAGGTTTCTAAACTTTAAAATAAATTTCCATCCTTAAAATTTTCCCTGAACTAGAGCAACAGATGAGGGTTTTATTATTATTATTCAGAAACAATTCTAAGTACAATAATTTAAATGCCCAACTAACAATATAATTTGAGGAAAATACTGGAAAAATTATTGTGAGACTTTTGTCTCACCCCATATCTAATTTCTACCATTGAAAATACCTCCCTAACCTCTACGTTGAGCCTCCCGTGTCACCCTCTACACAAATATTATGCTGGCGCTATGAGAATTTCGGTCTTCCTTCCTTTGCCTCATCTGGGGACTGCAAACCTTCCTCCCTAAATGTTGTTTCCATCCTCTTCCACCTGTTACTCACCCTTTGGATCTATCTTCTTTACTGTTATTCTTATACTAAGAAAATCTAACTACCAAGGAAATTGAGTATCTACACTGGTATGATCTCCATCTACACATCGACTTCTTCTTAGAATCTTATATTGGAGCACCAAAGGCCAATATTAAAACATAATTGTTGGCCCATATTAATTACCTACCGATCAATGTAAGTTCCTAGATTCTTCAAATGTTATCTCAATTAATACTCATTAATTAACCATATTCCTTAAGTTAAAACTCGGGAAATGTTTAAAAATTGGTTAATAATCGAATTGATACATTTTTAGGTGGAATATCTTGAAACAATTTTTGGGTTTTGGAGATATCATGTATTCTAGTCTCTCCACAATTTTTTTGTGACTAGAACACATCTGATTCTACAAAATTGACACTTTATATATTGTAAGAAGAGTTAAGTGTTGTTGATGAATGATTCCAAGTTCAAGATCAAAATTTATAACCTGAAGCTTGAATTCATGGCATAGGCATTCAACTACTCTAATCCATAAAGATATGTCACTTTTTAGGGAAGTAATTAGAATTCTATCATGGATTCCTTCCTCTAGATCGATGGAGGAATCTGGGTTTAAACATATTCAACCCAATGAGAGCTCGAGTGATAAATCAAACTTGAGATACCTACATATTTAGATAAGAGTTTTATAAGCCAGACAAAAATATATCCAGTGTGGCCCCCACCAAATTTTGTTAAGGAGAACCAAATTTTGGATCAAGATTTATATTTGGATCATAAATCATGTGGGGTGGAGCCTAATATAATTTTCAAGAGAAAATGACAGCGAGGCCCTCCCTTAGCCCCGGTTTTCCTCCACAGTCCAGGTTTTGCTCAACTTTTCCACCAAAGCTGCGTGTACAATTGCGTCCAATATTTCATGCCCAACCATATTTCCAATCCGGGCAATCTTACAATCTCCCTTTCTCCTATGCTGGAAAATTCAACACTTAATTCTAAGAGTGTTAATATCTCAAATCTTTGAGATTTGAGATATTAATTCCAAGCCCTTATGTCATGCTGTCAATATCAATACGTATATCTACCCTCGGTCTTTTAATTACGCGCCTAGATAATATTCAACATTATTTGTAATATATCTATGCCTATATTACGTCATTCTTCAACTATCAGAACCAATACCACGAAGTCCAACAATAATCGACATATCCTTATTACTTGAAAACTTATGTAAGTATCGACACTTTTAAACAAATGACCGTATAATAAATCTTGGCTCCGGGCTTACCTCTACATCGAATCACCCAATCAAATGCTCATATCGTACCTGACTATCCTCCGCGCACCTTGGTTAAACTCCGGGCAAGTCCAACGTGTGATCACCGTCCAATGGCCCTCTCCCAAATCAACGGCTCGTACGAATACCGCTCGGCCTCCTGGTACGAATGTTAACGCGCGATGGTGCACTTTAAATAGTGGTTTTCCAATGCCGCTCAGGGACACGCATCACCAATCCTATGGAATCGCTGCCCAACCAAGGATTACTGCTTACTCGCCTAAAGCGGTGTGATGAAACCCAGGAAACCGCTTTTACTGTGCACCCCCGCAAGGTTCCATCTCCTTTGACGCGCTCAGTTCCAATCTTCTCCTTTACACTCCGGTTCCGCCCGTTATATATGAAAAGGTTCTTTTCATTTGTTTAATCCGGCTCATGGTTCCGACCTTGGTTCGAACAGTCTATTCTTCTTACAGCGGAGTCCTCACAACTAGTCACCCTCGGCATGGCCTCTTCACGTGGATTATACAACTACTCCTTGGGATGAATCCATATATTGATAGTGGTCTTAACATAGGGTTTTACTACACATTCTCATTGCTGATCGCGTAGATAGACTCTTAATTAAATCACAGGGTCTTAATTTCACCCAGCTCACAGGCATTCTTCGCATAGAATTAAACCAACAATTGCATAGTTACACTGAGATAATTTCCCCATACAATTCGGCTAAGAAGACATTAAATCACACACGGGATTTATAAAAAATTCTTCATAAACAGGTATATACATATACATACATATACAGGTGATAAACCTCAACAAATTATTACAAATTCATGATAGGCCAGATATTCAATTCGGTGGCCGTTATTCTCCTATTCTGTTGCTGAAGAGGTTCTCTACCTCTCTCCAACTCTCTCTCCTCCTCTCTCTGTCCTCTCTCTTGTTTTTCTCTAACCCCTTCAGGGTTACATTTATAAAAAAAGTTCAACAACTCTTAGTATTCCAATTCCTGAATCTAGACTCAATAACTGAATTAATCCTAAACTGACTCTTCGTATTCTGATCTCAACCAATTTATCATGTTCTCAAAATTACTTGAGAACAATTACAATTTCCTAACAAAACATCCAAAATATTAATATTTACAAGAAATTCAAAGAACATGGGACCCCCTATGTCTATTTATGTACAAATAAACTTTTGAGCCTAATGCTCCTGCATCAGACTCCCAAGCTTCAAAATTTTCATGGTCTCCTGATCATGTGCTCCTTTTCTCTACCTCCCAGGATCCCATACTTGGGTTTGCTGTTGTCCATCAGCTGCATCATTCTTCAACTGACCTTCTCCAGGCTTCCAGAATTTGTTCTGTAATCTTCCCACAGCTATGCTTTCATAATATGCCATTGTCTTTCTCCCGCTGAGACTCTCCTGCTTTCCTACTGCTGTCTGCTGCTCCTACGTCACTCTCATCATCAGTCTTCTGATGTGCTCAATCTCCATGTCCAGCTTATCCTCTGGCTGGAAACTATCTTACCCTCTGCTGCTGCTTCCAACCTCACATGCTATCAACATGTTTACTACTTCTGCAGGTGTCATCTTCCATGTTGCATCTCCTGCCACCATGGGTGTTGTTGCCTCCCCTTCCTGTCCCTCTGCAACACTCTTCTTTTTTTCATCATCTGCAATTTCATTCTCAGAAAACAGTCCACTATTTGATTTCCCGCTAGCAGTGACATACTTCTCCAGCATACTAGTAAACATAATTAGATTCTGCATTCTAGTATCTACTCCTTTCTTCTTCACAGCCTCAGGCATCCTTGCTCCAGGGTCTGCAATCCCTTTCTCTTCTTCAATTGCTCTCAGCAACCAACTCAGCCAATTCTCCTAGGTTTGTTTTATATCTTCCACATGTTGGAAGTTAGCTTCAATATCTCTTCCTTCCTCTTGGGAAATCTTCAACAACTACCTCTCATCCTCTTGATGGATCCTGGAAATCCAATCAAGTTCTCGGAGTTTTTCTTTCTCATATTCTGTTAGCATGGAATGTTGATTCCTCTTCACTTTAACAGCTTCTAAAATCGGCTCTTCAGACTGGCTTTGGCCTACCCAACTAGCCAACTCTTTTCTTTCAATAACATTGATAATTCCATGTATATGAGACATGGTTGTATCATCCTCCTTCAGCAACAGTTTTTATTCTCTCAAGACAATTTCAAAGGATGAATTGTCTTCTGCATCACCTATACACATAAACAAACTGTCAGTGTTAAAACTGTGAGACCCAATGGTATCAATTGATGACCTAGTCACCAATTATTTTCTTGGCATTTCTAGGTCTAGTTCAAGGCTCATAAATTCTTCATCACATTTTTCTTCAGCTGTCAGATTCATCTCCCCTGCTCCAATCATCATGCCCAGATGCTGATCCTTCACTATGTTTTTAGCCAACATAGTTTCCTTCTTATTCACCTCTCTGAAAACTTCCAACTGTTGTCCTTCCTATTTCTCTGTATGATTAACACATGAATCATCAGCAGTAAAGTTCCAATGCTTCAATTCCTTCTTTTCCTCTGACAACACATCAGTATGTTGTGCAGAACTCCTTTCCAAATCATCTGTCATCACTTGAGTATGATGGTCTGCATCCTTCATGAGACTATCAACTGGTCTCATTTTTCTTCCATCATCTGCTCCATGAACTCCATCCATGAAGATCTTCCTGCCTTGCTTTCCCAGCAACTTATCCGGTGCATAGGTCCTCTGCTCCTCCAATTCTCTTCTCTGAGAATCCAACCTCCCATATAACTCAACAAATTTCATAGGAGTAGACTTCGGGAACCTTACACAATCTTTTATGCCTCTGCTTATTCTTGACCAATCCTCTGTTGGCCCTTCTCTCTCAGCTTCACCATCCTACTGGATATCTTCAATTGACCCTTTTGTCTTCATCTCTTCCTGAGATCTCACTATCTCAGCATTGATCTGAATAGATTCCAGATTCAATGTCTTCTCCTTCTCATCAAAAAAATCTGAAGCTTGTTCATCTTCCATGGGTGTACCTACAAACACACACAAATTTTTAGTTTTCAAATCACAAGACTTTTCAGTCTTGGCTGCTCCCTCAAGCTTCTTCTTGAATAGGTCTGCACATGGAATCTTCAAATTCCATCCCTGCCTCTAGAACTCTGGGTTCTTCTTCCTCTATTGAGTCTTTCATCACTTCACATTTGTAAGACTCAAGAACAAAATCCCCTACATCATCTGGACTTGTCCAATAACTCAGGAATTCCTCAAGGATTTCCTCCTCAGTAAGACAAGATCCTTGTTGCCTCAAGTCTTCACTATGTATCACAAGATCTCCTGCAGGTCTCCACTCTTCATCTGTGCTCTGCTCTACTTCACAAGTAGAAATTTCTTCTTTCAACTCGGTTGCTCTGAGTTCTTCTCTTAGCAGGGCAATCTTCTTCTGCCTCAACCTTTTCTGTAATGGTTGCCATTTCACACTCTTCTTCATGAGCCAACCAACTCTCTGGCTTTCTTCTATCCATCTCTTCAGTTCGTATAACTCTTTCTTGATCTCATCAATTTCCTTCCAATACTCTTCATCTGTGATTCTCTTCCTCATGCCATTTTATTTGGTATCTTCACACACTCTTTTGTTGTGGTCTATCTCAGAACCTCTGCAATCTCTACAGTCTCTACTATGGCTCTCAATAGCCATTCTCTTCTCTAGGAGTTCTTCACTTACAAGTTGCACTAAGCCTCTGCAACAACAAGCTCTCTTGCTGCAACTTACCTCACCAAGCTTCTCTCTGAGCTCTGGCTTTTGGCAAGTACTGGTCCCCTCTCTTTGGAACCTCCTGAGCACTTTCTCTGCTCTCTAGGCTTCACTCTGCAACTTTCTCAAGAACACCCCTTTTCTCCTTTCATCCAACCTTAGTTGGGAATTATTTCAGGTTCTACAACACTCTTTATGCACTCAGAATCCCTTGTTGGACTCTTATATTACTGCTCTCAAAGCTTGTGATATACTTTTGCTGAGATATCTTCAATTGTCTGTAATCTGACTTCTGCAAACAATCCTTCAACCAGGGTTAAACACTGGTCATTTCTCTTGAGAAAAATGCAATTGTCCTCTTTATCCAGCCTTTAGCTGAATTCCGGGCTCACTATATTCACTATCAACTCTGTCTTCAATTTTCAGCAACCATAATTCTGCAACTATAAATTCAAATCAGATTAGAGTTAATTACTCGCAAGATCATGATCCTGTCCTCCACTCACTCTAAAATCCTGTTCACTTCAAATATGTATGCTACAGTCTTCTGTTAAACAGATTTAAAATTCAACTTTTCTTTCCTGTTCAGTACATGTGCATTTCCAAAAAAAAAAATTCAGCGAGCTAACTAAATCCTAGCTCTGATACCACTTGACAGTGAGGCCCTCCCTTAGCCCCGGTTTTCCTCCACAGTCCAGGTTTAGCTCAACTTTTCCACCAAAGCTGTGTGTAAAATTGCATCCAATATTTCATGCCCAACCATATTTCCAATCCGGGCAATCTCACAATCTCCCTTTCTCCTATGCTGGCAAATTCAACACTTAATTATGAGAGTGTTAATATCTCAAATCTCTGAGATTTGAGATATTAATTCCAAGCCCTTATGTCATGCTGTCAATATCAATACGTATATCTACCCTCGGTCTTTTAACTACACTCCTGGATCATATTCAACATTATACGTAATATATTTATGCCTATATTACGTCATTCTTCAACTATCAGAACCAATACCACGAAGTCCAACAATAATCAGCATATCCTTATTACTTGAAACCTTATGTAAGTATCGACACTTTTAAACAAATTACCGTATAATAAATCTTGGCTCCGGGCCCACCTCTACGTCTAATCACCTAATCAAAGGCTCATATTGTACCTGACTATCCTCTGCGCACCTTGGTTAAACTCCGGACAAGTCCAACGTGCGATCACCGTCTGATGGCCCTCTCCCAAATCAACGACTCATACGCATATCACTCGGCCTCCTGGTATGAACGTTAACACGCGATGGCGCACTTTAAACGGTGGTTTTCCAATGTCGCTCAGGGACACGCATCACCAATCCTATGGAATCACTACCAACCAGGGATTACCGCTTACTCGCCTAAAGCGGTGCGATGAAACACAGGAAACCGATTTTACTGAGCACCCTCGAAAGGTTCCATCTCCTTCGACACGCTCGATTCTGCTCTTCTCCTTTACACTCCAGTTCCACCCATTATGTATGAAAAGGTTCTTTTCATCTGTTTAATTCGACTCAGGGTTCCGACCTCGATTCGAACAGTCTATTCTTCTTACAGCGGAGTCCTCACAACTAGTCACCCTCGGCATGGCCTCTTCACGTGGATTATACAACTACTCCCTGGGATGAATCCATATATTGCTAGTGGTATTAACACAGGGTTTTACCACACTTTTTCATCGCTGATCGCGTAGACAGACTCTTAATTAAATCGCAGGGTCTTAATTTCACCCAGCTCACAGGCATTCTTCGCATAGAATTAAACCAACAATTGCACAGTTACATTGAGATAATTCACCCATAAAATTCGGCTAAGAAGACATTAAATCACACACGAGATTTATAAACAATTCTTCATAAATAGGTATATATATATACATACATATACAGGTGATAAACCTCAACAAATTCTTACAAATTCATGACAGGCCAGATAATCAATTCAGTGGCTGTTATTCTCCTATTCTGTTGCTGAAGAGGTTCTATACCTCTCTCCAGCTCTCTCTCCTCCTCTCTCTGTCCTCTCTCTTGTTTTTCTCTAACCCATTCAGGGTTACATTTATACAAACAATTCAGCAAATCTTAGTATTCCAATTCCTGAATCTAGACTCAATAACTGAATTAATCCTAAACTGACTCTTCGTATTCCGATCTCAACCAATTTCTCATGTTCTCAAAATGACTTGAGAACAATTACAATTTCCTACCAAAACATCCAAAATATTAATATTTACAAGAAATTCAAAGAACATGGGACCCCCTATGTCGATATATGTACAAAGAAACTTTTGAGCCTAATGCTCCTGCATCAGAAAACTAGATTTTGAATTTTGTGCCCAAAAGGCCAAACCATATATGGGCCTCACTAAAGTATTCACATTGAAAATGAGTCGTATTCCTATATTTATGAATCTACAAGTCATATCAAGATCAAAATCACATATGATGAATATATGTTATCTGACTTGAGATATTTTTAGGTTCAACTAGGAGGAACACATATATATTTCAACACATCCAAATTAAAGGAAATGTATACGACCTTGAAATAATCCAGTCATTAACAAATTCAAGACCATTTGGATTATTTGGATCCTAGATACAATGAAATTTGAGGTATGCAATTAAGGAAATTTGGGTTTTTATTTTGAAATTTGTGGCTTTTAGGAAATTCGAATTTTGAGGTTTTGAAAAAAGAAAAGTTAGATTTGAAACTTAAATTAAGGTAGATTACCACAATTTCTACACCACATGAAGGTTGTTGAAGGATATATTGAGATATATTAGAAATACATAGAGAGCATCGATCCACCAAAAGAAGAGGAAAAAGAGACTAAAGGAATCAAATATGTAAATGCAAATTTGTTTTTTTTATTTTAAAGACATATTCTTACATAGAGGCTAGTTTGTTTTTGTATTCTAATTATTTAATGCAATGGGGTTTAGAGAAAAATATTTCATGCAACTATTACAAAAATAATCATTTAACTTATGTATTTCATGAAACAAATCATTAAACCTACAAATTTTATTTTGTGTCATAGTGCTCACAAAATGATGATTAAATGCTATGTAATGATAAATTATCCTCTCTTCTATTATTCTTCTCCTATTTTATATCACGCAACATAAATAAATTATATTTTATGCTAATTAATAATCTACTAAGAGTTCACAACAGGGAGAAATAATGACACTAAAATTAAAGGACAATTGTTGTACTAAGTAAGGAAAATAAACAAAAAAGTAAGGAAATGAAGTAATTAAGTAACTCAATTTGTTTAGAATCCCTTCCTTGGGTGTACCTACCCTAGTTAAAGGGGATTCTCGTTTCTAGGGTTACATTCTCTAATATTTAATCTGCTAGATGCACCTTATGAAGAAAACCTAGGGCATTGATATCACTTTGTAATAGCCTTTTTTCCCAAGAGGGTGTTTCTCGCATATGCTTTTTTTCTATGTTAAAGCCACAACTAATCCAATCATAATATAATTAATTTCAAGGCGGTACATATAATAATATTAATAGAGATACCATTCTAACTATAAAAAAATGTAATAATAGCATCAAACAAGTAACTTATTAATTAATAGTTGTAGTAACAAAAAGTGTGTTAAGTACCTATAGCTCCTTCCCCTTGTTGAAGATCAACCATTAGTTCAAATGAGTATACCAAAACCAAGCTATTAGCTTGAGGTAAATTGAACTCAAGGGTTTATTTTCCACCCAACCAATGTGGTAACCTAAACTAAGTGATGCCCCTCCAAATATGGATCATGCTCAATAAGGTGAGGGATTGAAACAAAAATCATTTAGAACATAAATTCTTAACTCACAAGATAATAAAAGGATTATACATGAAAACAATAAAACCCTCCTACACTTAGAGTATCCCCATACCACTTTAGGTTATGGTGTGAAAAGATCTTGCTACTACTCAAGCCCCCAAGAAATATTCCTAGTTAGACAAGAATAATAAAATATCATAGTGGTACTCCTCTATACAAATTTTACCACCACCTGATGGAAGTGTGGGTGCAAACCTTAAGGAGAGTTGTTCAAATTTGGTTACAATGTTTTCTAACTCTAGAGGAATCTGTTCCAGATCTCCTTTCCAACTCTCATTCATCAAAAGTTATGAAATCTGTTTGGTAAAACATTAAAAAAAATGCACATTTGGGAGAAATCCCCTTTTCCCTTTGTAAATGTTATAAAAACCAACTTCATAACATTCTAAAGCATAAGTCCCCTATCCACCGTAAACAATGATTAACCTTTGTAAACAATATTACAACCATTCATCAAAACCTTTAACTCATTTTAATCAATGTTTAGAGTACTCCTCGGAAATATTATAATAAAGCACCTTTAAACCCTTCGGCACATTATTGTAACCCACTTTAACCAATGTTCAATAACGTTCGGGAATATAAGAATTAAACTTATAAAACAGTGTTTGAATCTTTCGGAAATTAAGTCGAACCTCAACGCTTAATAAAACCCTGTCTAATAAACCTTTGGAAATGTGATATATCAAACATTCAGAATTGAATATCCGGACTTCAAAATATTAATAAAACTCTATTGCATAAGTTTCAGGTCCAAACCTTTGGTTAAACATCCACGTATCATGTGATGCGACCACCATCAGATCTCCACAGATCATGATCGGACGACATTCGCACTCATTCGACCACCAAACTATACCACACCAAACTTACACAAAAAGGGTTTTTTTGCTCTACGACGTGTCAACATGTCATTCAATTGCGTTCAAATGGTTTAAAACCAGTCGCGGCTCAAAAGCTGTGTGAAACCCATGGTATGGTTTTGCAAAACTACCAACCTTCAACTTTGTTTGAAATGCACGTTTAAACGCGATTTTCCCACTAGATTTCTGTTGCACATTTTGATTGAATTCACTTCCACTTTGTTTCCTGCTCCGACATTCAATAGACAGTGGTCATTTATCACTGCTCGGTATTTTAAACAAATAACCTCGATTCTCTTCAATCATTCTGATTCTTATACAAAGGTTTAATATAATCAGATCCTCTTTTTCATAGAGTTAATCTACATTTAAATTCATACACAAAGAACATGAATTTAACTGCATTTAGAAGAACTAAAACTCCCATTAACATAGAGACTAATACACTCAATTACACACAGAATATATGAAACTTGAATGGTTTCGGAGAGGTGAAACCCTCCAGGGAAATTTTCCAAGTTTACACAAATATTTAAAATTCTACAACTTTATTAAAACTGAGGGAGAACCCTCTCAATCCAGTCTTCTACAGCCAAATCCCCCTTCCTCTATGGTAGAGGTTACAATTTATAGTTTTTTTACATAACCATAGACCTCCTCTTGAGGATCTAATTCTCAAATTTAGACAAAAATCCTAATTACCTAATCTATTCCTTAAATCTATGAACTGAAGCTAAATAAGCTAAAAAAAATCTAAAGTTGTTCAACCTTCCCTAAATACTAGTTCAACCCTATCTAGTAAAGCTGGAAATTGATAGCTAAAGGTACCAACACCTTTGCTTGGAACATTTTTTGGATTTTTGGAATAATTAATGAAGCCTTTTGCCTCTAAGCCTCATGCTCCTGCATCAGACTCCTGAGGACAAAAATCTTCATGGGCTCCTATCCATGAGCTCTTCTACATAACTGCCCTGTTTCTGCAGCATGGTTTCTGTCATCCAGGTAGCATCTTCAAGTGGTTGATCCTTCCATTTGATCAAGTATTGAAAATACTCCTGTCCCCTGGTCTTCTTAAACACTTTATTGTCTAGGATCCTCTCTGGTTGTAATGACTCTGTTGTAGGTAATTGTTTTACCCAATCAATCTGTTCTCTGTCTTCTGGTCTTTCATCTGTGCCACCATATTCATATCTATACAAATAAGCAACACTGAATATTAGAGATATTCCAATATCAGAAGGAAATTCAATTTCATAAGAATTAGCAGAAAATTTCCTTAATATATTGCATGGTCCTATCTTTTTGAATTTTAACTTTTTATACTACTTCTTTGGAAATCTTTCTTTTCTCAAGTGTGCCAAAAACCAAATCGCGAAATTCAAAATTAATTTCTCTTCTGCTCAAATCTGCTCTGTCTTTGTACTTGATGCTGCTGTCTTGTAGCTGTTGCTTTACCTGTTCATTTATTGCTTACATCTCTGAAGCAAAATCTTCTCCATCAACACTCCTCATCTCTACTTTTCCAAAGTTCCTCAATTCAGATACTCATCTTGGCTGCATCCCATAAACTATATGAAATGGACTTTTTCCTGTACTTCTGTTAGGTGAATCATTGTATGCATATTCTGCCTGTGGTAAAATATGATCCCACTATTTAGGATGTTCTCCTGGAAGACTTCTTAAAATATTACCCAAACTTCTGTTCACTACTTCAGTCTGCCCATTAGTCTGAGGGTGATAAGCTGAGCTGAAACTCAGTCTAGTACCAAGCTTCTTCCACAATGTCCTCCCAAAATGACCAACAAACATGGTATGTGTATCATAAACAATACTTTTAGGTAACCCATGCAATCTAACAATCTCTTTGAAAAAAAAATTGGCAACATGAGTAGCATCATTGGTTTTATAACATGGAATAAAATGTGCCATTTTTGAAAATCTATCAACAACGACAAAAATTGCATCATTCCCTCTCTGTGTCTTAAGAAATCCTGAAACAAAATCCATACTTACCATATCCCAAGGTCTATCTAGAATAGGTAATGGAATGTGAAAACCTGCATTTTGACTTCTCCCCTTTGCATATTGACAAATTTTACAATTCTTCACATACTTTTCCACTTCAGATCTCATCTTTGGCCAATAATAAAAATGACTTAATTGCTCATAAGTCTTATCAATACAAAAATTTCCAGCAAGTCCACCACTATGTTTCTCTCTGATTAAATTTTCTCTCATGGAACAATTGGGTATGCACAACTGATTTATTTTGAACAATAAACCCTCTTGCAAGAAATAATATAATCACTGACTTCTGTCTATCAAAATAGGAATATATCATGCTTCAAATGCTTCTTTGAAATCTAAATTTTTTTTATAGAGTTCCTTAAGAAAATAAAATCCTACCACTTCAATTTGACTTTCTTGAACAAGAGTGCTTTTTCTACTCAAGGCATTAACTACCTTATTTGCTTGACCACTTATATGCTTCAAAACAAAGTTAAAAATTTGAAGATATTCAACCCATTTTGCATGTTTTTGACTTAATTTAGGCTGCTGCATAATATACTGTAAAGCATGATTATCTGAATATAGCACAAATTCTTTAGACATTAAATAATGTCTCCACTTTTTCAATGATTGTACTATTGCATAAAATTATTTATCATAAGAAGATTACTTTCTTCTTGTCTCATTCAGCTTCTCATTGAAATATGCTACAGGTCTGTATTCTTGACTTAATATAGCCCCAACATCTTCTCCATTGGCATCACACTTTACTTGAAATGGTTTATTAAAATCAGGCAAAACTAAGACAGGTTTCTCAGTTATCTTCTGTTTCAAAAAATGAAAATTTCTTTCAAATTTAGCAGTCCATTTAAATGGATGTTTGTCCTTATTTATGGTTTCAATGATAGGTGCATTAATCTTGCTAAAATTCCTTATGAATTTTCTATAAAAACTAGAAAGTCCATGGAAACTTCTTACCTCAAAAACATTCTTTGGTGAAGGCCACTCCACAATTTCCTTTACCTTCTCTGGATCCATTTTTAACCCTTCAGCAGAGACAACAAAACCCAGATATACCAATTCTTATTTCATGAATGAACACTTCTTTAAATTTATCAGTAATTTCTCTTGATGCAATTTCCTTAAGACATAATTAAGATGTCTCAGGTGTTCTTCCTTTGTTTTGTTGTAAATTAATATATCATCTAGATATACTATTGCAAATTTACCAATAAATTCCTTTACTACTTCATTCATGAGCCTCATAAAAGTGTTAGGTGCATTTGATAACCCAAAAGGCATTACCATCTAGCATTCATACAATTCCTCATTTGTTTTAAAGGCTATTTTCCATTCATCACCTTCCCTTATCCTAATATGATGATACCCACTTTTCAAGTATAATTTTGAAAAATATCTCGGTCCACTCAAACGGTCCATCAAATCTTTAATTCTAGGTAAAGGAAATCTATACCTGATTTTTATTTTGTTGATTTCTCTTGAATCGGTGCAAATTCTCCAAACTCTATATTTCTTTGGACTTAACACTGTAGGTACTGTACAAGGACTCAAACTTTCTCTGATCAAACCTTTGTCAACCAATTCCTGCACTTGCTTTCTGATTTCTTCATTTTCTGTAGGAGTCATTCTGTAAGTTTCTTTGTTTGGAAGATTTGATCCTGGAATCAAATCTATATGATGGATGATTCTTCTTATAGGTGGTAATTCATCAGGAAAATCATCTGCAATAATGTCACAATAACATTCCAACATTTCTTGAATTTCAATTGGAAAATCAGAAATTCTAGTAGAAGTAAATACTACCTTAGGTTTGCAAACTAAAACAAAATTTACCTCATCATCTTCAATCTACTGCAAGTATTAGTTTCCACTCAAAAATAAAGTCTTTGGATCAGAATTTTTGCTTGATGCATCTGCTTCTTCCATAGGTAACAATGTTTGATTCATACCATCCTTGAAAAACTTGTAAGTGTCTCTCTTACCATCATGCACTGTTTCTTTGTCACAATGTTGGGTGTGGAGCCTAATTATCTTGTTTACTTTGTATCACAGCATTGGACCCCTGTACCTTAAAAGGTTAATCGCTGCCGTGGGGGGTCCAGGGGGGGCAGCTAGATACACACTAGCCAGAATCCTGCAGATATGCTAACAAAAGTTGTAACCAGGGAGAAACTGAGAACATGCTCAGTTTCAATTGGTCTTCAAGGATGACGATGAAGATGAGAAATAGCCAGGTCCAAAGAGGAGTCATTGTCCAGCAAATAAAAGCAACGGTGGAGTTGCTACAATCAGTATCCAAGTGGGAGATTGTTGGGTGTGGAGCCTGATTATCTTGTTTTCTTTGTATCACAGCATTGGACCCCTGTACCTTAAAAGGGGTGGAATTCCACCCAAAATTTAATCGCTGTCGTGGGGGGTCTAGGGGGGGCGGCAGCGCTTTTCGGAGCCCCCTCCTGGCGGGGGTTTGGGGGCAGCACCCCCGAAGCTAAAAACAGATGTAAAATTGCCTTGTAAAAGTATAGTAATTTCTAGTCAATATGGGTTGTTCATTAGGCAAATGATCTAACGGTAGAATTTATGTTTAGATTAGGGTTTTTTGCCCTAGAAGGCAACCCCCTTGTATATATGAGGGCATTGTATTGCGGCTGTGCATGATGTGTGTATTCTCGGAACGAGAAACAGAGAGGGAGACTGTGAGAGAGAACAGAGGATATTACAGCGGATCTGCTGTAGGCTGTGTCTCTTCATTTTTGCTGGATAATAGAAAGGAAGGACTGGCTGTTTGGGGTGGACATAGCCCAAAATGGGTGAACCACGTATATCTATGTCTCTCTGGTTTTATGTGTTTTGTGTGCTTGTATTTTCTGCATATTTTATGTGTTGCATTGCTCCATAATATATAATTTTCTAACAACTGGTATTGGAGCCGAAGGTATATTTGGCTGATAAACTCACAGGAAAAAAGGGTTCCTGGTTCAAGTGGGAGCAATGGCGGACGATGGTAAGTTTAGGGTCAAGAAATTTAACGGCCAAAACTTTGCGCTGTGGAAGATGCAGATGGAAGATTATCTGTATCAGAAAGATCTGTACCTACCATTGAGTAGAAAAACAAAGAAGCTGGTGACCATGATAGACGCAGAATGGAACATTCTCGATAGAAAGGCACTCGAAATAGTACGGTTGTGTCTTGCGGCGTCAGTCGCCTTCAATATTTCGAAGGAAACAACAACAGAGGGTTTGATGCAGACGTTGGCGAAACTGTATGAAAATCCCTCGGCCTCAAACAAGGTATTTCTTATGAAACGACTATTTAATATGAAGATTTTGGAAGGTGGATCTGTTGCAGACCATTTAAATAATTTAATACAGTTACCAGTCAGCTAAGTTCTGTAGGGGTAAAATTTGATGATGAAGTTAGAGCCCTATTATTCTTGTGCTCATTGCCAGAGAGTTGGAATGGTTTAGTAATGGCCATTAGTAACTCTGTCTCTGGATCCAGTACTTTAAAGTTTGATGATGTTGTTGGTGCTATCCTTAGCGAGGAAATGTGACGAAAACGCTCTGGTGAGACATCAGGTAATGATTTGAGTGCAGAGTCTAGGGGAAGAAGAATGGAAAGAGGAAAGAGCTCGGGATATCGCAGTAAATCAAGGAAAGGAAGATCCAAGTCCAGATCGGGGATAGTGAGCTGGAATTGCGGAAAGAAAGGACACCTAAAGAAAGACTGTAGATCTCGGAAGGGAAAAGAAGGAGACACACAACAAGAAAACAATCATGAAGCAAATGTGGCAGGTGATGTGTTACAAGATGCTTTGATTCTTTCTTTCGAAAATGTTACTGATTCTTGGGTTGTAGATTCAGGGGCTTCATTCCATGCCACACCTGATAAGAAATATTTTCATGACTATGTCCAAGGATATTTTGGACAAGTTCGTTTGGGTGATGATAAACCCTGTAAAATTGTTGGAATGGGTAAAGTTCTTGTAAAACAACAGAATGGAAACCAATGGATACTAAAGGAGGTAAGGCATGTTCCAGATCTGAAGAAAAATCTGATTTCAACGGGGCAGTTAGGCGGTGAAGGTTGTGTGACAACTTTCACAGATAAAACTTGGAAGGTCACCAAAGGAGCCCTGGTAATAGCAAAAGGCGAAAAGGTTGGTACATTGTATTTATGCAATGGTATTTCTAACTCTGTTAATGCTTTAACTTCCAAAGGAGAAGATGCGGCATTATGGCATCATAGGCTCGGACACATGAGTGAGAAGGGAATGAAGATTCTTCACTCAAGAAATTTGTTGCCAGGTTTGAAGAATGTTGATTTGGATTTCTGTGAGAATTACATTTATGGAAAACAGAAGAGAGTCAGATTTCTCAGAGTTGGGAAAGAAAAGAAGAGCGAAAAATTGGAACTTGTGCATACAGATGTATGGGGACCTGCTCAGGTATCATCTCTCGGTGGCTCTCGTTATTATGTTACTTTTATCGATGATGCAACTAGAAAAACATGGATTTATTGTATTCAGAATAAATCTGATGTATTTGATACTTTCAAGAAATGGAAAGCTTTGGTTGAGATTGAGACAGGAAAGAAGTTGAAGTGTCTCAGATCAGACAATGGAGGTGAATATTGCAGCAAAGAGTTTGATAGGTATTGTTTAGAGCATGGAATTCGTAGAGAGAAGACAGTTCCAAGAACACCACAAGAAAATGGTGTGTCAGAAAGGATGAACAGAACAATCATGGAGCGTGCAAGGTGCATGAGACTGCATGCAGGATTGCCTTTACAATTTTGGGCAGATGCTGTAGATACTGTTGTTTATCTAATAAGCAGAGGGCCTTCAAGTTCCTTGGATGGTGGTATTCCAGAGGAAGCATGGACAGGTAAAAAGGTAAACTACTCTTTTTTAAAGCCTTTTGGTTGTGAGGCCTTTGTCCATATTAATAAAGAAAATAGAACAAAGCTTGAGGCAAAATCAAAAAAATGTACCTTTATTGGATATGGTGTTAATGATTTTGGTTATCGCTTATATGATTATGAAAATCACAAAATCATTAGGAGCAGAGATGTAATATTCAATGAAAAGGTCTTGTATAAGAATCAGTTGCAGGAAAATAAACAGGAAAAAGAAAGCAAGGAATATGCGGTTCTTGATGAGATAACTGAAAAAGTAAAGGTGCCTGAAAATAATAATAATCAACAACCACAACAGCAGCAACCACCACAACAGCAACAGGCACCTCAAACACCTGAAAGTGGTGTTAGAAGATCTACCAGGATAAGTAGACCCCCTGAACGATACTCTCCTTCATTATATTATTTATTGCTGACTGATTCTGGTGAACCTGAATGTTATGAAGAAGCAATGCAGGTTGAAAGCAGGAAGAAGTAGGAGCTAGCCATGGAAGAAGAGATGTACTCCTTAATGCATAACCAAAATTGGGACTTAGTCAGGTTGCCTGCAGGTAAAACTACATTGCAGAATAAATGGGTTTACAGGCTGAAGGAAGAAGATGGAGGAAAACAGAGGTACAAAGCTAGACTTGTGGTGAAGGGGTTTGCACAGAAAAAAGGTATTGATTTTGATGAAATATTTTCTCCTGTTGTTAAAATGAATTCAATCAGAACTATTTTAAGTCTTGTAGCAGCAGAAGATTTACATCTTGAACAGTTAGATGTAAAGACAACATTTCTCCATGGAGATTTGGAGGAAGAGATATACATGCAGCAACCAGAAGGATATGAGGTAAAGGGAAAGAAAAATTGGTGTGCAGGTTAAAGAAGAGCTTGTATGGCTTAAAACAGGCTCCAAGGTAGTGGTATCTAAAATTTGACAAGTTTATGTCTGAACAAGGTTATACTAGATGTCACTCTGATCATTGTGTTTATCTAAAAAGGCGAAATGATGGCAGCTATATTATATTGTTATTGTATGTAGATGACATGCTTGTTGCGGGGTCTAACATGCAGGAAATAAATGTGCTCAAAAGAAAATTGGCAAATTCATTTGCAATGAAGGATTTGGGAGCTGCAAAAAAAATCCTTGGTATGAGGATAACTAGAGACAGGAAAAATCGCAAATTAACACTGTCTCAGAATGAGTACATAGAAAAGGTGTTGAAAAGATTTAATATGCGGAATGCAAAACCAGTTAGTACACCTTTTGCTAGCCATTTCAAACTTAGTAAGGAGATGTGCCCAAAGACCCAAGAAGACATGGATTATATGTCTAAAGTTCCATATGCATCAGCAGTTGGAAGTTTAATGTATGCAATGGTCTGCACAAGGCCTAATATTGCACATGCAGTGGGAGTTGTAAGCAGGTATATGAACAATCCAAGAAAAGAACATTGGATGGCAGTAAAATGGATTCTCAGATATTTGAGAGGTACCACAAATCAAGCATTATGCTTTGGTGGTTCAAACATTGCTCTACAGGGATATGTTGATGCAGATATGGTAGGTGACAGAGATAATAGGAGGAACACTACAGGATATGTATTTACTGTAGGTGGAACATCTGTCAGTTGGGTTTCAAAAATCCAAAGTGTTGTTGCACTTTCAACAACAGAAGCCGAGTATGTTGCTGCTACAGAGGCTAGTAAAGAAATGATTTGGTTACAAAGGTTTATGGATGAATTGGGTAAGAAGCATGATATGGGCACACTATATAGTGATATCCAAAGTGCTATTCATCTTGCAAAGAACTCAGCATTTCATTCCAAGACTAAACACATACATCTCAAGTACCATTTCATACGGTCAGTATTGGAAGATGGAGAGTTGAAGCTGGAAAAGATACACACTAGCCAGAATCCTACAGATATGCTAACAAAAGTTGTAACTAGGGAGAAATTGAGAACATGCTTAGTTTCAATTGGTCTTCAAGGATGACGATGAAGATGAGAAACAACCAGGTCCAAAGAGGAGTCATTGTCCAGCAAATAAAAGCAACGGTGGAGTTGCTACAATCAGTCTCCAAGTGGGAGATTGTTGGGTGTGGAGCCTGATTATCTTGTTTTCTTTGTATCACAGCATTGGACTCCTGTACCTTAAAAGGGGCGGCAACGTCGCCCGAAATTTAATCACTGTCATGGGGGGTCTAGGGGGGGGGGGGCAGCGCTTTTTGGAGCCCCCCCCCTGGCAAGGGTTTGGGGGCAGCGCCCCCGAAGCTAAAAACAGATGTAAAATTGCCTTGTAAAAGTATAGTAATTTCTAGTCAATCTGGGCCGTTCATTAGGAAAATGATCTGACGGTAGAAGTTATCTTTCGATTAGGGTTTTTTGCCCTAGAAGGAAACCCCCTTGTATATATGAGGGCATTGTATTGCGGCTGTGCATGATGTGTGTATTCTCGGAGCGAGAAACAGAGAGGGAGACTGTGAGAGAGAACAGAGGATATTACAGAAGATCTGCTGTAGGTTTTGTCTCTTCATTTTTGCTGGATAATAGAAAGGAAGGACTGGCTGTTCGGGGTGGACGTAGCCCAAACTGGGTGAACCACGTTTATCTATGTCTCTCTGGTTTTATGTGCTTGTATTTTCAGCATATTTTATGTGTTGCATTGCTCCATAATATATAATTTTCTAACACACAATACTAAGGTATACCTAGCAATATGTGACACACATCCATAGGCATCACATCACACATGATTTTATCTTTGTAGCTTCCCATCTACAATTCTATTTCACATTGTTCTTTTACAATCAGCTGATGTCCCTTCTGAAGCCATGACAACTTGTAGGGTGTTGGATGTTCCCTTGTTTTCAATTTCAACTTCTCTATCACCTCTATAGAGACCAAATTATCTGTACTGCCACTATCAATCACTAATTGACATCATTTCCCTTGAACTTTGCACGCACTTTTGAAAAAAGTCTTCCTCTGTGCTAGTTCAGCAACTTCCTTTGTTTGTTTCAACAAAACCTTGTTAACCACCAAAGATTCTCCTTTCTCTAGCATATTTTCTTTCTCTGTTTCAGGAATTTTTGCTGCTTCTTCTCTAGTATGAGCAAAAATTGCATTTCTCTGACTTGTACCCACATTCTCTTTCTATTGGCATTCATAGGTTCTATGTCCTAATTTGTTACATCTGTAACATCTCACCTCTCTTCCTCTAGTTCTACCTCCTCTTCCTCTGTAAGGAATCCTTCTGCCACTTGCATCCCCTTCTGTGGGTGCATGCTAAGGTGAGCTGCTGCTAGCTCCATCTCTTGGTGCTAAAGACCTTCCTATACCACCTTGACCTCCCATTCCTCAGAAAGTACCTCTTCCTTTGGCAGATTATTTTCTCAGGAGTTTTTCTTCAGCTTTTAAGGCCATCTGGTAAGCCTCTTCTATTGTCTTAGGAGACAATATACTTATCTCATCTTCAATCTCCATTCTGAGACCATTTACATACTTGGAAATCTTATTTGTTGTGTCTTGGATTTGTCTTGCTCTTATGCTCACTTTGTAAATCTCTTATGTGTATTCTTTCACTGTCATTAATCTTTGTCTAAGATTCTGCATTTGTCTAAATAATGAAATCTGATAATCACTAGGCAAAAACCTACCTCTCATCTTTTCCACCATTCTGTTCCAATTCTTGATTGGTTGTTTACCAACTCTCCTTCTCTCTACTTGCACTCCATCCCACCAAAGTGATGCATGTCCTTTCAACTTTGTGACAACAAATTTAACTCTCTTTTCTTCACCCATCTCTTCATAATCAAAGCATTTATTCATCTCATTGATCCAGTCTATCAACTCTTCTGGATTCAATCCTCCTGTAAAAGTTGATACCTCAAGTATAGGCCTAGATGTAGAGCCTAAAACTGATTTAAAGAATCTCATATCAGGGGTAAGCTCAATATTTTCTTCTTCTTCTTCAGCTTTAGGTTCACTGACATCTTCAGAATCTCTTGGGTGTCCTACTTGAATTGCTTCCAATCTGGCTTGAATCTGCTGCATAGTCTCTAGTACTTCTGCATTTGCAACTAGTCTACCTCTTCTTCTACCAGCATCACCTCTACCAATTCTAAAAACCATGCTAGATTTATTTTTCTAACTTTTAGAAGCCTATTCAATATCTGAAAAAATGCTCTGAACCTGGCTCTGATACCACAAATGATGGCAGTGTGGGTGCAGGCCTTAAGGAGAGTTGTTCAAATTTGGTTACAATGTTTTCTAACTCTGGAGGAATCTGTTCCAGATCTCCTTTCCCACTCTCATTCATCAAAAGTTATGAAATTTGTTTGGTAAAACATTAAAAAAAATGAACATTTGGAAGAAATCCTCTTTTCCCTTTGTAAATTTTATAAAAACCAACTTCATAACATTCGGAAGCATAAGTGCCCTATCTAATGTAAACAATGATTAACCTTTGTAAACTATATTACAACCATTCATCAGAACCTTTAACTCATTTTAGTAAATGTTTAGAATACTCGGAAATATTATAATAGAGCACCTTTAAACCCTTTGGAACTTTATTGTAACCCACTTTAACCAATGTTCAATAGCCTTCACGAATATAAGAATTAACCTTATAAAACAGTGTTAGAATATTTCAGAAATTAAGTCGAACCTCAACGCTTAATAAAACCTTGTCTAATAAACCTTTGGAAATGTGATATATTAAACATTCAGAACTGAATATACAGAATTCAAAATATTAATAAAAATATATTGCATAAGTTTTGAGTCCAAACCTTTGGATGAACCTCCACGTATCGCGCGATGCGACCACCTTCATATCTGCACAGATCACGATCGGACGTCATTCACACTCATTCGAACACCAAAATCTACCACACCAAACTTACGCAAAAAGGGTTGTTTTGCTCTGCGACGTGTTAACACTTCGTTTGATCACGTTCAAATGGTTTAAAACCACTCTCGGCTCAAAATCTATGCGAAACCCGTGGTATGGTTTTGCAAAACCACCAACCTTCAACTTTGTTTGAAATTCATGTTTAAACGTGATTTTCCCACCAGATTTCCATTGCGCTCTTTGATTGACTTCAATTCCACTTTGTTTCCTGCTCCAACATTCAATAGACACTAGTCATTTATCATTGCTCAGTATTTTAAAAAAATAACCTCGATTCTCTTCAATCATTCCGATTCTTATACAGAGGTTTAATATAATCAAATCCTCCTTCACACAGAGTTAATCTACATTTAAATTCATACACAGAGAACATGAATTTAAATTCATTTCAGAGAACTAAAACTCCCATTCACACAGAGACTAATACACTCAATTACACACATAATATATGAAACTCGAATGGTTTCGAAGAGGTGAAACCCTCTGGGGAAATTTTCCAAGTTTACACAGATATTTAAAATTCTGCAACTTTGTTAAAACTGAGGGAGAACCCTCTCAATCTAGTCTTCTACAGTCAAATCCCCCTTCCTCTATTGCAAAGGTTATAATTTATAGGTTTTTTACATAACCATCGACCTCCTCTTGAGGATCGAATTCTCAAATTTAGACAAAAATCCTAATTACCTAATATCTTCCTTAAATCTATGAACTGAAGCTAAATAAGCTAAAACAAATCTAAAGTTGTTCAACCTTCCCTAAATACTAGTTCAACCCTATCTAGTAAAGATGGAAATTGATAACTAAAGGTACCAAGACCTTTGCTTGGAACGTTTTTTGGATTTTTGGAATAATTAATGAAGCCTTTTGCCTCTAAGCCTCATGCTCCTGCATCACCACCCTAGCCCCTAGTGATTAACCCTAATTAGGCAGGTACAATACATTAAAGTTAATTCCTATGGACCCAAAATAAATAATAACCAAGAATAAATGAGCATTAGTACCCCTGCTTAGGCAAGTACACTCCCATCCTCATTATGTCATGCAAAATAGGCTAGAGTATATATTGGTATAATATTTTATATCACAATTAAAAACATAAGTTTCTCCCTCACATATATTTTCAAAGCATATTTTCATAGCCTCAAGCCCTTTCTCATTGTAGGAAATTTTTTTCTAATCTCTCCCAAGTGTAACAACTATTTCTTAAAATTGGTCATTGACTTTCCCATTCCCCTTACGATATCATACATGGGGTGAAATTAGGTTGAAGTAAAAATTACAAGTGTCACAAACTAAGTAAAACTAAGATACAACTCATTCCCTTTCAATATTTTTACTCTAGTTAACTTTAATAATCATTTCCCAAGTCCTTTTCCCTTCCCAAGGCTTCATAGGCACCATAATTAGATGGTCAACTTGATTGAAAATCAACCTCTAAATTGGTAGCCTTTTTTGATAATATCCACACACATATGCACACCCACACACACACATCAAAATATGGGTCATCATATCATCATATATCATAAAAAACAATAAGAATAAAAACAATTTTAAAGATACATATAAAACATTATTAATTTAATAATTAATACTCAATACTATCACTAAAGACATATTTTGCCATTGGATAAAATCTTATGATAATTGTTATATAAACATATGCATCTCAGTGCTCAACGATAAATTAAGGAACTACTCATTAACAATTCACCAAGGGAATACTCATAATTATCAACACTCATTAAGTATCTAATCATAATAAGTATCATTATGGGCTCCAAGAAAATGGTAGGGTTTTGATTTTGAGTTTTTTACAGTAGGGTTTTATTTTCTTGTAGTAGTGCAGGGTCTTTTGCAGCATCTGAAATCCATTTATGGCAATAGCTTCTGGGGGGGGGGAGAACCCCTCCTACAGAAATATTATGATAGGGGAAAGTAGTGGTCAGCCTCACCCTGGCACTGCTGGTCCAGTACTTGGGGCCCAATGGTAGGCCCAACAACGTGGTCAATTTTTGCCTAAATCATCGAAGAAGCACCATTTTATCATCCCTCCAAATAAACTTGATTGGTATCGGGGTTATATGAAGGATCATGCTTTGATTTGTAAGTTTGTCAGAATTTGACCCACTGATAAGGATCTTCTAAAATGGATTCATCTCAAGTGGAAACCCAAAGGGCATCTTGATATTAAATTTGGTGCCCGAGGTTTCTTTACTGTTATTTTCACCAACCTTCTTGATAAAGAATGAGTCTTTGAAGGAGGTCCGTATTTTTACCAAAATGCTGGTCTTTTCTTCCATCATTGGGAAGAATGCTATAATCCCAATAAGGAATAGTTTCTGTCAGCCCCTATCTAGGTTCGCTTATTTGCTCTTCCTATTGATTTCTGGGATCCAAAAATTTTAGAGGGCATTGGTAATTCGCTTGGTCGTTTTGTTAAGATTGCTGAGATGACCCGCCAAGGTCGTTATACATCTTTTGCTCATATCTGTGTTTTTATGAATATTTCTAAACCTCTTCCTGAATCTATCGAACTCGAATATGTTGGAGAGATTTGGCAGCAGCCGCTGGATTACGAGCATATTCCTTTTTGTTGCCCCCGCTACCATGAATATGGACACTTGTATAAGACATGCCCTCTTAATGAATTGGATGCCAACCCTAAACAGCCAAAGCCTGAATATGATACAGTTAAAGAGGAAGAATTTCAGACAGTTCCCACTAAGAAAAAGCAATCGGGCCGTGGTCAGGGTAGTGCTCCTGTACATGAAAAATTGCCTCGACGGTCATCTAATCGGTTTGATATTTTAAAGGAATAGGATCAGGGGGATAATGTGATGGATCCACTGGTGGAAGATACTCCGCCTCCACAGCAGGCTCTTCGGGTGATGGCTAAACGTAAAGCCCCTTTGGAGAATTTGGACAATGATGGGCAACAAGAGCAACAGGAGCCTCTAGAATAGGTTGAAATGGAAATTGATGTTTTGAAGGATGACCTTACTAAGGAAGAATTACTTATGAAACTCTTGCTTAATGATTGGAAAAACCTAGATGGTCGTTTCATTCTGGATGATGAAAAATATCTGTATAAAGAGACATTTAAAATATATCTTACGATACAGGCATGTCGAGAGGTGGAGGCGCTCAATCAACATCAATTTGTCGATGTAACTACTTTACCGTTATCTCAATAGGGGACAAAATTTGAGCCAAGAACCTCCACATAAGGCTAAATCTGGTAAGAAGAGAGGTCGTAAAACCCTACAAGAATCTATTCAGTTGGTAGGTGAGATGTTAGTTAACTCTGGACATATTGTGCCCATCTCCACGATGTTCCAGAAAATTAATAAATCTTCCTCATGATTATACTTTCCTGGAATATACATGGCCTTCATAATAAAGGCAAGCAACGTCACCTTTAGGATACAATTGCTAAGGAAAAGCCCCATATTATTCTCCTTTAGGAGACCAAGTTATCTAGGGATAGATTAATGACTATTGCTTCATGATTAAAACCGCGTTATGAAGTTATGGCTATTGATGCTAATGGTTATGTAGGGGGAATTGCTATTTTATGGAATCCCTCTCATTTAGAGACTACTGGCTGGTTTGGACTGCCTCTTATGCTTACTGGTAGGTTTAGGCAACTTGGTACAGAAGAATGGTTCTCTGTCTCATCTGTTTATGGTCCTAATATTCCAAGAGAGAGGTCTGATTTCTTTACAAATTTTAAGACTCTTAAACTTCTCAATCCTGATATGTATTGGATTGTTGGAGGAGACTATAATATGATAGCTAATCTTGATGAATGAAAAGGTGGTACTAGTCGATATGTTTAGGAGATACAGGAATTCACTAACCTTATTACAGATACGTCCCTTGTTGATGTTCCAACCACTAATGGCAAATATACATGGAATAATCGTCGCGGAGGAAACCATCGGATTGCTTCTCGCCTTGATCGATTTCTTGTGTCAGAGGATTTTGTGAGTCTTGACATTTTTTATGAAGCATCTATTGTGCCATGTCTTGGCTCTGACCATTGGCCTATTCGTTTGGAAGTGGATGTTAAACTTAAATAGAAGAATTGCCCTTTTTGTTTCGAAATTTTTTGGTTACGTGATGCCTCATTTTTACCAAAAGTCTGTGGCTGGTGGGAGGGGAGTTAGCCTACTGGTCGCAATCGTATGCACACTTTTTAATTGAAACTCAAGGACTTAAAACAAAAAATTAAGTTATGGAATCAAACGGAGTTTGGCAATATACATAAGGAGAAGCTTAAACTAGAAGGGCATATGCATCATATTCAACATCAGATGATTTTAACAGGGCACACAGATGATCTTATTCGAGAAGAGGGGCAGGTCCTTGGTTAGTTGGAGGAACGACATAAACAAGAGGAGCTGCTTTGGAAACAGAAGTCTCAGATTCATTGGCTCAGGGAAGGAGAAAGGAATACAAGTTTTTTTCATAAAGCCATGATTCAGCGAAGGCAACATAATCGAATTTTCTCTCTCAAAATGGTGGATGGGAACCGGCTCATTGAGCATGAGGATATGGAACATGCACTTGTTACTCATTTCTCAGACATCCTTTCTGAACCTAATCAACATCGTTTTGATGCTATTTCTAGGGTATCTGTAGTAATTCCGAAGATGGTGACTCATGAACAGAACTTAGCTCTGCTTCAGAAAATTATTTTAGCTGAGGTTGAGGATGTTATTAAGGAAATGCCTCGTAATAAAGCACCTGGACCTGACGACTTCACTGTTGAATTTTATCAGACTTGTTGGCACTTTATGGGTCCATAAATTGTAGATCTGGTTGAGGAATCACGTCAACTCCTTCAAGTGTTTCCTGGTCTCAACCCCACCTTCCTTACTTTGATTCAAAAATCTGACAAATGTGATACCCCATCAGGCTTCCGTCCTATTTCATTATGTAATGTAATCTATAAAATCTTGTCTACAATTATGGTAAATTGCTGGAAGCCTATTTTACCAGCTCGGATTTCACTGGAACAAACTATTTTTGTTCAAGGGCGCCAAATTCTTGATGGTATTATTACTGCTCAAGAGGCTATTCACTCCCTTCGCCAGCTTTAAGCTAAAGGTATGTTGATTAAGCTCGATTTAGCTAAAGCTTATGATAGTCTTAATTGGACTTATCTTCAGCATGTTCTTCTTTCCTTTGGTTTTGATGTTCGATTGGTTCAGTGGGTGATGTCCACCATTTCTTCCACCCACTTCTCTATTTTTTTAAATGGCTTGCCTTCAGGCTCTTTCCATGCTACATGGGGTCTACGATAGGGTGATCCTCTTTCACCCTTTCTTTTTATTATCATAGCAGAAGGTCTTGGCTACCTTATTCATCAGAAAGTCCGGGCTGGCGAGGTAAAAGGGCCTAATTTATGGGGGCCTCATTTAACGTTGTCACATCAACAATTTTTTGATGATATTATGTTATTTTTCCAAGCTACTCTTAGGGAATGCAAGTGGTTTTGGCTCTGTTAAACACCTTTATGCAGGCTTCTGGGATGCTAGTGAATAAGGAAAAGTCCAATGTCTTATTTTTCAATACGCCCCCTCAATCACAACGTTTTATCACTCGTACTCTTGGTTTTACTCTGGGAGTCTTCCCTTCCAAATATCTTGGTATGCCATTGTTAGAAAATGTGACTAGATCTAGTTTTTGGAAAGCCCTTGTGATCAGAATTCAAAAACGTATGCTTAATTGGTCTTTTCGTGCCCTCAATTTGCCTAGCAGGGTTATTATTCTGCGCGCTATTCTCCAAGAAATTCCTATTTACCAATTATAAGGTATGTCTTGTCCACATAAGACCTGTGCTGATATTCTTAGTCTATATACGAAATTCTTGTGGCAGGATGTACAGGATAAGCAGAAATGGGATTTATTATCCTGGGAAAAACTTATTCTACCAAAATCAAGTGGAGGGCTTGGATTGCAAGATCCATTCATTCTCAATTAGGTTATGGGTGCTAAGATATGGTGGTGGTGGCTGAAAGGTGGTGAAGCATTATGGCAAACCATTTGGACTCGTAAGTACCAAATGCCTCTAACAGTTAAAGAGTGCCTTGGGTAATCTACTGTTCAACGAGGTTCGGGGATATCGAATCTTTCTTCTGGGAACTGTCATCTGATCAGACAACATAGTTTTTGGGAGGTTCGTGATGGATCTCTCGTAGGGTTTTGGGAGGACTCCTAGCAGCAGCGGGAGAAGTTGTTCACCTGGCTTGACTTGGTGGAAATATTCTTGTTCACACGAAACCCTAATTGTTTGACAGTTCAACATTATTGGGACATGGAACTTGATGATTTATAGAGGAAATGGAAAAATAAGGAGCACTAGCCTCAGGCCCTGAATATGTAGCAATGGCATAATTTTGACAAATAACTTCGGACTCAGAAGCTCCTTTGGCAGCAAGGCCCTGATATTTTGCAGTGGGGGTATTGGCCACGGGGTATGTTTTCCATACAAGAAGCCTATCACTTGCAAGCGTGACATTCAGATATCCCTGTTAATCGGTAATGGAAAAAAATCTGGGCCATTAAGCATTGGCCGAAGATTGAGCCTTTTTTATGGTTTTTCGGGCACAACCGCATTTTGACATGGGATCAATTGCAGCAGAGAGGCCTTCATGGCCTGTCTCAAAGCATTTCATGTGACTCTTCTTTTGAAACCATGGAAAACTTATTGAACACCTGTCCTATTATGGAACGATTATGGACTAATTTTCATCAATTATTTCAACAAACTGACAGACAGGCTACTAGTGTAATCCAGACCCTTCTTACATGGCAGAAGGGGAATTATAAAAGCCCTGTCGTTAATAGAGTGTGGGTTTTAGTTGTCGGTTTTATCCTCTGGTTCCAGGGGAAAGAGCAGAATCGTCGGAATTTTCAGGATTATCGACTTCCTTTTGAGGAAATTTGGAACCTTACTAAGAAAGGCATTCGTGAGACAATTCTGGTTGAAAAATGCGATCACGAGGATTGGGTGGTTTCAGATTCAGAGAGGCGTATCCTTCAGCAGCTGAATCTTGCTAAAGAAATGGTGGCACCTTCTTGTTGGAAATCGACACCCTTAATGTCCCAGGTTCATAATATTTTTGTTCGTCCTCAACTTGGCTTTCTTAAATTGAACTACGATGGTGCTTCTAAGGGGAACCCTGGGAAAGCTGGTGCTGGTGGCTTGTTTGGGGACTGTTCAGGGACGACTCTACGGGTGTTTGCAACCGAGCTTCGGTATTATATGAATAATGAAGCTAAATTACTTATTGTCAAGGTCAGCCTTGCTATTTCTCAGCACGAAAACTACACTAGGCTTGAAATTCAGGGGGATTCTGCCATGGTCACTGGCATCCTCAAAAAACTCCATGGTTTAAATTGGGATTCTATTTATAAAAGTTGGTGAACAGCCAGAATTATACAAGATATCCAACAGCAAATTCGAAACGTTGAGTATATCATACCTCTGCATGTCCATCGAGAAGGAAATCAGGCGGCCGACTATCTTGAAAATTGGGCGAGTTGTCATGTTCATGGCTAAATTTATCAGTTATGGTGCTGGGATTTGATGCAGAATATGTCGGCTCTTCATACAATTTTGACAAAATACATGCGTAATGATTCTCCAAATTCGAGTACTCTGTGCTCTGTAGGCATTGTACATCGAAATGCGGGTGGATTACTGCGCACACGATCTCACATGAGTGACTTGAATGATCGTGTTAACATGGCTATGGTATGCCGACGTGGTGGCGGGTCTGCCGCACCGGTACACATAACACATGGTGGGCACATGCAGACGGTTTAAGTAGCATCCATATGGGACATTCGCCAACCCATCTCTTAAATGATCTTTGCTTTCTGGCGTCTCCAGCTGGACTATCCAGCTCGATTGTCAGTACTCTTTTGGGAAATGTGTCGAGGGTGCGAGATTAAGATTTCCCTGGTTGTTTCCCTCCTCATTGTAATTTATTTCCTTTGGCCTTTCGCTCTTGTGGGTGCTCGTGTCTACAACATAGGTGTCAACCGCCAAGGTTACAAGGTGACATAACTTTCTCTGGTGTGGTATGTATGTCATTTTCTGCCTCTTTTGTTCATGAAAATCCTCTCCTTTCGCCTGCGGATTTTTTCCATGGCGTTTTTACAAATGTTATGGGAATGGCAGTTTGGACGTTTTTGGCTAAATTTTCTACAGCAGGATTTTCTCTTTTACAGTTGCCACCTATTTATTATTCCTGTCGTTGTTCTTCATCCATCCCACTTTGCTGGTACTAGTTCCTTCCTGCTTTGAAACTCGTCTAGTTTCCTGGTTGACTGTCAGGGTTTCATTTTCCACTGTATGTATTGCATTTCGTTGTTGGGTTCTCGACTTGGTTCGGCTACTCGTCAGGCCAACCATGTCTTGGTTTTGTTTTGGGGTTTTTCGCATCATAGTCGGCGATATTATCTTACAAGTTTTCAATTGGGGTTTATTCTTTCCCTGATTACTCTCAATAGCACCCTCTGTTGTTATGTTGGTTATATATGGCCTTGGATTAGTTGCTTGCATGGTTTCACTTCGCTCTAATCTCCTTCTTTTCATACTGCACCATTTTCCTTGCGCATTATGTCGGCGCTGGATTTGGCTGATCTTGTTGTTAATCAGTGTGTTGCTATTTCAATGGTCTCTTCTCGGCTGATTTCACTTCTTTTCTGGGTGGAAGTGTTAACATATTTTTTAGTTTCTCCTGAAATGGCTAGACGAGGCTGTAAGTTAGTTGGGGGATCGGGTACACATGCCTCTGCTGTGCCACCTTGGAAGTGTGGGCGTAAGACAATTGAAAGGCACCTTGAGCCTTTGGTTCATAATTTTCTGCATGAGATACCACCCTCTGTTCGTGATAGAGTTTATAATTGGGAATCTAAGATTTTGTATAACCCTAATGCTCAGAATGATACAGTTGCTGAAGATATGCAGCGAGTTGCCCTGGACCCTAGCCATACCAGGGGTCGCACCTCCCTTTATCAGCAGACTGTGCGCACGTATTGGATTATCAAGTGTCTTCTTGCTAAGGCAATTGTGTCAATTTCAGAGCATAAGTTGAATTCTAAGCTTGAGGCAACCCTCGCTGAAATTAACAAGAACATTCAAGAGATTAATTTGAGACAACTGCATCAGAATTCGCGTCTCTCCAGATTAGAGAAGGAGGTTAAAGTTCTCGCTCAGCTCCCTGTTCAGCTCCCTGGTGCTACTGCTACAGCACTTGCACCTGTTGATTCTGAAGAAGACTGATTCTCTTTACTGTTCTTAGTTTTGTCAGACTTGTTGCTCTCAGTTCTATGTAGGTCTCTTTTAACTCTTTGTTATGGTTTTGGACATCCTTTGATTTCTGTATCATCTTCAGTATAGACAAATATTTCCCTTGTTATTAAGACTCTTTATGTTCTGGATGAATTACTTTGAACTCAGATGGCCAAAATACCTGGTTTCCTAAGGGCAGGTTGCAGTCTAGTTTTGTATCTTTTGCCCCTTTTGCCCAGCATTTATTAATAGAAAATCAAAGGTACCACCTTAGCTTACAAAAAAAAAAATCATAATAAATATTATTATTCATTAAGAATGTAATCATATATATGGTGTTGTAGCAATTTCTTTCACTAAAGAAAGCTAAAAATATATTTTTATGCTTTTGAATGACTTATTAATTATTTTTATAATAATAATTTTAATTAAAAAAAAAAAAATTATAAAAAAATACAATTGTATATTTTTAATGAAAAAATTTATTTTAAGTTAAACGTTTTGTTATAAAAAATTATTCGGGTGGAGCCTAATCACCAAAACAACGTAATCAAATCATACGACCCACCCAGACACTTAAAGCATTAATTCTCCCCAATGTTAAAAGTGTCTAGATCTGTGAATAAATAAATAGATGGTAAGTAATGGAATTCAGAACCCCTTGCCTTTTCGACATTTAACCAAGGGGATTCAAAAAGATGTTTTTCACTTTAACCAAGGGGATTTAGTTCGTGCTTCACTCCGCACCCCCCTCCTAAAATCGTATTAATTTGAATTTTATAGAATGGGGGGAAAGAGATTTCAAATGCTTATGAAATAAATTTTATGGACTAGAATCTAAGTAAAATATCACTGAGATAGATGAGATTTTTAGATTTCATATATTTATAAAATAAGTTTACATATGGGAGGCAACCGGTACACCATAGGTTGTCCCAACCCAGCCCTATCATACTAGGTAGGGTTGGCTCCTCGCAGTTATCCCTTCAACATCAGGGGTGGGCTGTCTTCTGCCTCGTGCCCCGTGGAGCCCTTCCACACGGGACTCCCGAATCACTATAGCTCTCTGTTCGACTAGCGGGTCTCGCAGTTAGGCCCAGACCATCTATCTCATTTCTCACCATATGAATGGCGATTCCCTTCTCCTCGGCTGAGGTAGATGAGATTTTTAGATTTCATATATTTATAAAATAAGTTTACAGATGGGAGGCTAATTAAGAAGTAGACTAAGGTGTGAAATCAGGTTACAGATAAATGTAAAAAGGATACTTACTGATGTAAAAAAAAAAATTAATTATTTTTGAACACAAAATTATGGCAGAAAAACCAACAACAATTTCACAAAGGTAAGGAGGAAATAAAATTACCCAAATATTTTGCAGGGGTAAAAGGAAAAGTAAAAACAAAAACACATGGTTTTGGAAACCGATGGGAATGTGAAACAACACATAGTTTTGGAGATCCATGGGAAGGTAAAGCAACACATAGCTTTGGAAATCCATGGGAAGGAAAAAAAAAAAAAATTTCAAATAATTAATGGATTTATGGGATGAAATTATTTGAGGAGAGATTTTGAGAATTTAATTTAATAAATTCATGAAAAAATAAATGAAATTCATTTATAAAATATTTGAAAAAAAAATTATCAAATATTTCCATCCAAAATATTCTATAAATGATGAAGCATTGTCAAAAAGTGACATAAATCACTAGTCAATTGAACCAATTGATAGATCTTATGTAATAACCCAAAATAGGGAAATTCTACACTATCGGGAATATCTTAAGATATTCCAAAAGTGGAGATCAAACAATATGCAAACATAACAATGAGAAAGAAGTGATGTATCAACTTCAGAAAATGATAGGAGAATTCATAGCCATATTATTAAAACAATAGCAGCAGAATGTGTACAATATCTTGAGGGAAAAGATACTCAAGAGAGGCAATACTCATCCTTAAGAGACAAGTACATAAAACATCAGAAAACACTGCTACATAATGGTGCCCAAGCTATGACTGCACAGTCTAAATAAGACACTACAACATAATAATAGATAATATAATGATATGACAATATCAGCTCAAGAAATGTGGGGGATCAAGCTCTCAACCCCTGAAAATAATGGTACAACAATCCTTAGAAGGATTGGCTGAAACATATACAAAATGAAAAATCTATAGAAATGTCGGAGTTGTTGGGTAGCAACTGCAACTTAAAACTGGAAATGGATGGAGATAGCTGAAGATGCTACAACTGATGGCTGAATATCATCCAATGGATCTTTCAGGTGAAAGGTTGATCCAATCCCTGAAGATCTCACCCTCCAAACTAGTGGAGCAAGTCCCCACTGCAAATGTGCTCATAAATAACACAGTTAAGGAGATGGAATACGTTGTAGGAGATAGGAAGTAATTGGCCTGGTGCCAAAGATGTGCAAATCAGCTCTGAAACCTTCCTCACTAACCTTCCCGAGGAATAGAATCTCCCTCCTCTGAAAGATGAGCTAAGGAATGGTGTTGTGGAACCCTCCACTGCAACACCCTGAAACATTACGTTATAATTCAGCAAAAATAATGCAATGGCTAAAGGAAGTGGCTTTGGCCTTGAGCCTAGATGTGGAGAAATGAAGTGAAATCCTTCAAGAGGCCTCTCAATAAGGAAAGAAAATACTAAATAGGAATCCCTCGTGCTAAACAACACTGCAACTCAGCTAAACAGCTAGAGACTGCAAATAGTCTACTAGACCAAAATCAAAATACTCAAAACATGTCTCTCTATGGCTGCCTCTTCCTCCTTTTATGCAAGTGAATGTCTCTTTGACCTGGGCCCCACACATTAGTGTTTCTTCCGCAAGTGATCTTCCTCCCTCTCAAACTGCACTGTCTTCCCAAGCAATCCACACCCTCTTAGGCAGCGTTGTTGACTTGGTCAAACTTGACCTCATCCTCATGCATTTTCCCCTTTTCACACTGGAAGGTGCAAAATAAAGCTGCTCCATTAAACCCTTTCACACTATGAGGGATTTTATTCGTACTCATGGGTATTTTATCCATTTTATTCACCTCCTAGATGATATAAGAAAAAATTAATATTCCAATTTGCTGCATGCAAATTTTGGAATATTACATCTTCAGGGACAACTTCACAAACCTCAGATTTTAAGACAAAATTATCAGTTGGAAGACAAATGGAAAAATAAAAAACTCTAGATTTCAAGGGCATGGAGATATCAACATTCAAAAAACACCTAGCAGTAGAAGATCAACAGATTGAGGATCATTTCGCAGATTTCCAGCAGTCAGTAAACAGTTCAATATTAAATTCTTGATTTAAATGCACGATACTTGCAAATAGTTCAATATTTCTAGCAGATAAATTGGAGATACTATTTTATTTTTAGTTATTGTTTAGGATTTTATTCCAGAATTATTGTAATATTTTAGGAGAGGTTTTATTCTATATATTGTTTCTTTTGTAATAAACAGAGGTTGGATTTTGATGCCAAAATCTTTCAGTTTTGTAAAACTTTTCAGAATTCCTAATTGAAGGATTTCAAGCTCCAAATTTTGGCATAATTTTAGTTTCCTATATGTTTTTCTAGTACTTTCATACTCTATTTCTGCATGTGTTCAAGGTTGGATGAGGAGATTTTAGGTAAGAATAGATTGAGTGTCAATCTCTTTGAAATCCCTTTCAAAGCTATAATCATTTAAAGAGATTATTTTATTGGAATATTGGTCTAAGATAGATCCTATACATATTTTAATTGTTGCCTCCTGTCATCCTCCTGAATATGTCCCGTTTAGTTGTAGCAGTCTTCTACACACATCCAAATTTTCCTTGTTAGTTAAGTATTCTATCTAACTCCTTAATTATCAAGAATTCCATTATATTATTCTATCAAGATTATTTTAAAAAAATCATGTCATTCTGTCAATCTGGAGTGCTGACCCTTTGACTAAGGACCTTGTAAGAGGGGTATTTATTCATGAACATATATTGGTAATCATCAATAACCATGCAAATTAAATCATAAATCTAGCCATTTTTCTTCATAGGATGTTGTCCAATGACAATGAACAACGTTAAACAAATCCTCGTAACAATTGAGGGGGCCCCCTCTAGTTCAAGGGCCAACTTGAACATAAATATTGGTTGAGTTGGTTTCTAGACATAGTTTCCACACCATGAACTACCTACGAGAAACAGGGACAACATATGGCATGATAATCATCACGATCATAAATAAAATATAAAAACATAATCGCCAATTTAAGTAACCTAGAATATAAGCATCAATAATAAATGACAAGGATAAAAAAACCATTTATAAGTGTCAATGGAAATAACCATATATAATCATTAAAGTCATAACCAAGAATAATTATGCATAATTATCAATGAGCTAATCATCCATAGTCATCAATAAAAATTAAAGGAATACTCATTAATAATTGTAGAAATTATAAAAACAATATGTATATCATGGATTCAATTCGATCTAACAATGTACTAAAGCTAGATATTGAATCGCTTCTACAAATCAATTTTGGAAATTAAAACAAAATCGCCAATCACATGAAGAAAAGAAGAATCAATCAAACCACAACACAGATAATTTCTTGGGGAAATCTTGCTGCTCAAAACCCCACTATCTTTTATTTTATATTTAGCATGGATACATGAAACAACTACAATACAAATCTTCTCACAAGAGCATCATGTAGTCAAATAATTATCTCACATTGTCTTGGACAAAACTGACCAGCAATTAGCCAATTATCAGCCTCTAAACAGCCTACCTTTCTTGTGCAATCCTTGATGAATGCAATCCATATTCTTTAGGAATTTTGATCTTCCTTGAATACGCAAGGATCATGGGAAATACAATTAGTGTTGGTTGCATGGGTGAAACCTAATAATCCTACAATTGATAGTTAACATTCCTTTCACCTAGATATCAACTGGGTCTCCAATGGAACTGAAATGCATGCAACTAATAATAGTAAATAATCAGTTTCATGTAGATCATTGATTTTGAATTAAATAATTTTTAATTCCCTTGATCTCTCACTAGTGAAACAAATATTTACAACTAGCACAACTGAGTTAAACTCTTTTAGCTGAGTTAAACTGATTACACATGCATTAACTAACGCACCAACTGCACTTCAAACTCTGTTACAACTATAATTACTCTTCATGCCTCACCAACTACCCTCAACTCGAAATTCATGAGATAACTGAGTTTATCACACTTAGTTAAATATTACAAGTGATTTTGAGATTAGATTACATTTTATTGCCCATCTTAATTAATGGAAAATTAAAATAGACATGCACCAAATTTAGCCCACACCAGTGTAAGTGCTGCTAAGACCCGTGGTTCCACACTAGTGTAGGTGCTACTTGGACCTCCTGGTATCACACTAGTGTAGGTGCTACAATTCCTTTTTGGAATTCAAAACTCTCTCTCAACAAGAAAGGGATTATCCTTCACCTTGATCCTGCCTCTATGGTATTCAAATTTTCTCTTGATGAGCGCCTTCGTCAGAATATTTGCATCCTGATATTCCGTGGGAATGTACTAAAGTAAAATTATGTGCCTTTGCACACAATTTCTGAGATGGTGGTACCAAATGTCTATGCGTTTGGATCTATCATGAAACACATGATTAATCAAGAATTTAATGCAACTATGATTATCACAATGTATCACCATCGAATCCATCTGAGAAGCAAACAAACCAACCAGGATATTTCTCATCTAGATGACCTCACATGTAACTTGAATTATTGCCATGTACTCTGCCTCTGCTAAACTGAGTGCCACAGATCGCTGCTTCCTGTTGTACCAATAAATTGTTGTTGATCCTATGCTGAAGATCCCTCTTGATGTGCTTTTTCTGTTTGATGGACTGCCTACCCAATATACATCCGTGAAGCCTTGAAGGTTCACTCACTATGTCTGTCTGTACCATAATCCATACTCTATTGTGCCCATAAGGTATCTCAAGACATGCTTCCTCACCTTACAAAAGAGCTTGGTAGGCTTAACCATAGCTTGACTCAGCTGGTTAACTACGCAGAAAATGTCTGGTCTAGTGTTCGCCAAGTACATCAGTCAACCTACTAACTGCCTATAGGTAATATCATCCACTACCTCTCTTGAGGTAACATCCTCTTCCCTCCAATTTCCTAGAAGAGGAGTGTCCATGGGTTTACAACTCTTCATGTGAAACTTACCCAATATCTCTTTGGGATACTTACCTTGAGAAACAAAAATTTCACCATCCCACTGCCATATTTGCAAACCAAGGAAATAATTAAGGAGTCCCATGTCCTTCATTTCGAACTCCCTTACAAGATCCTTATTGCATGAGTGTATCAGCTGCTCATGACAAGTCAAAATTAGATCATCAAAATAAATTACAATAATGAAGAGCTTACCCTCAACTACAATCTGGTACAGGTTTGCATCAGCTTCACTTTTGGTGAATCCAAATCTGGTGAAATAGCTGTCAATCTGAGAGTACCAAGCATGAGGTTCTTGCTTCAACCCATATGGTGCTCTCTTGAGTCGACACACATGCGACTCACTATCAAAGATCTATAAACCTTTTGGCTACTCTATGTACTCTTCTTCCTCAATAAATCCATTGATAAACGCAATTTTCACATCCATATAATGAATGCACCACCCCATCTATGCTAAGAGTGAAAGGATAGATCTAATGGAAGAGTACCTTCCAACTGGTGCAAAAGTCTCATGATAGTTGATCCCCTCAATTTGTAAGAATCCCCAGGCCAAAAATATATCCTTGTACTTCTCCACGCTCCCATCGACAACTTGCTTTACCTTGTATAT
The DNA here is from genome assembly GCA_034641835.2 of Pinus albicaulis. Classification (NCBI taxonomy): domain Eukaryota; kingdom Viridiplantae; phylum Streptophyta; class Pinopsida; order Pinales; family Pinaceae; genus Pinus; species Pinus albicaulis. Next base: position 868,349,535 of record CM076580.1, read on the forward strand.
CCATCTAGAACCAACCACTGATTTACCGACCGAGCTTGGGACAATATGCCATGCACTGTTCTTGAAACTCCTCCACCATTGCATCAGCCCAAATTGGTTGTTACACTGCCTCCTGAAAGGAAGATGGTTTTGTCATAATTCACTTGCTCATAAGAGCCATGTATCTAGTAAAATTGTCTAGAGACTGTCTCTATTTGTGATGTGAAGTAGGGGCTCCTACATTATCTGCTGCATCAAGTCTCAATATATCAGATTTCATGGTGAACCTTCTACCATTTTTGCTAGATGGATCTGCATGAGTGTTTTCTGCCACTCCATGATCCTTCGCATGTGGCTGCTCCACATATTGAGGTTCATTCTTTTGAACCAAGAGTTCCTCCTCTGCATGCAAATATAGCTCCCTCTCAAGGGAAAATTGCATGGATTTCTACTCATCTAATTTTATATCCCGTCTCACAACTATCATTTTGATATTTGGAAGATAGACCTGATAATTGTGGGGAGTTTCAGTGTACCACATAAAAATCCCAATCTCAGTTGTTGATTCTAGTTTCTTCCTGTTGACTTTGGTCACCTGCACATAAACATATGAGCGAAAAATCTTAAATTGTGAAACATTAGGTTTCTTACCATTAAAATCCTCTTCTGGTGTACTCTTGCCAAGTATCCTCTGAGGACAACGGTTCTGCACAAATGCCACTGTACTACATGCCTCCAACCACATATGCAACAGTAGGCCCTAATCATGCAACATTTCTCTTACTGCACACACAATCGTTTTGTTCTTTCTCTCAGCCACCCCATTCTACTATGGGTTATGAGGCGCTATCAGTTCTCTCCAAATTCCTTCTTTGCTACAGAATTTCTTGAAATCATTAGAGATGTACTCACTACCATTTTTGCTCCTAAGAGCCTTCACACACTTCCCCATTTCTTTATCCACCAGTGCTTTGAACTCAAGAAACTTTGATAATTTTCGATCTTTCTTCTGCATGAAGTAGATCGAGCGCTTTCGAGAAAAATCATCAAAAAATATAACATAGTACTTATGCTTTATTGTCGAAGCAATAGAGAATGGTCCGCACACATTTGAGTGAACTCTCTCAAGGATCCCCAAGGCTCGGTTCTCCTTCTCATGAAAGGTTTCCTTTGCATATTTTCCCATAGTACATCCCATGCATTGGTCTGACTATGCAAGTGTACCCTTGGAAATAACCGTAGACATATGCTGCATTAACTTTAAGGCTTTGTGGTGATGATGGCCCAATCTCCTATGCCATAATTCACCCTCATCCCAGCTCACCACTTTTTCCGCCTTACACATTAATGTTGCACAACCATATACATCTAGTTTATAGAGATTATTAACTTGAATCCCAATCTTCTTAGCTTTTCCTGTTGTTTTGTGTCACAGGAAATATTTTCCTTCACTGAAAAGAACATCATAGCCTCTATCCTCCAACATTGCAACTGAGACTAAATTTTTCTTCAAGCCTGGTACATGCATTACATATTTTAATTGAAAGGGTTTATTTGACTCTCTCTAGAAGGTAATGGTACCAATCCTGGTAGCACTGTACTACCCGTCATCACCCATTTTGATATGCATCTGGAGGTCCTTCTCCTCCAAGATACTGAAAAGTTCTTTGTCTCCCGTCATGTGAAAGGATGCACCACTATCCAAATACCACACCAATCCCATTGCACTTGACACCATTTATGTAATGAGCTAGAATTAAAGCTAAAATTGTGAAGCCAAGGCCTCAATACTTGCAGATCCTAAAGACTTATTGTTCTTCTTCTTTTGTGGACAGTTAGTGGCATAATGCCCATGCTCATGACAGTGAAAACAATTAACTCTGAACATGTCACGCTTCTTACCATATTTACCAGAATCGGATTTAGAATGGAATTTATTTCCTTTCCCTTTCTTCGCCTTGGCAACCAAAGCATAATCTTCTTCATCTTCATTCTTAGATGAAGATCCATCTCTGGTATTCCATCTGAACTACTCTTGCCCCAAATCCGACCAAATTCGTCCCCAATCTGATAGCTTTTCCCTCCCATTGATAGAGTCTTGATAACTATGCCAACTCTTGGGAAGTCCTCGAAGATCTAGGCTCACAAAATCATCATTAGAGACAGTAATTCCAACGCTCCCCATCTCATCCCGACATTGGAAAAACTTTGTTAAATATTTTGGCATGGAGTGGCCTTTCTCCATCTTGATCTTCATGAGCTTATCTTTCAGTGTCGATTTCCTATGGTCACTTTTGCTCTGAAATAGATCTGTCAAAGCTTTTCACATTACATATGGTGTGGCTTTTCCATGGAGACTTGAGACAATGTGGTCTCGTACTCCCTCCAGTAAGATCATTCTTTCCTTTTCCATTTTATTTTTCCATGCATCAAGATTTGTAGCATCTATCAGATCAGGTTTAGGAACATCATTGCCAATGAATTCCTTCAAGCCATTGTCTTCGAAAATTGCCTCCATCTTTTCTTTCCAAGAAATATAGCTAGATTTTCCCTTGATTTCATACTCCAATCTCAAGCCATTGAAATCCATTTTGATCCTGAATTACCTATAGCACCAAGAAATTCTTATGCGAATTCGAATTCTATTCAGTCACAAACTCAACTCCTCCTCCACTATTGTGATTTCCTGTGTTCTAATGCCATGTAGAAATTATACAAACAATATGTATATCATGGATTCAATCTGATGTAACAATGTACTAAATCTAGATATTTAATCTCTTCTACAAATCAATTTCGTAAATTAAAACACAATCGCCAATCACATGAAGCAAAGAAGAATTAATCAAACCACAACACAGATAATTTCCCTGGGAAATATTGTTGCTCAAAACCCCACTATATTCTATTGTATATTCAACATGGATACATGAAACAATTACAATACAACTCTTCTCACAAGATCCTCTTGCACTCAACTAATTGTCTCACATTGTCCTCAATAAAACTAACCAACACTTGGCCAATTATAAACCTCTAAACAAGTTGCCTTGCTTGCACAATCCCTAATGAATGCAATCCCTATTCTTTAGGAATTTCGGCCTTCCTCGACTGTGCAAGGATCATGGGAAATCCAATGAGTGTCTGGTTGCATGGGTGCAACCCAATAATCCTACAACTGATAGTTAACATCCCTTTAACCTAGATCTCAACTGGGTCTCCACTGGAACTGACATGCATGCAGCTAATAATAGTAAATCATAATTTGCATGTTAAATCACTGATTGTGAATTAAATAATATTTAATTCACTTGATCTCTCACTAGTTCAACAAACATTTACAACTAGAAAAACTGATTTTAACTCGCTTAACTGAGTTAAACTGATTACATATACATTAAATAATGCACCAACTGCACTTCGAACTCTGTTACAACTAGAATTACTTTTCATACCTCACCAAATACCCTAAACTCTAAATTCATGAGATAACTAAGTTTATCACACTCAGTTAACTATTACAAGTGATTTTGAGATTATAGTACATTTTATTGTCCATATTAATTAAGGGAAAATTAAAATAGACATGCACCAAATTTAGCCCACACTAGTGTAGGTGCTACTAAGACCTGTGGTCCCACACTAGTGTAGGTGCTGCTTGGACCTCCTGGTCTCACACTATAGGTGTTGCAATTTCTTGTTGGAATTCAGCAAAAATTAATATCAATACACATATTTAGTAATGCTTGTACATGTCAACATCCAAGTAACATGAGTGGTCAACATTACTATCAATATTTTTCTCATCGTATGTCATCAGGAAAATACTTATAATAGTTATTAAGAAAGTACATACTTCTTAGGGTTGAATTTATCTTGATTCTCAACATCAATAAAATAGTTAAAAAAGGGGGATAATGAGTCAAACATGAAATCTCTTAATATCCTTCAGAAGGTCCACAATAGCTAACAAATAATTATAACTAAGATTTACAAAACAACCATGATAACATTGGATATGTTTTTTATTCTTTGTAGGTATAAATATTCATATTCAAGGGAGGGTTTATTGGGACCCAACCCACTTGAATTAGGGAGCATGTAGGACTAGTGGGATTCCATTTTGGGATGGAGCCCCTTAAGAGTTTTTTTTTTGGTTTATTATGTGTTATATTGACCAAAATTTTCGACCTATTGTAAAATTATTTCAATTAAGGGATTTTTTTTTAAAATCTAATGCAAGTCAATAGACTAGAATTTTGGATGCTAAAAAATATATAAATATTGAAAATGTTGAAGTTACTACAATGAGATAGAGAGATTTGTAACTCTCTATTGGGATGTAATTCCTGGTTAAGGGTAAAGCTTTTTGTATTGTGCACATGTGCCATTTTTATTCTTATGTTTTAGTTTTTGTTAGCATTGCTTTTATATCTTAGGTTTATCAAAATTTTATTTGGTGTTAGAGTGAGGTTATTGGCTTTAGGGAGATGCATTTATTATTAGGTTTTATCCCATGTGAAGAGAAAGGGTATATTGGGTCTATGAGGAACTTTTATTTAAGTGGGAGCTTTGCGCAATGAATATTATATAAAGAAAATGTTGAGCAATTCAAGAATACAAATAGAGAAGTTTAATGGTTGGTGCTTTGAGTTGTGAAAGGTAAATATGGAAGATGTTTTTATAGATAGAGAACAATGGGATTTTATGGATCTAGTTACAAGACCCCTGGGATGCTAAAATAATATTAGAAAAATATAGAAATAAGAAAATAAGTATGATTCAACCTTTTCCTTTAGATTCAATGGTGTTAAATGTCTCTTGAAAAGATGATGCAAAGAAGTTATGGGATAATTAGTATCATATAAGTCCCTAGTATATGTTGTTTCTTAAAAATAAGTTTTATCATGTTAGGATGGATCATGGTAAATTTGCGGATACTCATCTAAATCCATTTAATACTATGGTAGTTAAAATTGTATCTATTGGCAATAAGATGGAGGAAGAAGATAAGTGTATTACCCTATTATGTTCTTTGTTATATTCTTAAGATAATATAGTTGTCGCAATTGGTAGTACCACTTAATCGACATAATAGTTTTAGGATGTAGTTGCATCCTTTTTATTAGAATAAATTAGTAGAGAATACATGGAGGGTGCAAAGAACTGTGTTTTATCTATAAGAGGCCATCCTAAAAGAGGAAAAATAAGTCTTCGTGGGGTACGATATATATCTAATGGTAGACCTAAATCTCCAAGACAATCTACATTGAAATGTTGGAAATGTAGAAAAATATGGCATTATAATAAATATTATATATGTAATAATGTTGATAAAAATAATTAAACTAATTATGTTCCTTCCACATAAGCCAAAACCTCCATGAAATAAGGAGGCAATGTTTACTTGAAATCTACAATTTCACATGTATATAATGATTTATGGTTGATTGACACTAGTGATTCACTTTATATGAATCCTCAGAAGGAGTGGTTTTTTAAATATAAAAAGTAAAATGGAAGTGATTCTTTCTTAGGAAAAGACTGAATAATAAAAACTATAGGACAGGAAAGGGTTAATATATTACTTAAAGATAGAAGGATTATAAATTTTTGTTGGGGTTTTGCACATTATAGATCTAATGAAAAACCTAACTTTTGTAAGTAAGATGGGTGATGTAGGCATGCATACTTATTTGAAAAGGAAACATGTGTAACATAACCAATGCCGAAAGTGAGTTTATGTAGATGGGATATATTTGTTTTCTTGTAACTGTATGAAAATTTTATTTTGAGAGAACCATTGTCTTCCTGTCACTGAGAGATTTAAAATGATGTAAATTTCATCATGATCTAAGTTATAGACATAAATTATGACCATTAGAAGAATTTACCTTCTCAAACCTCATTTAAATTTGTACCATTTCCAAATGGTATCCATGTGGTAGTCCTCTATCTTCTGGTACCATTGTACAATGCATGACATTATGACACGTGGAAAATTTTCCATGTGTCCTCACCATACATCATTCTATCCATATCCTAGCACGTTGACCTGTCCAATACGTGAAATATAATATTTATTAACCAATAACTAGGGAATATTCCCCTAAGATAAATCCATGTCTTTCTCCTCCTTTAAATCTAAATAGTTGAATGATTTGTTATGTACCATTTATTTCCTATCAACTAAGCTAAATTGATAATATGCCATCAGTGCACCAAATTAATTAACCATTCATCTTGCTAAATTGGTTCGATTCAATTTAAATACCATCAACTAACATGACTCCCCATTTCATTAATTGACATATGTCAACCGGGAATTGGGCCACCATAGTGCTTAAAATTTTTCTCTACTTGTCTTGGTTTGATCCGGTCGATAGAACATAAATGCAAAAGAATCCCCTTCTCATCGATTGAAATTTTTGTGAACTGAGCACCAGAATTTATGTATACTTAAATTTTTGTGTTTTCTAACTTGGTCTGGTTTTGTTGACAAAACGTCAACCAACGAGACCCCCCTTTTTGTTAGTTGACATATTTTCCAACTTAGCATTGACCATCCACCACTTAACATTTTGTCTTTCTTGTCTTTCTTTGATCTTGTTAACAAGCCATCACCAAAAAATATTCCCCTTTCTGTTAGTTGATTGTCAAAAAACATTGAATAAGTAAAACTTAGACATAATAGTGTAATACCCGAGTAAGGTTAAGGAATAAACCATCTCATAGGGCACCAAGGCATCAATAATTTAAACATAGAACTTTGTCTTGTTACATACACTTTCCCACCAAGCATCAGGCCAACTGTGTAAAAAGATAAAGACGTGAACTTAAAGGGATTGTTCCCAATCCGGTTAACACTTCCATGGATCACCAAGCACTAGCCCATAGACTCTGTAAACACATATACACATAAATTAAAATGGTTGGGCCTAGTTTGATTAAAACCTCCATTGACTTACCGATCATTGAGCTGCCATCCAAAGTTTGAGGCTAGAAAATCCATAATTTTTTGAAAGGTTACACATATTTTATTTGGAGGCTTCATAGTAAAGGATATATGGAGCTATTTCTCTTCTCTATTCTTCATGTACTGAAGTTTCTATCAATGAAAACTTCAAGATTTATAGTTCAATTTGATAATAAACCATTAAACCTATATGGTGTAGCATTAAAATTGTATTTGGAATAATCACTAATCGGAATGATACAAGCACTTAGAGGTTTTTATCGACATTGTAATATTTTTCTATGCTTTCAGCGGAATTTGGGGCTTTAAAAAGGATTATCTAAGATATCGAGGATATGTTCCAACCCCAAGTTGGCTCATTGGTTATAATATTGTAAACCTTTAAGCAATGATGTCTTCACCAATCATCTAAATATCAATTACCTAATGATTAATGGAGTGTTCACTCATTGTTTAATCCCCTCCAAGGTACTTGAAATGAATCACCCAATCTTATATATGTGGAACTTCTTATCTCTATTGTATTTAAGATAGGAACAACAATGGGATTGGGTATGATTCCAATGTTGTAGGCTAGATTTGTAGACTTCTTATAATTCTATTACCTCCATCGTCCAATGAAAATGTGCATCTCTTATCTATGGCCAAAAAATCCTCTCAATGGATTCCCTAGGAATCCCTAATGATCAAATACCTAGATTTGGCCTAACTATGGTATTTCTTCCCCACTATAATAGTTTAAAAACTCTTAGATTTAACTCTCTTTTTTACTGCCATTACGAATTCTGTTAAAAACCATGTTAAACACACACATGGTGTAGGAGAAAGATAAACACACACACACACAAGAGACTTAATACACAATGAAGGATAAGCGTGAGGCTTTCTTATTTTTCCATTATACATGATGTACATTTATAGTACAATGGTGTGACTCTTGGTTTCACATTCCAAGGTCACTTGGACTCCATTGTGACTTTTCGCATTCCACACCTACCCATGTAGGATTAGGTGTTCCAACACCCCCCCTTAATCCGAAGGGGTATGTGTGAGTCCAAGAAAAGAGTTGTAATACAAATTTGCAAAGTATACATGGCAGCACTTGGGCTGAATCAACTCTCTGAAATGTTGGAAAAAGAGGTGGTTTTAGGATGACCACAAACACTGGAACGCAAAACTTGTTGCAGTTCCCGAAACTCTTCCAAAACTGGCAAGAAGCTGAAAGCTTCTGCTAGAGGAATTGTCCCTCATAAAAAAGGGAGACCTTCAACCTAAAAGAAGGGAGGTCTACTACCTGTGATGGTTTTAGGATTACCAACAACTCTGGAATGCTTTGAAGAATTTCCTGGAACTCAACCAAAGCTGGCAAGAAGCTGAAGGCTTCTGCTAGAGGAAGTGTTCCTCATATATGAAAGGGAGACCTTCGACCTAAAAGAAGGGAGGTCTACTACCTGTGATGGTTTTAGGTTATCCACCAACCAAAGATGATGGTTTAAGGTTATCCTATAGGGAGAGCATGCTCGTAGGCAAATGTGTCTCTGGCTACATCTACGAACACAGGAATGATGAATTGTGGCTCGAGCTTCTTGATACGTCGTCAAAGCTTGTACACTGACCACCATTTCCCACGGAGGTAGGCGAGTGAGATGATGTAGAAAACTCACGCTGCAAGTTTGTTCGATATCACAGTGAAAAATTTAGAGCATGTGTCATAAACATCTTCTTGGCTGCTGATGCCCATTGCCAAGAAGCGATCCATCCAAGATGAATCTTTGTTCTTGAAGGAGGCTTGTTTCTGAAGCATCTGTCCGAAGAATGGGTGTGCCAACCATAGTGCTTGCATGGATGAAGATGAAAACAATGATCTTTCATATGGCCAACTTGATCACAGTGTTGGCATTTTACAATCTGTTGTTGTGGAAGTGGAGCAGGATCTGAAACAGCTGCAGGTGAACTGTCATACAAGAATTCGGCACTTTGAAATATGATGGGCTTAGTGTAGTATGGAATATGAAAGGACGCATCCTTGTCATATCCAAGACCAGTTCGGTGCTTGTTGTGGAAAATATCTTCCCAAGGTCTGATGATGGGCTTGAGAAGTGGAGGCTGAATTGTTGCATCTGCATGTAAATCTGCTCTTGTGCAAGCAACTGAATGTGAATCAACTGCAAATTTATCTTCTTTCTTCTGATGAGAGTCCTTCATAATCTTCTGAACAGAAACAGGTTCAGAATGGTGACTCTTTTGTTGAAGTTCGTCTTGCTGAAGCTGAGTTTCCAACTGCAAAAACTCAATCTTTTCTTGTGCATCTGGCAAACAACTTTGAATGTTACAAAGAGAATTCTTGCTAATTTTTATCATATCATCAACATTTGAATGAATGAGGTTATTCAAAAACTCTAATGCCTCATTGATTTTAGCCATTTCAACAACTTAGGCTCAACAAATGCAAGGGTGTCGGCTTCAACCGAAAATGCACCCGTTTACAATGTGAGTCAACTTAATTTCAAGAAATACAAATGACTCAAGAGAACTTCCAACTATGGAATTCTCAAAGTACAAAATCTTCTCCTCAAATGATGGAGGACAATCAACAATTTTTTCCAACTCAAATTTACACTTCAAGTCTTGATTGCAACTATGAATGAAGATGCAAATCAATGTTAGCTCAATACAACATATTTGCAAAATATTTATATAAATGAGCAGCAAAAACACTTGTGCAAGAGGCCTTTAAGGTAGCTGATTTTTCTTCTTCAAAGAGTTGTTTTTCATCAAGAACAACTCATCTTCACATGTCAATCTCTTGCAGAAAATCACCCTTCTATGCCACAAACAATTCAATGTAAAAATCCAACTGCTGCCATTTCCTCTTTTTCTTTGCTATCCAGTTTCTCTACCTGTTGTTTTACTTCCTCTCTCTCTGCTGTTTTTTTTTTAAGTAATTAATTAAATTAAATTAAATTAAATTAAATAAAAAATTGAAAGATAAAAATAGGAAAGGGAAGTGCTGTGTTTTAAATAACAAAATAAAAAAAATCGGGGAAGCAATTGTGGAAGGCCGAGGGTAATGCGTAGAGGGGAGGGATTGAAGGCCGTAAGGCCGGGTGAGGGAGTGTGGAGGAGGGAGAGCTCGTAGAGATGAGAGGGAGGCATAGGTGGAGCCATGGAGAGGGAGTGATAAGGAGGGGGCCGTGGTTTGCAGGGTCGACAGGGTTGTAGGGAATGATGGCGAGGGGAATCAGATGGGTAGGAGGAATGTGAGAGCTATGAGGGGTGGGAAATGAGCATATGTGAGGCCAAGAAATGGTGTAGGGGATAGCCGAGGGGTGGGCTATAGAGGCGTAGGAGGAATGGGTCAAGCGGAGTGTTGATGAAGTGGGGCGGGTTGTGAGTGAGAGAGAGTCGTATTATAGGAAAGGAGTGGGGATGCTGGAGATGGCCGTGAGCTATAGTTGCAGGGGGTGCATGGTAAGGTGTGGTCGATGCTGAGAGGAGAGTTTTGGGGTGGGAGCTCTGTTGGGGGCCGAAAGGCTAAGTTTAGTTTAATTTAGTTTTTTTTTTTACCAAAATAGCAGAGAGGAGTTATTATACCTTGCAGAAATTTGTAGAGAAAGCAGTAAAATAGAGACTTTAAAACAGGTATATTGCAGGTAAAAAATTTGGAAATTTCTCAGAGTTTTGCAGAGTAGTGTTTAGATAGTAAAATTCAATAGCAGATTGCAGAAATTGCCAATAAACCCAGAAATTTTTTCCAATAGCCTAACAGTAGAGAATATTTTCCAGTAGCAGAAAAACCCAGAATTGTAGAAATTTTTCAATGAAAAAACTCATGAATTTTTCTTTCAGATACCCACTTTGAAACACTATTCCAATAGTTCTTCAAAATGCAGAATTTAATAGGCAGAAATGTTCGGAAGAAATCAGAATGAAAACCTTCAGATGTGCAGTGCTGCTCTTCTTCAAAACCACTTTCTGAATGCTGCCACATATTTTGAATGTTGCTATTCTCCAAGACAAAATTTCTAAATGTGGCAAAATGTATGCTGCAAAAACGCTCTAAATGCTGCAAAAATGCCAAGAATTTTTGCAGATATGCACAAGCCATAAACATAAATGGCTCACTCAAGGTTGAGCTGGTTATGAAATTCTCAGCTCTGATACCATGTTAAACACACACATGGTGTAGGAGAAAGATAAACACACACACACAAGAGACTCAATACACAATGAAGGATAAGCGTGAGGCTTTCTTATTTTTCCATTATACATGATGTAAATTTATAGTACAATGGTGTGACTCTTGGTTTCACATTCCAAGGTCACTTGGACTCCATTGTGACTTTTCACATTCCACACCTACCCATAGAGGATTAGGTGTTCCAACAACTTCAATTCCCTAGGTTTCTCTTAGAGAAAAATTTGACCTCAATTGTGTTTCAGTTGTTAGCTTATAGACATATCCTTAACCATAAAAATACTCTTATGTTTAAGGTGCACCAGGTCTTAAATATAGACATGATTAAGTTAATGTGTTTAAATCTAACCAAAGAATTTTACTCAACCATCAAAGTATTTAATCATAAAATCCTCCAAGTGATTTTCAATCCATGAATTTCATAGGATACTTTGTCAATTCACAACTATTCTAGTACAAATTACCTACTATTCTACCCCTTTTTGAGGGCCCTTCAACTACATTCTCTAAAGTTCAAATTTCCAAGGTTATATATATATATATATATATATATATATATATATATATATATATATATATATATACCATTAACATGATTAGAACCAATATTAATAGCCAAAAATGGCATCCACCTTTATATGAAATTGTATAAACAAACAATTGTGTTCAAATTTCAACAATTAATTATAGGTAACAAGTTCACATTATCAACAATGAATCAGAACAGTTATGCAAAATAGGGACACAAAAATATACACTTGAAAATTTCATTCATTTTCATATAATTTTGGAGAACTTGTATTCTATAATTAACACCAACTAGCTATGGATCTCTGACACTCCTCCCATACATAAGCCACACTACTCCGAACTCTCTAAAATGGGCCACCTTGAGCTGGGGAATTAACTCCTTGGGGGGAAAAGGCCTTCCTCAAGCCAATTATGGACATATGGTTCCTTCAATTTGGTTATTATTCCTCACACTAATATAATATATATATATATATATATATATATATATATATATATATATATATATATATATATATATATATATCCCATTTCTCCCTTCAAGCTCCATCCTTTCCAAATACAAAAAAGGAGAATTTAATTGTATTCCATGCTTTCGCCTTGCAAAGGTGAACATTGTGAAATTGGTTTGTACATTTCCACCATGGAAATTATGAAATTTCATTAAATCACAAGGTTCAAGATTTAAATATTCACTTACTAGTTTTTATATTTCTTTCTACCATAAGCACATAGGGTAAACAACATTCCATGTATCCAAAAAATATTTTTGTTCCTCTATATGGTTTCTTTAGTTCTAGGAGGAATTGATAGAATGATAGATGTGTAGTTTTTTGAATGCATGGGGAATATCTCCCAAGTGTCACTTGAGGGACTCTTTTTTCCCACTCAAATGTCTCACTTTTTGGACTTGGGTTATACCATCATCATGCCCCTCATCCTTTCCCTCTTGTGGAGTTTATCCCCCCCATATTATTTTTTCTTTGAAAGTCTGTATATGTGACAATTTTCATTACACAATGTAATTACATATTAAAATATCAAGATCATTAGGTTAACCATATCCATGCGAGATTTTTTGCCTCAAAATACAAAACATAGGGATGTGGGTCCAAAAAACAGGTATTACAAGGGCATACAATTCCAATAAAAAATGGCTCACCAAACTAATTGATACATGTACAATACGATATAGGAATAGTCTAGGGATATGACATTCCCTTACCCCTTATTTATGCATTGTCCTTAGTGCATATTATATATGTATAAAATGAAAATAAGCATCCATATGACTCTTGCATGGTTTCTTCTATATCCCATGTTGTGTCCTTAAGGTTGTAACAAAACCACTAGATCTTTACCAGCCCTATGGCCTTGTTTTTAAGTTCCTTGACCTTCCAATCTAGGATGTATATTATTTCTCCCTAAATTTATCCTTAAGGATCCACTTCAATCATGTTCCAATTATTAATGTGGTTAGAATTAGGAACATACTTTTTAAGCAAAGAAGTATGGAATACATCATGAATATGTAGGGATGCAAGTAATGCAACTTGATGTGCCACTAGAACAATCCTTTCAAGGATATCGAAAGGTCCACAAAAGTGAATTGCTAACTTTGAACAATTCCCCAATTTTAGAAAAACCCTTTTAGATTTCACCTTCATTAAGACATGTTCTCCTACATTTTACGCCTTGTTTATCTGACCTTTATCTACATAAATTTTCTAATGGTCCTTGGAAAACTTCAAGTTTTGTTTAATATTTTCTACTCACTCTTCCATTTCTCTAAGAAATTTCGATCCAAAAATGGCACTTCCCACCAATTTATCCCAACCTATATGGGTATTCCATTTCCATCCACACATAGCTTTAATATCCATTTTTGTACGAAAAATATACCAAGTGCACATACTCTTTCAATTTTGATGGTTTATCCATCACAACCATCTTGAATATATCCCAATCACCTGATAAAATATCTCATTTTGTTCATGTAATTATCGGTGATATGTGGTGCTAAATTTTGGGTCAAATCCGATCCTTTGAACAAGTCCTTCCAAAATTTCGATGTGAACTTAGGGTCCCTATTCGAGATGATGGAATCAGGTACCCCATGCAACCTGGTGAATTCCTTTACAAATATATCTGCAATATTTGCTACCTTGTGTTTTCATTTTATTAAGATAAAATGGGTAGCTTTAGTCAGTTTATCTAACACTTCCATTATAGAATTGTGTGGTGTTACAAACTTGGGACGTTTAGCGATAAAATCTATTGAAATAATCTCCCATTTCCACTCAATAATGGGTATGGGTTTTAGTAATTAGGTTGGATGTCTCTGTTCAACATTGAATCTTTATCACTTTAATCAACTAGCTATGTAATCAACTTTTCTTTTAATACCTAGCCAACAATAGTACATTTCACATGTTGTTACAATATTTTGATACCTAGGGTTCCTAACATATGGCACAATATGCACCTTATAATATCACCTTCTTTAGCTCCTATGTATTGCGTATGTAATTCAATATTTATACTTGAGATATCCATCCTTATTTAACTCATAATATATATATTTATGCTATAAAGGGGTGTGTTGCATAATATTGTAATCTGACTATACTGCTAATATCTATGTGTAGCCTCTAGAATTTGGGATCCTAATTCAGAGACACACATTGATGTTTCTTTCATGTGCTTCATAAATTATACTGAGTCTATCCAAAAATATATCCTCTTTTTTATTAATTTATTTTAATTCGAAATAATACTCAATTAGAAATTCCATCCATCTTATTTTACTTTTTTTTAAGTTAGCTGTTTATACAAGTGCCTAAGGGAATTGTGGTCAATTCTAAGTTAATAATTTGTACCCATAAGGTAGAGTCTCCACATATCAAGGGTGTGAAAATTTGATGCCAATTCCACATCATCCATCACATGATTCCTTTCACAATCATTCACCTTTCTAGTCTCATAACATGCCACATGTCCATTTTGCATGAGGGTCCCTTCTAACCCCTCCTTGCATGCATTAATGGATACAACAAATTTTTCATTTAGGTCGGTTCTATGGAGAAATAGTTGATTGGTTAGAAGGTGTTTAGCTGTTGAAAAGACTTTTCGGTTTTATGATTTGATTCAAATCCTACCCCCATTTTCTACAAGGAGGTGATTGGGTGCGATATTTATGAGAATCCTTAAATTAAGCTCTTGTAGTATCCTGTTAACCCCATGAAGGACATAACCTCAATTACATTTTTGGTTATCAACAACTTGTTGAAATAATTAATTTCCATATCCACTACTATTTATTTCTCTAATATTATGTGCCCAAATAATTAATCTACTCTTGATAAAATGAGCACATAGTCTATCATAGAGCCAATGATTTCTTAATACTTGCAACACTGTCTTCAAATGATGCTCATGTTATTTGTCTAACTTTGAATATATAAGGATATCATCCAAGAAAACTACAAAAAAATTGTCTAAAAATTCCTTGAAAATCCCATTTATTAAGCACCTGAAAACAACTAGTGCATTCAATAAGTCAAAGGGCACCACCAAAAATTCATAGTGACCATATAGAATTGTAAATATTATTTCGTTAATATCTTCTTATTTAATCCCGACTTGATGGTATCCATGCCTCGTGTCAATATTGGAGAATGCATTTTCTCCTATCAATTAGTAAAATAAATAATCCATCCTAGGTAAAGGGTATTTGTTTTTTACCTTCATCTTGTTTAGCTGCATGAAGTTTATACATAACATCAATGTCCCATTCTTCATCTTAAAAAAAATGAATAGGGAATGCCAAGTAGACACACTTGGAAATATATATATATATATATATATATATATATATATATATATATATATATATATATATATATATATGTATGTATGTATGTATGTATGTATGTATGTATGTATGTATGTATGTATGTATGTATATATATAGTAGTTTTTCAAGTTGTATTTTCAACTACCTAATTTGAGGAACACTGATTTTTTAAGGTGTTTTGGAAATTGGGGTAGATAGAAACATTAAATCAATTGAAAAATAAATATTTGTTTTAGGTGGCAGGATTGTACTTTCACCAAAAACATCTTCATCCTCCTAAAGTACCAGACACTGCTCGATATTAGGCATCTTATCCTTGGTTTCCTCTTCTATCTGGACAAAATAAATTTGACATCCCTTCCTAAAAATTGTAATCATGTGTATGGATGATTCTTCCCTTATTGAGATAAGTCTTGGAATCCCCTACACCTTCCTTTATTGCACACTTAATTGAGATAGACAAAGTTTTTTTTATAATAATCTAGGATTGCATGGTGCTTATCCATCCAATCCATTCCTATAATACAAAATTGATCCTACCGAATAATATTTAAATATGATTTTCTATCTACATGATTCACAATTATTGGTAATATTGTACTAACTCATTTATTCTTTATTTATATCCTGTACTAATCAAGTCCTATCATTTTTAGTCAAGTTTTTCAAACTAAATATTTTAATGAGCTTTGGATCAAAGTAACTATGACTATCTCTAAAATCAATTAATATTGAAATGGATTGGTCATTAATATTTCCTTCAACTTTGATCATGTGTGCCTCATGCTCAACTTGTTGATTGTCCAAAGATGCATATATTCTAGGGATGGGTTTTCCCATGTCCTACACTATACCCACATCTTGTACGTGATGAATAGTTCCAACTTTAGAATCCTTATGAGGGAAGTCCTTAAACATATGGTTTCCCTCATATTCCCAACACTTAATAGCTGGATATCTTGGTTAATTTCCCAACAAGTCTAACTTTAAGTGTACATTGGGTATGAGTTGTTTCTATTGATTTTTTTTATGAGAGTTGGGGGATTTTACCCTTTTTTCATTTTCTCTATTTTATTCTTCTTTTTCTTAATCAAAAATTGTTTTTGTACAAATTTTAGAGGTATTTATCCTTCCTTATTTCATCTTCTAGGGTCTTAGGTTCATAAAAATTAATATTATCATTGTAGTATGGAGGCATCTCACTGAAGAACCTATGGATCTTATTTCTCTCATCTTTGATAAAACCAAAATACTTTGGTAGTTCGAAGAACTTTTCCTCCTACTCCTCCATTGAACAATTTACTAGTTTGATTTCAAAGAGCTCCTACATTTTTTAGTCATAATAGAACTCAAATAGATACATCTATAAAAAATACTCAAATTGTTCCCAAATTAACTATTCAACATACAATTTCTTCACCTCCATATGGATGCTTTGTCATCCAAATGGTATATGGAAATTATATCCACTAGGTTGGATGAGTAATTATATATTTAAGATATTTATTCCCAGTAGCCAAAATTATAAGGTTTCACCCTTATTATGCTCTCCATGAAATGCATGATGCTTAATCCTATTCGGCTCTTCCTTTAGGTTATTAATACCAAACTTGAATTTCCTCAGTCTAGTTGGTGGAAAATTCTAATTACTATATATATATATATATATATATATATATCATAGGATATGAAAACTTTCTTATCACCATGTTGTGGAAAATGAGGTTGATAACTAGAAAAAATCTTATATTTCCCTAAATAATTGATGTCTCCCTTAGTTTCTAATATTTGGTGTTCTATGGCTTGTTTATATTCAACTATTGTATAAATCTTGTGATGGAGTAGGTTCAAACTTCCAAATTTTGTACATTCACTACTACCAAAAATGCTTATGGGGTGGTTGTTATCCACCTATAAAGTGAGAATTAGTGAGTGTTTTAGCATTAGGGGTAGTTTTTTAAACCCCCCCCCCCCCCGCCCCCTCCCCGCCCTAAGAAAAAAAAGACCACATGTAAATTCAATTCTTTTAGGTGTGAATTTTTAAGAGATACGAATTGCCCCCAAAAGCGGCTTTTTTGGGGTGGTTTGGAACCTCCCTTGAAAATTGAATTTTTGGGGAAGTTTTAAAAAAAATCTCCCCAAGAGCACCACCTCTAAAATTCAATCCTTTTAGGGGCTATTTTTGAAGAGATATGAACTATCACAAAAAGTATCTTTTAGGTGTAGTAGAAAACTGCCTCGAAAAGGCCACTTTTGGGGTCACTTTGGAACCCCCCTTGAATAGTGACTTTTAGGGGTAGTTTTTAAACCACCCATCCCCTCCCACCCAAATAATAACCTCTAAAATTCAAGCCTTTTAGAGGAGATATAGAACCCCCCTCATAGTCACTTTAATAGAAAATTATAAACCCTCCTTAGAGACACTTACGATGTTAGTTTAGAACCCCCTCGTAGGAATTATTTGGGACATTAAGAGCCCCCCTTGTAGGAAATGTTTGGGGCATTATGAGCTCCCATAATAGCAATGTTTGGGGGCATTAGGAGCCCCCCTTGTAATAATTTATGAGGTTGGTTTAGAACCCCCTAGTAGCAATGTTTGGAGGCATTAGGATCTCCCCTTGCAACAACTTACAAGGGGGGTTGAGAATCCCCCTCATACCAAATTACAAGGGGGGTTTAAAACCCATTTTGTACAAAATTATAGGGGGGATTTAGAAACATCCTTGTGAAAATTTTTGGGGGTGTTAATATACCCCTTCATACTATATTTTGGGGCATTAACAATGCATCTTTTAGCGAATTAAATGGGGAGTTTAGAAACCCATTGTAGAAACTTACAAGGGGGGATTATAACCTCATCTCTTCAACAAACCTAAGAAAAAATATATATAAACACAAAAAATATCATATCAAATTTATACAAATACTGCCACTATCTCTCACAAAAGGATAAAAATTAAAGTAGTGATAGTGCTTTGAAAAAAAAAATTAGATTTGAAATAGCCTTGTAAAAAAAATAAAAAAACATATCATAAACCACTATTTCCATAATTAGAATAGAAACTAAATGTAATATTCCTATTTAGGAACAACTCATGAATTATGCACTTAAAAACTCATTTTCAGAAAAATATGCTTTAGAATAGGAAAATAACTCTTGGATCCTTTATATCAGACAATATAAAACTAAATCCAATATTTTAGCTGAAACAAATAAGACTAGGTGGGTTAAACAAATCTCCCACGCCTAGTTATCTTCAAGAGAAGGCCCAATGAGGGGCTGCAGCAAAGTAAAACGCTCTACTGAAAGTGAAGAGAGCTATAAATGAATAAAATGTGATTATAGACACTCATAAACTGATTTCAAGTATATAAGAAACTTAGATCTGAATTTAGGATACAAAAAGTGGGGAAAAAACAGTGATTTTGACCCTAAAATAGATGTATTTAGAAATATACATAAAATTAAGGGAAATGGAGGGAGGTTATTTTATATTAGGTAGTGAGGGACCTAATATCAGAATTTAATCTCAAAAAAATAATTCTAGATATGTTAAATAGTTCCTCCATCCCCATATATGCTTAAAAATGTTGATTTCCCATGACTTTGAGTATGTAGAAAATGACTGAAGCATGTACAGTGTAATTTATGAATAAATTAGACAAAATATGTCTGAAACATTAGATATTAATTTTATTATAATATATAATTAATAAAAATAGAGATTCATCTCCTTTTATACATGAAATGGATCACCTTGCAAGGGGATTTCATGAAAGAAAAAATACACGTAGCAGATCTGCAGAATATGGATCTGAAAAATGCAGAATCATTGAAACTTTGAGTATATGAGCTTAAATTTACAAAATTACAGAATATGGCTGCAATAAAAACTTTATGGAAGAAGGGATGGCCCTTCCTCAAGGAAACAAGCACCAAACTAGGGTAGAAACCATGCTGCAGCAATGCACTAGAAAAATGACGTAGTTTCTGAAGTATACTGCGCAGATGATGTTGGAATTTCCTTTGGCTTGATGCCAAGATATGAATATGAAGCTTAAGGCTTCCTCACTAATCTTCCAGAGAAAGGAATGCTCCCTTTTCTGTAGAAGAAGATCTGGAAGTGGTGTTGAAAACCCCTCACTGAAACACCCTGCAACACATAATTATGTTTTTGCAGGAATAATGTTGTGATGGAGGAGGAAGCTTGGCCTCAAGCCTAGATGTGAGGCATTTCAGAACATACTCCTTCAAGAGCTCCTCAATGAAGGAGGAGTAATTCCTAAATAGGAGATTCCTCTCTCTCTAGCTAAACAACCAAGAGAGTTTGAGTTGCCTAAGTAAGCTGAAAATCGAATTATCTTCAACAATATTTCGTTGTGGCCTTCCTCTTCATTTTATAAAATTAGTTCTTTGAAAACCCTAAACCACCTCCAATGAGTTAACCCTTTTCACATCAAGGGTCTCCATCTAAAACTACGCTGATCAATAAAGAGGTTCAATGCATCTAGACATTGCTGTGATTTGGTCTTGTTGACCTAGTCAACCTTCTTCATTCGTTTTCACACCTAAGTGTATTTTATTGAAATGGCCCAGATTTGTCAATGTTCACATTGGGAATTGATTTATTTTTCTGATTAGGAGTTTTATAGTTCCTCCTTTACACCTTTATTCATGAGTTAAGCAAACTGAAATTAAAAATGCAATATTCCCATTAGCTGCAAAAATTGGGAATATTACAGTCTCCCCTGGAAAAATGTTGCTTGCCCTCAAGAAACTATTATTGTAGATGAAAACCATCTATTCCCCTCCAAATGGCATCTGCATAAGTAAGGCTTCCTCCATTTGCTGCAATAGGTCATGTATGTTTGGTTCCAAAGCTGTCTTCCACAAATGCATGAGATGAATTCCAACTGTAAGGTTAGATGTCCTCTTCTTATCATGAAGTACAAAATGACAATTACATGATGTCCAACACCATCATAAACACATGAGAGACATTAAATAAAGTAGCTCATTCCATAAAGGAAAAGCTTCATCATGCAAGAACATTAATCCATCCATGTTTTATGAACTTGATTAAGCATTGTTATGCTTTCATTCTTAGCCCTGTTGGCCTTGTTGGATCCAAACTCCATCATTCCAGTGTTAAGCAAAAGAAGAAGGGAAGGAGTAATATGGTTAAACAAATATGTAAAACCATATTCTCTTAATAATAACCACCGAAGCAAGGCCCTTTGCTTCCATCCAATTGATTTTTCTCTCCATACAAAGCTTCCTTTGAACAAAAACACATTAGAAATAAATGGAGGCAGGATACAATAAAAACTAGCTGCCAAATGACAACCGGAGAGTGAATCATGGTCCCTCTCATAGAACTAGCGTAGTTCATCCTTGGCCTGCATCAAAATGAAATATAACAAGTGCTTTACCAGCCACTTATTTGCTGCCATGGTCATCTCATAAGATGAAAACATGAAATTACAATAGGGTGTCATTGGTGCACGCCAAGAGACATATGGCTTCCCCCACAGCTCATCAAAAAGATAGCCAATATCAATGCTAAAAGTAGCTGCAAGTACACCATCATATAATATGCAAGAAGAAATATTTCTTCTTGTTACATCATGCTACTCAAATAAAGGAAAGAAGTACAATACAAAACATGAAATGATACCTCCTCCATTATGCACTTGAGGTATTGAGCTGAAATGGCTCAACTGGAAATTCTCCCTCACTCCCAATGAGTAGGAAGGTGGTTGTGACATCCTATCTCTCACCATCTGGGCTATGCATCTCTCCATATGCTGATATATTTCATGCTAGATTCCATGCCAAGTGAACTCCTCCATCAACTGGAAATATGCATCAAAGTGCATAGAAGAGAAGTCCTCATGTGTTGCATGTAGCAGCTTCTCCTTGAGACTAGAATATCTAGTCAAGAAGATCCTACCATAGGAATAGATGTCCACATCTTCTACCATGTATCTATCAACTCCATCCGGGTCATAAAGAATCATTCATGCACCAAGATCCTTGGAGTACTCTACCAAAAGCTGAGATCTCCAATATGGATCAATCCTCCTCAGTGACAGCATTGGCGATCTGGCATGTGAAGCTCCACTCATGTTTTTGCCTGCTTCTTTGAAATCCCCCATGCCAAATTTCTCCTCCAAAATCTTCACCTCTCCAAAATCCAAGAGTGGTGAACCCAAAGACAAGACATCTCTTATCAACCGAAGATCAGGTGGCCTCCCAGGTGGAATGCCTCCATGAAGTGAGACATCAATGTCAAGAGTAGACTACATAGGTGATTGGGAAATCTTGCCCCTACTACAGTTCAAATCAGTCTGTCTCTTCCTTGCACTGGCTCTCTGAAATATAGAAGGGTGTATGCCTCTCATCAACTGATGTTGTTCTTCCTCCTTTCCTCCTCCTTCCAGCTGCAATGCTACACAATCATGCTGCTCACTGATTGTGCTTGGACCTCTATGTATGAGATCTTGGAGAAATTATCACAAAGATAAAATAATCTATCTTGTGGGAGCATGTTCTCCTCCCTCCTCTGCATGAGGCACTGGATGTGCTCTAGATGTGACATCGTTTTTTCCCTCTTCTCCATCAATGTGTGTAGGCAACATCTCAACAATTGGATCTCTTTGTGAAAAAGTGATCCCCATGCCCTCTTGTTTAAGAATATGAACTGGAGGTTTTGCTTTTGGAAAAGTGTAATGCAAGACATCAGCTCCTCTCATGGTTTTCTAAAATGGAGTTTCCTGCATCACATGCAAGGGTTTTGTTTTCTCAAGTTTTCCTTTCTCATGTGTCTTAGGAAGTTTTTCACCAAACCTCTCCATCAATGTTTTTATGAATCTTGCATAAGAGAAAGTGTTGGAATTATTTAAGGAATAAGATTCAAAAATCCACCATGCATGAGCCTTACCTCTGAAATGCAGTTCTGCAACTCTGATAGCTTCATCTCTGGAATTATGGTGCAGCTGCAAATAGGAGTTTAGCTCCTTCACCCAAGCTCCAATTGAACATGTAGGCGATCTAGCAAAATTAGATAGAAGAAATATATTTTCATCTTGATGCTGGCTCTTCTCGATTTGGATCTTGAAAAACTCTTGGAAATCAGTATGATCTCTAAACTTCTCAGTTTGAGATTCATACCCCCGCAAAAAATCACTAAGAGTCATTCTATTAGGCATTTGTCCTCCTCCCATCAATCTCAAGATAGATCTGGGAATGTGACTACACTGTGCATCATGGAGTGTAGCTGCATGCTCACACTCACCATGTGAAAATCTAGATTCAGCCCTAGAATCAACGTCCTCTGGAGATTTCATCTCGAATCTTATTTTCTTCAGCCCTCCCTCAAAGCTCTTCATAGATTTTGGAAAAATATTTGTAAGCTTATCTTCCTTTCTTCCTACACACACTGAAGCTTTCTTGATTATGTCCATCTCTCCTTCTTCTGATAGCTGTAAAGTTCCCTTTTTAGGAATATCAAAATTCTATTCCAGAGATTGATTGCAGGGGCATTTAGTGGATATGTCACCTTTGAAAAAAGGACGAGATCTAGAGGCTACCTATCCATCTGCAGACTCTCTCTATAGAGCTTGAAATATTCTTCCTTCAGGGAGTCATCACTTTGGCTTAAATCCACAGGCTGAGCTAGAGATCTTGCTCTAATACCACTATAATATTCCTATTTAGGAACAACTCATGAATTATGCACTTAAAAACGCATTTTCAGAAAAATATGCTTTAGATCAGGAAAATAACTCTTGTATCCTTTAGATTAGACAATATAAAAACTAAATCTAGGATTTGAGCTGAAACAAATAAGACTAGGTGGGTTAAACAGATCTCCCACACCTAGTTATCTTTAAGAGAAGGCCCAATGAGGGGATGTAGCAAAGTACAACGCTCTACTAAAAGTGAAGAGAGATATAAATGCATAAAATTTGCTGATAGACACTCAAAAACTGATTTCAAGTACAGGAGCAACTCAGATCTAAAATTAGGATAAAAAAAGTGGGGAAAAGCAGTGATTTCGACCCTAAAAAAGATTTATTCATAAATATGCATAAAATTAAAGGAAATGGTTGGATTCTATTTTATATTAGGTTATGAGGGACCTATTCTCCAAATTTAAGCTCGAACAAAGCATTATAGCTATGTTAAACAGTTCCTCCATCCCTGGCTATGCTTAAAAATGTTGATTTCCC
Source organism: Pinus albicaulis (assembly GCA_034641835.2). NCBI lineage: Eukaryota > Viridiplantae > Streptophyta > Pinopsida > Pinales > Pinaceae > Pinus > Pinus albicaulis. The sequence goes on from CM076580.1 coordinate 868,373,310, forward strand.
ATGACTTTGAGTATGCAGAAAATTGTTGAAGCATGCAGAGTGTAATTTATAAATAAATTAGACAAAATATGTCTAAAACATCATATCTGAATTTTATTATAATAGAGAATGAAGAAAAATAGAGATTCAACTCCTTTTATACATCAAATAGACCACCCAGCAAGGGGATTTCATGAAAGAACAAATACAAGTATCAGATCTGTAGAATATGGATTTGAAAAACATAGAATCACTGAAAATCTGAGTATATGAGCTGAAATTTAAGAAAATGTATAATATGGCTGCAATACAAACTTTCTGGAAGAAGGGATGGCCCTTCCTCAAGGAAACAAGCACCAAACTGGGGTAGAAACCCTGATACAACAATGCACTGGAAAAATGACGTAGTTTCTGAAGTATACTGCGAAAATGATGTTGGAAGGTCCTTTGGCCTAATTCCAAGATCTGAATATGAAGCTCAAGGCTTCCTCACTAATATTTCAGAGAAAGGAATGCTACCTTTTATGCAAAACTAGATTTGAAAGTGGTGTTGAAAACCGCTCACTCCAACACCCTGCAACACAGAATTGTGTTGCTGCAACAATAATTCTATGATGGAGGAGGAAGCTTGGCCTCAAGCCTATATGTGAGGCATTTCATAACATACTCCTTCAAGAGCTCCTCAATGAAGGAGGAGGAATTCCTAAACAGGAGATTCCTCTCTCTCTAGCTAAACAACCAAGAGAGTTTGAGTTGCCTAAGCAAGCTCAAAATTGAATTATCTTCAACAACTTTTCCTTGTGGTCTTCCTCTTTTTTTTTATAACATTAAAGCTTTGAAAACCCTAAAACACCTCCAATGAGTTAACCCTTTTCACATGAAGGGTCTCCATCTAAAATTGCGCTGATAAAAAAGGAGGTTCAATGCATATAGACACTGTTGTGATTTGGTCTTGTTGACCTAGTCAACCTTCTTCATTCCTTTTCAGACCTAAGTGTATTTTATTGAAATAGCCCAGATTTGTCCATGTTCACATTAAGCATTGATTTATTTTTCTGATTAGGAGTTTTATAGTTCCTCCTTTACACTTTTATTCATGAGTTAAGAAAACTGAAATTAAAAATGCAATATTCCCATTGGCTGCAAAAATTGGGAATATTACACTAAACTACAACAATTATCTTCATATAAATTCAAGGTATAAGGCGATGGAGGTGGAATTTGAAAATTTTCAAAATTTTTCCCAAAAAAAATTCAATATGTGCATTTGCATAAAAGTTAACAATGGCATTCAAGCAAAAAATATGATCAATTAATTTATACTTGCACATTCAAAACAATTAAGAGTATTGAAAAATAATTTTACATTTCAATACATATAACAATGGATAAATAAATAATGAATAGTACTTATCTATCAACATCCAACCATTTACCTTCACAATATTGTCAAACATAATCCATGTCGCCATCACATATAACTATATCATCTTCGTATTTTCTGCATTCAAGTTTACAACCCTTGATAGATTTGCATACTCCAATTCATAGAGACTATTTCTCATTCCCTTTGGAGGGAATGTGAGAACTACATACTAATAATTCTCTACCGGATCTTGTAAAAATAATACTTGTTTAACTTGTGATGTTAGAATAAATGGATAATATTGCACTTTGTCCTTAAGCATCTCTTTATAATTTCCATTGTGAAACTAGTTTCATTAAATTTCATTCCATTCTTCTTGTGTAGATCTAACCAATCACATTCAAACGAGGGATACTTCACAAAATGGTAGTCCAATATGAATATTTCTTGGATCACTCCATAATATTTTTTCATTTTACATATATGGTTTATGTCTTTCGCAATTTATTTCATTAGTGCTTCTCCATCTATGCAGACATCACTATTTTGGGTGTCCATAATATTCTCTATTATTTTAATATGAAATATACACCCATTGTTTGGTAGCCTTGACACTTAGTTGCATATTTCCTTGGGCCACATGCTAACCATTTAAGGCTATCATGCATATTTCCCCCAAGCCCCCCTGTAAATTATGAAATATCATTAGAAAACCATGAAATTTCAGACTATATAAAGAGAATCTTAGTTTCATACATCATAATAGCCTTGTTCAATGAATTTGAAATAATCTGCATATATTTGAAATACGTATGAATTATAGCCTTGTTCAAATAAATAGAATAACTTGTTACATTTCAATTCAAAATATCACAACAAATATTTTTTCTCAAATGTTTCTAAGGTCTATTGCCATGCTAGCATTTTTGTTGATTTCGTTACTTGAGCATTGGTCGAAGAACAAATGCTCAAGCACCATTGAGATTATTGGAATGGTACATCGTGGTTCTAGAATCAACACCATCAAAATTAACAACATACCAAAATGATCATGTAATAATGTCCATTCCTTGACCTGGTACCATTTGTCTCCATCTAATCAAGTGGACTCTTCCAAACCATCACGTGAGTAATCCAAAACTAAGTAGAAATTGCTAAAAATTCCTATATTATCACTTAAATAATATAATTCATAAAAAATGTTGTACCTTAGGTCAAAATATGAGTCACAAGAAAAATTTTATCACAGAAAGGATAACATAAGAATATTAAATGGTCTCAGGATAAGGTAAATGGATGGAAAAGTGGTGCATTTCATGGGCCCAACATGTCCCTCTAACTAGCTCTCCTGTATATCCTTATGCAACCAACTTCATTTAAGGTCCTCATTATCCCATGAGTAAGTTTCATGGAATGTGCTGAGTTGGTAGGCCTCATCTATGTCTTCTCCTGAAGCCCTGAATCATATTGATACCCTGACCTTTATTCCCCAAAATCATTTTGTTTATGTTAGGTTTGTACTTGTCTACGGGTAGCCAAATAAAAGGGAAGTGGAATTTCAACCCAATCCATGAGGACCCCTTCACTCTATACATTGTAAATACCTATTCATGTGTCCTATGAGTCTTATGAGATTTGGGTACCCAAAGGGCTCTCTAGTTCTAATATTTAGTGAAGATAACTCCCATCTCCTAATGCAACCCTACAACAATGGATATATCATCAATAAATTTCACGAACTACTCAATTAATTATGTTTGAAGATTCACGACCATGCTTGAGAGGTCAAACGATATCGTAATGAGGCCTTGGGCTCTAATACACTCACCTGCATTAAAGTTCTCTGCTTTGACCATGATTTAACATGTGGCCTGAGCTCATTCTACATTCTCCTAAGTTATTTTCCACTTGACCTGATGGAAGAGGTGGGGCACAAAATCATGCAACTAAATATTCCTTATGTAAGTTGTAGGATTTAATTTCCTTTCATATGGAAGGATAAAATCATGAAGGTAAAATTCATATAAAATGTGTTGTGTGGCTATATCAAATTCATATGTAAATCGATAGGGCTTAATTTGGATGCTAATTTTAAGCTAGAAGGAAATAAATGCTTCCTATAAAAGCAAATCATATTCTGGGGATGGTGGTCAACAATTCAATAATTATTGAACAAGTGACCTTATATTTTGTTTTTCTTCCTTTTTAATGCTCCTTTCTAGATGCACCTCCAAATGATCAATGCCTTTTTTATAATACATTTCCAAAATTTCCATTTATTGAGTTCTTCCTATAAGAATATAGAGGGAGGAAAATTAGAAGTGGAGACTTCGACCTCCTCTGTCTCTATTTATGTTTGTGTGGATGCCTCCCGAAGCTTTATGCATCGAGACTCATTTTCTATAGAATGAGGTCCTTTCTTTGGTTTTTCAACTACTTTCTCTTTCTTGACCAGTGTGTTCAAATCTATTTCACTGGGTAAATTTCTCAATTTATTTTTTCATGTTTTGATTAATTTTTCCAACGATTAATTTTTTCAAACTCTAATTTCATGATTTGGGAGGATCCCAAAAGGTCAAATTTTTTAAGTCCTCAAATCTCAACAAAACCTAGGTCAATTCTGTAACAACCCTGGTTAAAAATCCATGTAATAAAGTTAATAAAGGAAAAATAATAATCATGGTCATCAGACACATATTCCAAGGTGAATGTTGGGAAAAAATATAGTGATGGGGATCACTTGTGATTAATTAATGACTAAGGAAATTGGAAAAGGAAATGGAAAAGGCTTTGGAAAGGAAACGTGGAATTTATTGGCATTTATTTATGAAAATAATGGAAAATAGGAGAAAAGGAAGGTGAAAGGCCACAGTTTGCATGTGAGGAGTAAAATGAAGGAAAAATAATGGAAACTTGAAGAAATTGGAGGCCTCATTAATAAAAAGGCTTGTGAGGATCAATACACAGGTTTTTGGTTAGTTCAATTTTGGAGCTCTTTCTCTCATATTCTTGGACAAAGAGTTTTCTTAGAGCACTCTTGGAGGAGTGTGGCATACTTGGGATTTTGAGAAATAAGGAAAAGGAAGAGTAGTAAATCACATGAAGATATTTGTCTCAACAACTAAAACATGTTTTTCTTATAGGTACCGAGTTTCATGTATGCCTTCGTTGCTAGTTTTGGCATGCATGACATATGCATGTGGTTTATTGGTTATGATCTGTGATTGGCATGGAGGATTTCCTGGATTGATAATGGTTTTTTCCAACCTTACCATTTCATGGCTAGCCATGGTGTTGTGGGTTTTAATTTTGTTTATTGGTTGGTTCTCATGTTCCTTTGGTTGTGGGTTGAGTTATTAGTTCATGGAAGCCTTGGTTGGACAATCACTCATGAAGCCCTGTAACAACTTGGGTTGAGTTACTAGTCCTAGAAGCCTTGGTTGGACAAACACTTTGGAAGCCCTTGGTGTGTTGAGTTACTAGTACTAGAAGCACTGGTTAGACAAATGCTCTAGAAGCTTGAAAATAATTGTGGGTTGAGTTACTAGTCCCAGAAGCCATGGTTGGAACAAACACTATAGAGCCTTGTATAGCTCGGGTAGAGTCCGATCTAGTGATGGTTAGTGGTGTCTGACCGTGAGGTGGAATCATTGGTTGAGGGTTGAGACAGTATGGCCTTGGGAAACCATGGTTTAGCTTTTTTTGGTTGTTCCATGAGATCCCACATTCATGCTTGGAATATGGTGCGAGGGTGATTGGCTAAAAGAGAGAATTGGATCAACCCAATCTATGGTCAGGTGGTATGTGGAAGTCCTAGACTAGGTTGCATTTTGAATATGTTAATAAGATATTCTTTCCTGTTCTATTTTATGGGTAAACATACAAGTTTTTATGTAGTTTTGTATGAATGTTACATCCTGGTTATTTATGTTGGTTATGAGGATTTTTTATGATGGACTTGATGTATGGATCTCATCATGTTTTTATTAAAAAATGAATGTGTGATGAATACATGACATAATATATGATAATGCAAATACTGTGATATGGAAACAATGCTCAGATAAGTTTGAGACCCCTATGCTCAGATATGTTGTTATGATTTGTAGATTACATATTTGTGACACATTTGATAAAATTCTTGTCATGTCTAGTAGGGGTCAGATGAAGTACTTGTACCAATGATTGCATTAGTAGCTTTGTTCCATTGTTATTATTAATTTATTAAAGTTTGATGAAGTTCTAGGCAGTGGGATGAGACCTAGACCTAAAAAAGTGGCTCATAATCTTGGGTCATCGACACAAAACTTCCTGGAAAAGTCCACATTCGTTGGAATTACTTGCCGTGGGAGAATATGGAAAGCCTTAGTCGCATGCATGGCTTATCGTGGGAATGGATGAGGGTCCAGATCAAAAAATTATCAAGTGGTCTCATGGGTTGATCACCTAGAAGTGTTGGTTGGCTCCTGAAGGTTCTATAGCGTGTGTGGAAGGAAAATTTGGTTTCGTTATGTCATTTCCATTTACTTAATTCTACATGGGGAATTAAATCACATCATAGTAGCATCTCGTCACATATTTACCCCAACAGACTGGCTAACTTGGGTTAATGTGGGAAGGGGGTGTTACAAAGTGGTATCAAAGCATGATTTCATTATCTTTGGGTGATATATGATACCACATAGTGGTATCAGATAATGGCACACCCCTTGGACTAGACGGAAAGTGTGTTGGTTATGCATATGTGTCGGTTGCATATGTGTCCTTATTCTTTTGGTCTATGTGCTTATTGTGTATGCATGGTGGTGGTCATTGTTTCCATTGTGATGTCATGTATAATTGGAGAGTGTGTTCATCATGAATGCATGTAAGTGTTCATATGTATTGTTTATGCATGTGTATCATAGCTATGTTGTTAGGAGTGCATTGTGTCTATTTGGTGTTGTAGTTGTGGCATCATGCATGGTAATTTTATGGTGATTGAGATGATGTCTATATATTGTTGTGTTTATGATTACACATATACTATGCTAATATGGTTGGTATTACAGATGATATATCCTTACTTAAATACACTAAGGAACATTGCTTTTTTTTATGATTTGGTTTAGCTGACATGATTTACTTGTAGGAAAGAGACCAAAGATGACTAGCATAATGGTAAACTATAGTTGACGAGATTCTCCCCATGGATCAGATGAGAAACATGGTGTTGGGTACTCTTTTGACATATCAAACACATTGAGAATTTTGAAGAAATAAGGAGTTGCAAAGTAGGTAATGATAGGATCATTTAGGCTCATGAGAAAAAATGATAAGTTAATGCAGTCATCCTTCATATTTTTTCAGAATTGGAGAGACAAGGAGCACTTCAGATCAACCATGGGAATGAGGATATGACTAATGGGGCATATGGAAGTAGATCTCATGGTGGTACAAGTTGGGTAGAGATGACACGATCATAGATGACATATTCTTGGATATACCTGATAGGCGAGGAAGTGTGCATGGGATTTACTCTAGTTCTAGTTCAGACAGATATCACAACCATCATCGTTATCATACTTAAAGGAGGAGAAACATGGGATATTTTCCAGATGATTTCAAGAAAGCAAAGCCACCTACATTTGATGGGAAAATGAAGAAGTCATAGGATGCAAAATCATGGTTTCTTGGGCTGAATAAATTCTTCATATTTAATGATTACACAACGAACATGAAGACCATAATAGATATGTTTAATATTAAATTTAAAAAAAATATTTGGTTGGAGTATGTAAAGAACGTTAGAGGTATTCATGAATAGGAATTAACTTGGAGTGGGTTCTAGAGACTATTCTAGAATAATTACCTATAGAGAGATACTATGATGATAGGGCAAAGGAATTATATTAGTTGAAGATGGGATCTATGACTAATGAGGAGTACACTAGCATATTTTTGGATTTGTTCAAATATGTGCCTTAACTCAAGGAGGATATGGCCAAGATTCAGATATTCATCAGTGGGTTACTGGTAGCATCGAAAGACATGATTGATTTTGATGAGCCTAGATCATTGGAGAAGGCCATCCAAAAGCTAAGTCATTGTTATGAGAAATCAAAGCACAAATCTGAGACTACATAAGGCTATAAAGGTAATGAAAATAATAAAGGGAAATGGGATAAGAAGTGAAAAATGCCTTAGGACACAGGTAAAAAAGAGAATGAAACACCACATAATAAGTTCATTGCATCTGAAAGAGAGTAGGAATTTTATTCTGCGAAGAAGAAAATAGGTGTAGGTTGGAAGCCCTTACAATGTTGGACTTGTGGAAAGGATCATCATAGGAGAGATTTTCCACAACATCGGGGTGGTAGACCAAAAATTTACAATGCTCAAGAGGCAAAAATAGTGGGGGATGTTGGACAAAGTATTCCTTGGATTTATGCAACATTGGATAAGAGACAGAAATATTATCAAGAATCTATCATTGAGATGAATGGTAAGATTTGTGATCAAGTTGTTTCTATTTTGATTGATCCTGGATCTAATTATAGTTATGTTAATCCTGACTTGGTGGATATGTGTGGTTTGAGTAAGGAATTGCATGCAGAGTCTTGATTATTTTAGTTGGATACTAGTACTAATAAAATAGTTCATCATTGGGTAAGAGCTTGTGGATTTGAATTGAATGGTATGTCTACATCGATGCATTTGAATGTACTTCCTTTGGGATTATACAATATCATTTTCGGTATGGACTAGTTATATATTCACGTGACTAAGATGGATTGTTATGACAAGGCTATTGAGTGTTTGGATGACAATGGGGAAAAAATGGTATTGCAAGGTAAGGAGAGGTAAACATAATTTAGAATGATGATAACTATGCAGGAAAATCACAGTCATAGGAAAGGGTGTGTGTTATTTGCAGTGAATTTTTCCAATGATAAAGGTAAGGATTTTGATGATGCAAAGTGTTATTGTGCCAAAATGCCCTATTTTTACCCTCTTCCTGTAACCATTAACCTTTGTTTCATCTTTATAATCCTTTTCATTCTTGCACTATTCCAAGATAATCCTCTATTCCTACATATACTTTGTATTTCATAATTAAGAGATATTAGGTACTTAATTAATTATTTTATATAGATTTCATGTTTTTAAGTATTTCTTGTAACTTATGATTACCTTCCTAAAATTAATTGAAAAACTAAGTGTTAATTATTATGTAGTGTGATTCAGTGCAGGCAGATTCCTGCACCCGCCAACACATGTTGCTTTGTGATCTCCACAACAGTTGATCATTCCACGTGAGAATTTTTGATCCACGTCTCTTAGTTTGGTGCAAATCATCTGAATATGGATATAGGTGGAGTATATTTAGGGATCCTTGCCAAAGATATGGTCTACGACCAGCAAAGCCTGTGCCTATTATAACCATTAGCCGATTTTGTAATACTATTTGTTAGTTCGTTCAGCCAAAAAGCTTGAATTGGAAACAACTCTATAATTAGTATATTATGGCTATAGGATGAAAGGCTGTATATAATGTATATCTTAGGTAGAGCCAAGTTAGTGATATTTTTATATTGTACTTTTTATTATTTTGTAATTTTGTATCACCCTCGTTCTGGGCTGGACTCACATTATCATGTATGTTTGCTGATCGAAGTTAATACAAGGAACTACGCCATGATTTCTTCATGCCATGCTTAAATATCATTTATGCATTTATTGAATGATGAATTGTTTCGTTTCCTAAATGGGAATTGAGCTGGTTGGCTAGGGCCCAACCAACCTAGCTCGTTTACCCTTTTTCTTTCGCCATTTAGAAGTTTCGTGAGTATTTAGTTAATTGCATATGTGTGGTTTAATCATTATCATTTTTGTTTCATAGTTCTGAGTTAAATTCATTCCTACTCAAAGCGTGAAACAGATCGGTGTGTGAAGTTTAAATTAAGTTAATTTATTTCCTGTATTTTCTTTCCTGCAATTCTTTCCTGTAATTTATTTCCTACAATTCCTTACTTAGTTTTCCTTTGCTCAGATCATATAAGAAGTTTCTTCCTGCACCAGTGCATGTCAAATTCTGCACTCTAGTTTAGTCATTTATTTCACAGCAAATGTTTCGTTCTTTTTTCTGTTTATGATTTCAGTTATTCCTACAAGTAAAGAATTATTGATTCAAAGTAATCATTCTCACTATTAAAAGTCAAACTTCTGGAGGTTCTAAGAATGACTATGTGAATTAAGAAAGGATTCCATTGCAAACATTACACTTTAAACTTGTAGCTCATGACTTGAGAGAAAGGATTAGAATTAGTCTGTAACATTATAAGTGAATCATCGAAAGATAGTTTGATTGCATGAAAATTACTTTGAATATTGATTTGATTGTTAAGGATTGTCTTTGCCTTCTAAATTTTATTCTCATTGTTAAGATCAGTTAATTAAAGCATTCCATTTTATGTCTGTAATTTATCTCATAATTCGGCCCGCAATTGTAATTCTTTTCAGCACGCCTTTTAATTCTTTTTGAAAGTAATTGGAAAATTTGGTGAAGGAAGCTCTGTCCTGGTGAAATATTTGGTTTCTTGTCACAGGAAAAGAGTGCTCTAAGCCTTATGGCTTAGAGCACCTACACAAAGACATAAGTCTTCAGTAAAGATGGTAAAGGGTAAAGTATACTTTTTCACATAAGTATGTACCTGCACTAGTGCAAGCAGATTGCAAGAGTACAGGGACATTGCTTAATGTAATGAAAATCATTTGGAAAATCAGATCTTTGCAAGGGCCCACTTGTAAAGCTTCCAACCATCTATACTGAATATAAACATAGAGTTCATTTCAACATTTAATATTTCTTCCAGTTGTGTGAAAGCTCCTTTACTTGATTTCCTCGCAAATTCATTCTCTTACATTCCAGCACTAGAATTTCTTTAGTGTCAATTTCCTTTGAAATTGTCTTCTATATGATTCTACAATATTTCAATTAAGAAGTAGGAATAGGAATAGGAAAATTTAATACCACTTTTGGCATTGCTTGTGCTTCATCTCTAAGTTTATGAAATCCCCGGGTTGTCAATTAAGTGTTGAGGAGTTTGCTTAAGTGAAATTCCTGCACCCAAAATTTTGGCGTTGTTGCTGGGGAGGAGATTTGAATTGGTAAGAATTTTCCATTTTCTAAAATAGGGGTAAGTCTGATATTTTTTTTTTCTAGTGTGCTTCTATTGTTTGAAGGGATTTGTAGGTGTTGAGTTATTTTTGAATCTACAACTTTTATTGGAATTTTGTTTTATAATTTTTTGAGATGAATGCCTAAAAGAGGTAGGGGTCCGAAGCCCACTAAGGGCCGAGGAACATGGAAAATTTTAGGGGCTAATATTTTTAGGTGGGCTAATTTTCCATGGCTTTTCCAAAAAAAAGATTTGCCAATTTCCATTTTTTTATAAAAATGATTCGCCCAAATTTTACAATATAGAATTATTTTATGTTAAAAATCGCCAGCATTATATAGAAAATATATATAATATCATTATAAATTTGAATAATTTTACAAATACATCAATAAAATTTTATAGTTTGCATATTAGGGACTAGTGAGATTCGCCAATTTTTTAAACTTCAAGATAATATTCCATCCTTAAAATTATCCCTGCCGAGGAAATATTCATAAATCTGAAAATGAATCTCATATTGGGCCTTCGTTTTTAGTTATAAAGTCCAAACAAACCCAGACTCATCACGCACAAACAATCTACTTGGGATCTGGTAGCAGTAGTCCAGGTGTGACACGACCCATAAATGGGAAGAAGGAGACTATTAGAACCCATAGTCAGCCTTCCTAGCCTGTTGAGAGTGGTTCGCTTGGAGTAACAACAATGTCATACCATGAAGACCATGTAGAAGGAACCAGTGAAAATCAGGTAAATGAGGAACAAACCACTTTTGGATTCCCAATTGTGGATCTGGATGTAATTGTGAAAATGAAAAATATACCCCCATCAGCTCTTCCTCAATTCTACGGTAAGGTACATGAATATCCAAACTCTTTCTGATTTGAGTTTGAT